>CABEGB010000182.1:0-54370 GCA_901521435.1 Crematogaster levior
ACATAAATCTTTACTTAATTTATTAATAAGACTCTTATTTTTCAATTTTAATTTCTTATATTTAAATATAAAACTAATATTTTTAAAACTAATTAGATATATTTTCTTAAGGTTGCAGTTCTCTAAGTCAACGTAACATTGCACATGTGGATTACGATCCTTATATGTTTATATTAAATTGCGTGCGAGCTGAGGAAGAACGTCGAGGCAGCACTTCCGCTTTGGCATTTATGATGCAAGAGCAGGATATTTATCACTTAGTTAATCACATTTGGCAAGGTCAATCGGTAATCAGTAAGACTAGGGACCTTTTTATTCTGAGAATGGTTAGATATCAGAAGGACGTAGAATGGGCCCCTTGGAATTGTATTCTTCTGACGAAAGACGAAGCCGACATACATTGTCACATTAGTGATTTTACTAAGATGTATTCAAAGCATTTGATAAGCCAGATTACTTTGAGACATCAGATTGCAAAGAATTATTTCAAGTACGCGCTTTTGTCGCACTATTCACACATTTTTATCAAAATATTAAAAATTTTTGACTTTTCAAATATTTTTAGGCAGCTGATTATTTTTGAAAAAGATTTCCGGGAATCTTGTCGGTTTTCAAAGATTCAAAAAAATGGAATAAAGTACAAACCACCAGTAACCGTGGAGAATTACGATCCATCAAAAAAATACAAATTATGAGAAGGAATTATGTCACGTCATATTCCGCAAATATTTTAAACTTTTAAATAAACGATTAAAGTTTTAATAAATGATTAAATCTCTTTGTAACATATTTTTCATTCAATTTAACTGTAATATATCGGCTCATTTTTATTATGAATTATATATCGATATAACGATTAATCAGAGAAAAATTTAATAAATTTTTGTTACATAAAAGTGTTTCATTCTTTTATTAAATTTCACTATATTTTATTTCAAATATTATTTTTGTCTGAATAAAGTGTATGATTTATCTATACACCTATATACTTGAAAAGAGAGAAAAAGCAAAATAAGGCAAATAAAACAGAAGCCGTCAAAAACTTAATATGTTTTATAGTATATAGTCAATTTGGAAATTGGTTGGAGACATTTAATATTTCAAAATATTCAATAACTGACAAGAGCTCTATTTGTCTATTTGATATTATTTATTAATCTTATATTATGTATAATCCGTCCTTCATTAGAAATGTTTTGAATTACTATTTACAAGTCTATTGGATGATTTAGATCATTTTAGATTAATACAAACACTCTCTTTCTCTTTAATCGTATATCAAATAATGATAAGAAATATATATAAATTCGCCTAATAGTCAAATTTGGATCTTAATGACCAATCAATAAACTGCGTGCCGACTTGGATTGTCGTACTTTTTAACGCAGTAAATAACTTATTAGCACCAAAAATTGAAATCAATGTTGATTTTAGGTTGGTGATTTACTACGTTTTAAAACACAGCTTACTGCGTTAAAAAGTCCGACAATCCAAGTCGCTACGCAGTTTATTGATTGGCCATTAAGATCTAGGTCTGACCGTTAGACAAATTTAAGTATTTCTTATCATTTTAGATTAACTTTAGATCATGTATCAACATAAGAAAAAATATGTTAACAGTGGCAAGAAGCCTAAGATCGTAGAATAATTTTGTGTCTAATTGTAAGTCGAAATTATAAAAGATAAAAGATAAATGTGTATGTGTGTGTGTGTGTATTACTAGAATTTATTTGCCAATAGAAGCTTTAATTTTAAAATTTTATTTTAATTTGTATTCGTTGAATGTTATAAGTGACATCGTGTTGTTATTTATATTATATATTATATGTATTGGGTTGGAAGAAAAACAATGTCATATTTTTAGTTTAAAATTGGAGCTAAATTATTCATATTTAAAAATAACTTCAATCTCAGTAATATAAAAATCATTGTTTTTTTATTTTTTACCATTTAACCATTTTTCGAGTAGCTACATAATTTTTTGTGCATTTTTTTGATATTATAAATACGTGAATATATTACTTTCCTTCCAATTTAATATACATATATTTATATTACATGTATATAGAATATTTATAACTATATATTATATTTATATCTACACTATATATATGATATAGTTATAAGCTCAGGATAAAATCGGAATGACTGTTGGCCATTTCGTTGTTCTCAACAACCGTCAAGAGGACGATGCGAGACTTTCTTCGGACTCGAGTATAGGCGTAACATATTATATCTATTTAATTATTTGAAGAAATAAGATGCTGATAAAATTACTAGATCTTCACGATGTATGTAGGTACTGCGTATATACTGCGGCAATATGTATGTACATATTTTATATTTATCCGTGTCTATTATATTTTGTTTATTATTAGGAAATATATGAATTTTTCTGAACTGTCAATACGTATTGTTCAAGTCTCCGGAGAAATAGCAGAAAATGTTTTATGGCCGTCGTACTTGCAACGTTACTCCAAGAATCGAGCGATATTGCTCGGATGCAACCGGCGATAGTGAAAGCTTTTACGTAAAGAAAGTACATCGACGATGATAGTGGCGGTTTTTGCGCTATAAAAGTTTTTGCGTAACGGAATATAAATTGTTTGCTATTCCAGCTGGCACCAGTCGCTATCGTATTACTTTATTTATCGCCGTGACGCAATCTAGCTTATACTTAGTATTGCAAGTATCGACTTTTCTTAATTGGCCCCCAGGGCGAATAATTCGAACCGATTACGATCGATGCAATTTGTCAGAATAAAAACTTAAGGAAGAAGAGAAGAACAATAATTATCGAAATTCTGAAGTAGAATATTATCCAAACGTATCCAAATCCACCTGAATGTTTAACTGGATATTAAGAAAACACCGGGACGCACGAAAGCGCATTAGATTTGACACACTTGATACACTTGACGTTCTAAGGTGCATGTTTTAGCTCACGTTATATATGCATTTCGCACAGAAATGTTGAAAGCGGAGATGTATGAATGTCGTCGACGAAAATTCTCTGCCGTGAGCCGCCACACATCGGTCTGAATTCATATCCGTCGCAGAGGCTTTTGAACCGAGGAGCACAAAATCGAAAAATAATGGACAAGAGAAGGCTTTTGACCGATCGACCAAGCACGTTGCCACTAGCAACGTTGGATTTAAGGCTTTGAGCTTTCAGGTGTCGCGCTGCGGAGTCTCGCATGGGAATAGTACGTAGGTCGTATTAAAAGCTGCTCTTCGACACGATCTACTTATTCCTCTGGATCGCGAGTGTCAAAATTTGATCGACGATGTGCGCTACTTTACGCCAATTCGGTTTAATCTGACTAAATCGTTCAATCTTTCGCGAAATGCAATCGCTTTGCGATAAAAGCACTTTTCCGGCTTGCAACGCGGGCGATAATGTAATTTTAATAAATCACATGAAAATCGTATTAAAATTATAAAGCCGTTAAAATACGAAAAGTATTTTAAGACTTTGCTTAAATTACCAAGTGCTCTCGTGATATTGTGCGGTGACAAAGTGCTTTGCGTTGCCCTCGGTAAGTCTGTCGATAAATTTTCTTTCGCGAATTCCGAAAGGTATTTATTTTAGAGTGTTTGTTATAAATTCACCTCTTTGTAATAATGAACGTCGCAGTGGTATCGACGAAAATATGACGCATCAATATTTATGTGCTGCAAAAATAATTGTCTTATGCGGCAATTAAATCTGATGAATGTGAACGACGTAATATTCGAATCTTCAATCATCATTGATGCTTCTCGAGCGTCCAATTAAGGCCGCACTTTTACAAAACAAGTACTCTTTTTCTTTACATTTGCCATGTTACGTTAATTACTTCGCTTGCGGTCTACGGTTCGTTCGCATGTTTCCATCAAACTCGTTTCTTGTTACGAAATCATTTATGAAATGCGCAATCGACTCGTTTATTTTCTCCTTTCATCATCGCGCTAACAAAGCCAGTTACGTTGATATATTATTATGTGTTGTATGTAAAACGATTTCCAATCGTTATTTCAATTTTATTTTTCTTCTTCCTCAATAGAAGAGTTTCGTAGGAGCAAATGGTTGGTCAGATTATTAAAGAAGCATTAGTCTTGGTAATATGAAACCATTTTCCGTTCGATCGATTACCAATGTGGGTACACTGGAAGGCGCGGTACTTCATAAAATTCAGCTTTCCATCAAAAATCTTTCGTACCTCGCTAAACCTTTTCTTTCGTTTCCCTTGAGAGAAGCGCTGTATATTCAGATATTTTATAGAGAGCTTACAAGTTGAAATTCCAGAATTACGTTTATATTTTACGTATCACGTTTCTCTAGAATCCCCGGAACACAGAAGATTTATACAGTACCAGTTAAAATTATATTACCTCTAAGTTTTTAAATATAACTTATTTTAAAATGCACGGATCTTTATCAAATTATAACATGTTTTGATGGTAAGTATAGCTTATTGAAGAAATAACTTTTCATCAAATAATGAAAACAATAACTTGTGAAAAATTAATTTTATTTGAAATTTCCAAAATATGTTAAATTTAATAATAAACTTTGAATCATTGTGATAATAATAAATATTTTGAAAATGAACAACTAGTTATAATCGTCAAAAAATTACTATGACACGAAAAACAAAGAAAGCATAAAGATGCGATTTTGGAGAAAATTAATAAAAAATTCGAAAATCATGGTGTATTTTGTCAAATCTCATTATACTTTATGTACAAGATGTACCCCTCCTTCCAGGTATCTACTGTAAAATTTTTTAGCGCATTCGATGTACTTTGACAAAAGTTCTTTGAAGAAAGAAAAAAAAGTGATATAATTTTGGCCGGTACTGTAAGCTAAATTAAATGTTTATAACACTGATATAAAATGTTTGATTCTTTTCAATGGATACTGTGAATCCTAAATGAATCAGAGTAAGCTGAAGCAATTTGATTTGTCAAAAAAATGCAACGAGCAAAAGATCTATCCCATTAATATATTTCGTCCTTGGGGAAAAATGATCAACGCACAGTAAGAAAAAAAAACCATAATAAAACTCTAGCTTACAAGAACTCTGAACATTTTAATGATTCCTAAACAATTTATATCACTCGCCCAACGATTCAACTCCTTCGCTTATCGCGATCATTAATCTCTCTCGTTTTATCCATATTTGTTGCGGAGTTTACCAGCGAATTACCTACGTTCGCAGCGAGGAAGCGCATAACTTGGGCGACGAGGAGAGGAAGGTGTCGCGACGATAAACTTTTGCGTCCGTTTATATCTAACTTAAAATTCTCCTTCGTCTTCTCCCGCCCCTCTAATATCCTTTGCTTTGCATAAATATTACTTGCCCCTCTCCGCTCCGCGGGTGACGATCTCGGGAAAAGTTTTGCTGTGCTTGCGCCGTGCCGTCTCTTAGCAACACCACCTCGCGTTCTTCCGCATCTCGTATGTAATTTATAATACATAGAAAAATGCGTCTCATGTCACGACACATGGCCGAGAAAGTATACCCAGGTGTGATTTTCGCTATGCGAAGCTTGAGGGTGTTGCGCGCGCGAGTGTCAACTGCCATTTCCATTCTTTTTCATTCCCCTCGTCCTGAATAAACATCTTTTATAATTATTGCCTGCAAATTGTCGTCGCACGTGTTATTCGCTGAGAGCATTGTTCGACAAAAAGTCACTCTTCCTCAGCCCAAGCACCTTCCTTCCCTTTGATTACTCAGTCACTTCGTCAAGGTTTCTGAGAGTGTTTTCTTGTTTTGCTGCGGTGAAAGAGGGAAAAGTCTAAAAGATCTAAATAAGATCCTTACTTTCCGAGACTTTTGTGTGACTCTGTGTTCTTTTTCACGCCATGTCAGACATTTCAAAGATCAAAGGACCATAGATATCTTTTGATATTACGAGGTTACACACAGTGTTATGCTATAACAAGTCGGGGCTAATTTAAACTTTATTAAAAAAGCACTCAGTTAAATAAAGACTTAGTATTAAATAAGCGAAATTTATTATTAACTGAATATAAAAATTAATTTTAATTGGATTGCAGAAAAATTCATTTCCAATAAGCGACAAATCTAGTCAGTGATACGCAGATGATTTGCCAGATGGGTCGATAAACAATTGAAATGTATTTATTAATGTTATTAATATTCACTGGCGAAAAAGAGTTGAATTTATAAAAATTAAATTTATTAATTGAATGATTAAAAAAAGAAAATATGAGAAAAATATGTTGATTCAAATGTTCGAACGAGAGTAAAGGATTTTGAGGTCAAAGATCTAAGATGTTATGTACGGAATCTGCAAAATAAGAGATAAATCCAGATGTCTAAGAAGAAAACGATTTGTGAAACCAAAGACCTATAAATTCATGTGTTTGCGAAATAATTGAAGATATTGGATTCGAAAAAGATTTACACGTCACATAAATAATAAGAATGCAATACGTGAGATTCCGATAGACAGCTTCGATATTCTGCTTAATCGTGAAATATATATTATTTTATCTTACTTATACAGTTTAATGGAGAATATTTATCTTGTATAGTATCGTATAAATATGCAAAACAAATATTTCAGAAAGAGAAATTTCCAAGAACAACGTGAGACGTAAGGTCACGAGATAGAATTCGATATTCAACTATATGAATGCAAACGATTCTTGATAATCAGGATAAACTGTAAATTTAGATAAATATTTTAAGAAAAAAATGACTTATATAAAACAATATATCGTAAAATAAAATTTATATAACTCCTATTAATTGTTAAATATCCCTTTTAATTAAAAATCCCTATTTATATGCAATTATATTTGTTATAATATTTTGTTATAATGTCATAATGTAATATAATGTAATATTTGTTATAATTTCCGGTTACAATATTGAATGAATTATAGAATAAAAAATATTATACTACTTTGTGATATAAGACACATTTCAATAATATTGTAATCTCAAGATTATTTTCATATTTAAAATATGATTAAAACAAAATTTATATATATACTGTTAGAAGAAAGTACCATAATTTATAGATTCGTACTTTGAATCAATTGTGCAAAATATCTTTTACAAAAAAAAAGTGTCACGTTGATATGCGAATCATTTCTCGAATCATTTACGAATTTTAAGAGTTTGTTACCGCGAGGATTGATAAGTATTATTTGTTACCTATAAATATGTAAGAAATTATGAAATTTTACCACTTATAATCGTATCTATAGGAATAAAAACACGATGATCAGCTATCGTTAAAGGCAGGTTGCTTTCTGTCTGTTCAAGTTTCGAGGTACGAATAATAGTACAGCTTCCGTAATGCGTAAATAATTGCGAGCAGTACGCACATAGTATACTAAAAAAAGTGACAAGACCATACACCAGTCAAACTGTCATTAACCCGACAAATTTAATACTTTATAAAATTTACATTCAATATTAACATTAGGTTTTTGGTATTTTGAATTGACAATTAATGTAAACAATGAACATATTCCGGCTTTTTCTGAGGTTATTGAATGCAACTGTTCATACATAACATTATGCTTCTCTCTCTCTCTCTCTCTCTCTCTCTCTCTGAAAATGATTACATTGTTAATCGAAGTGCGATACGAAAATGAGATATAGCCGACAAAATATTACAGTTTATTCCTACTTTAAACACAAAAAATATATCCAGTGAGAAATGACTCATCGATCGATGTCGACGCGATAAATCGGCGTCGATTTAACGTAAAAACTATCACATTTCGACATCATTTCGATTGACAAATCATTTCTCACTGGATATAATGATACAAAAACATATGCGAATCGATATGCGAATCTCCATACAGAACAATTCTCCAAGAAACATCCTTGAGATGTCTTGTAGGCGTCCTTAGGATCTAAAGAACCTTGAAATCCCTTGAAGATTCTGTATGGGTCGTTTTTTATTTGGATTGCAAGAACTTATCAATCATGCGAATTTATAAATATTATCTCTTATTTATAAACGTATAATGAATGATAAAGTTAAAGCTTAATACTCGCAATCGCATCCTCGTCAGAAATGATAGTTGAATCAATGTCGATTGATGTATCGATGAATAATTGAATACTGGTTGATATTTTTTATCACTTTCGACCTCATTATGATTGTTTTCATGTTAATTGAACAATTGTAAATATTTCTATTGTCTTTTGATAAATCAGATATACGATACTCGGAAAAAAATAATTTAAATCTACTTAGATCAAACTAGATCTGATTGTAAGTTGATATGATCAGATTTGTATTTTGCCTATTGTTAATTGTTCACTGCATCTCATGTTATTTAGAAAATTTGAAAATTTCACTGGTAAAAATCCTAATATGCTGAAAAGGAACATGTAAGTAAAGTGAAAAAAAAATTTATTATTATTTAAAATTTTTGATTGTTAGATAAAATTTTTGTTAAAAATATATTTGTGATCTGACAGTATCAGATCTGTTTAATCTAAGCAGATCTAAATATTTTTTTCCGAATAGTTTGCTTGCTTTTCGATTTTCTATCAATTAGATATAAAACTGAAACACAATCTTATAAAAACATTCATAATTGTGCAATTAACATGAAAATAACGAGGTCAAAGACAAAAATATCAAACAATATTTGGTATCGACCACATTCATCAACGCATCGAAAATAAATCGACCTCGATTTGACTAAACATTTTAGGCTAGGATCGTTGTTGAAGAGTTGATAATACAACGATACACGGAGCAGGTCTCGCCGCTATTTGTCTGTTCTTTAACCTTATGTTACATATGTATGTAGCAAACAGCAAATACAATATGTTGCGTGCTAAAACAATGAGCATATTAAATCTAATGTACTCGAAGAATAAAGTTTTATTTATTTTGCACGCGCGATCGAAAATATACTTATGCAAATTAATATGGAAGAAATATTGTTGATTTACAAAGATCCAACTCGACTGAAAAAGCACTTCTCTATTTACTTATGATAATTTACGATATATATTGTCATGCTAAACTTTTACTTTTTTTTTAAACGTTCCGAGAGAAATAATGTTATAATATCTTGAATTTACTATCATTACTTTTTCTTTCAATCTTTTTTAAATCAAGAAGATAAAACTCAACTATAAAAAATATAATAACTCGTTTTCTTTTCTCGATTTATTATCACTTATTTCACTTTCCTCAAAAAGAAGTTTGAAAGAGAAATGTAATAGCAAAACAAGATTTTTATTTTCAATTACAAAACAAGATTCAACACTTCAAAGTTAGATTTAACATTGTAAATACTTTTTAAAGCAAATAATAATTCCAATTTTTACTTATTAAAAGATTAAATAATCTTTAATAAAATGTGTGCAACATTTAAACTTTTCTATTAGTAAATTAGTTATTAAATAATGTTTTAATTCAGATATAAATTATTGTTTGTTAATATGTATAAACAATTTAATTATTTTCTAAATGCTAATTTAAAAATGCTTAAATTTGAATGGTTTAAATATTCCCTGGATTCAAATATATTTTATATAAAATATATCATTTTTATACATCATTTTCAAATTAAGAGCGTAGAGAAATACATGAATAGTCAAATTAAATAATTCGATAGAGAGAGAGAAAAAGCAAATTTATGCATTGTTAAAATAACTGGATTTAATAATTCGATAGTAAATTTATATATTGTTAAAATCGCTGTTGTTTATTATGGATTAATTTGAACCCCAAGGAATAATAATAATATATTGCTTCCAGATAAAAAAAATCGAAATACGGAATCAATGTACATTGAGAATCAATGTATTGTAAAAATTAAGTAAAATTTTAATATTAGACATTTTTAAGCTTATAAAAAGTAATGAAAAATATTAGCATAAATTGGTTGTATTTTTGTTAAATCTAAGTATAATCCGATAGGAAAAGTTTCAACATTTGCAGTAATAAGATTATTTGGTGACTAAAATCCTAAAGTTCTTCAATTTCAAATCCTAGTGCTTTCTGTCTTTAATCTTGTTATCCTTGCACAGCTGGACGATCATCATCATTACGTGCTTATTAATTAACAGCTTATTAATTAACAGAATTTCTCGCAATGTTGCGATTTATGGGGATTATGATTCGCTCAATTTATTGAGTAGAGTTTATTACTAAATTGACAAAAATCGTCATATGTCTCGGTCCTGAAACAGCTTCTAAATTCAATAAATTCAGCTTTATTGAGCGAGAATTCTTTCTCTCTCTCTCAATAGTGAGAGCAAAAAAAAAGAAAAAATGGAATTGCAAGTGGTGTGCTATTGCAAGAACCGATAGAAAAACTTTGAGCTGCGTTTTTTCGTCGCCACGTTTTCATTTCCATTGCTGTACTATCGATAGATCGACTAAATGAAAATTATAATCTCGAACATTGAACAAGCTTGACCGTCGCTATATTTTTGCGCGAATATGTGAATCCTTTTGACTGAGAGAAAATTACTGGTTATTTAAATTCAGTTATGAAAAATTTTTAAATCCCGTTATTCTTTTTTACATGCGTAAAAGCATAAACAGCGAAATATGCACAGGAAACATGCGATAAAATGGAAAAAAAAGCGCGCAAAATTTCCTAAGAAGCATTTCTCTGTCACATTTTTTAATAAAAAATATCAGTGTACCTTTTAATAAATCAATACTTCTTTAGGGGATAGTTAGCATTTTTTGCAATAAGTAAAGGTGTGAAAAGGTGGAAGAAAGGTATCTTACCCCCCCACAAGATTCACTAATAAAATAAGTTTCGTAGAAGAGAAAGTACCTCTCTCTAACAAGATCACTTCTTTTTCTTTCCAGACACGTCAAGTGTTTTTGGGTCTCTGCCTGCCAGCCACATGCGATCGCGCATCCCTGACTTCGATGTTAAGGGCCAGCGCTGATAGAGTCGAACGCGAAGGCAATTCGACCTATCGATCGAGCGGTCCGAAAATTCACGTTGTTACGGTGAAGCCCGTGCCATCCAGCAATTACTGTGCCTGGCAAGATCCCAAATTTTACGTTCTCTCGTGAGTAATCCTAAAAATCCTCTTACAACCGAACCGTAAATTGCTCGGAAAGCATTAGTTCACCAGCCAGTGGATTCGTGATATGACCTCTCGCATCACATGATTTAATATCATTGGAAAATGCATCGATTCTGCGGGGAGATGGAATTGTTAGTTCTATTATTAATTCTAGTAATTTTATATTTTGCAAATGTTGATTATGATGTAAATATTATTTTTACACAATGTTTAAATACAACGTTTATATTGCACGATGCTTTTTCACAGCATTCTAAATAAAACTGTGTCTGATAATAACAAATATTATTCAGATTTAAAGCGATCAAAGCACTTGAGCTATCTAACGGCGTAACTTGGAAAATTTCATTCTAGAACGTAGTGAACTTATGAAACTTGCTTGCCGTACTTTAGTAAATGTCCTCCTTCCCTTATTCGTATCCCTGAATATCAAAGTTGATATTCGGTATCGAAAAAGGAAACATGGTACTCGAGAAAAATCTATTTCCTGCAGATCGAAATATTTGTTTTCAATTCGAACTTTGCTTAACTGCATACATTACATTATACATGCATTACAAGAGAACAATTTGACGATATTAAACTGTATGGCAATTTTACATACGAAATATTTTTACATTAAAAGTAAACAAATTTTAATTAAAAAGAAACTAACTTTTCCAATTCAAAAAAATTTCGAAATCGGAATATTCACATCGATATTCGAGATTGAAGTGTTCTAAAAGCATTATTTTAATCAATGCATACAACATTGTATAGTTCCGTTTTATCGGCCGTTACGAACTACGCCCAGCCTTGCGGAATGAAATTCATGAGAGATAAAATATTTCAATGGCCACCGACCAATATTCCACGTTAAAACAATTTTCCAAGTAAAATAATTATATATAAAATAATTTATGCCTACGTTCACTTTAATAAACAAATACGGAGAAACTCTCTCGTGTTTATATAAGAAGAGCATGAGTCCTTAAGTTTAAGATTCGTGATATGGTCAGGCGATTAACAGAAGTTTACAATCAGACATTACACAACGCAATGCAACCAAAGATTTTATTTTAAGCAACGAATTAAGGTGCGACATAGACAGAATAAAAATATGTCATAATTATTATCCCATCATGGCGAGCTTAAAAGTAATTAATTACAAGTTCCCTCATAATTCTTGGAAAAAAACATGATGAGATCATGCTGCGACAATATGAATATAATCCCTTATAAAATGTTCCCTTGTAAATCCTAAAACGCAACATAACGTTCAAGTCTTTCATTCTCATCAACAAAAATTTGGGTTTACCATCTTTAATAATATATTGCGAGTAGAAAAGAACTCTCTTTAATTTTGGTGTATTTTTTTCATATTTTTATTTATAGAAAATTAATGCTATACATTTTACGTTAGTGATGTAAATGCAGTTAACAAAAGTTCAATCGAACTGGATCTCATACGAACGGATTAAAAGGAGTATAATTCGTTTGCAGTCAGCTGCAAACGAATTATACTCCTAAATCTACGAGTGGAAATTAGTTTAAGCTCCCGCTACTTAAGTGTTAGAAATTGCGTCGACTCGAAAGGCCGAGGAATACATACTGTTCGCGTATACTGGTAATTAGGGCATTCAAAAAGTTCAATCCACGACAGAAGTTATGTCGCTCGATATCTCTGACGTGTGGATGTAAGCAAGGGTTCGGCAGGGTCGGCTAATTTCGGTTACGAGTTGCAGTTGAATTTTAGTTATATACACCCGAAGTTCGGGGCCTCGTTAACTGGAACGGAAATAGGCACGTAAGCGTATCTCCGTCTTTCGAACTCTTTCATTTTTCTCCCTTTTGATTGAAAGTTGTACTTTGTTCACTGTTTTCTAATCGATTCGATGAAACGGTATCGCCGACACACCGCGCTGGATCATTTATTCGACACGGTCGAGATAGCCACACGCGAACTGTAGCTTATGCGCATCTGACGTGACCGGTTACGTGAGCGTGTAAACGGTGTACCCGCAAAAAGAAAGTGCGAGAAGTATGTTACACACGTGAATAGTTATAATTGTCAGGAGGTATAATATAAGCGCACAAGTCCGACCATACGCTACATTATTAATGTCGTGGCAATGAATCGATACTGAATGAAATTTATTAGACAGGATGATACCTAACATCACGATTACGCGCGAGCGATCATGTACTTACAAACGAGAGAGCCGGAGCTTAATTCATATGAATTACAAATACACACATTTCGTACGATTTAGAGTCGTACAGAAGACAAACGAAACAACTCAACACAAACTCAACACAAACTCAACTCGATCGAGAAGCTATTTATGAGAAAAAACACTTTCAATTTAACTTAGTTTATTTGTTAGGTAATTCGATACCTTAACTGGACGTCCTTAATATTTCGCAATTTGGTACGAAGTCCGAGAGACCAAAGTTTACATTACCGTACCAAAGAACACGGGACGGATCGAAAGAAAAGTCTCCTTGGCTCCTCTTTTCCTTTTACATCATCAAGTTTTCTAATTTCTAAGTGCCTGCTCCGAAAAAAAATTGACGACCGACTGTTTTGAGTCAGTGCCAAACACGTTGCTTAGCATACTTTCGCGATTGCGTTTCACTCACTTACGACGCACGTCGCTCATCTATCGAAAGGAGAGAATTACAACGTACAACCGTCGATCATTGCATAATGACGCTCGTGCGATCTAGTAGTATCCGGCAAACAAGACAAACGCAAACAGCCGGGATATCACGGATGTCAAATTGAGCAAGTGTCCATTGCACAGACCTGACGATGCAACCGCTAACGTGTCACCATCGGTCTTTTCTAGCTCTCAACTTCGTGTCCCTCGCAGCGTGCGTTACCGTAATGCGCGCCGGTTTTTGTCATAAATGTTATGTAAATTGCACAACTCCCGGTCAGCTGAAAACTAACCGCGTCTAATAAGAACGGGACATTCTTCGTTATCGCGATCGTATATACCGCGTAATAAATCGCACGCGATCTCGCGACATGCGATCCCCATGCTTTGCGTCTTCATGTCGGAGTTGCATTTTGAAGAAATGCATATTTCATTGATTCATCGCGATTATCTTAACTGCATCCTTTTCCTATTACGCATGTAAATGAGACGTTGCCAGTCGTAATGATTATTGGCCTGTCGCATTCATATACGACGCTATTAATGTTTATTCATAAATATCCATTTTTATCTATCATTTTGTTTAATAAACATTGTAAATGGCATCAAATATAAAATAAATTACATGTAAATAATCTTGAATTAAGAAATAAGAGAGTAACTCAAATGTGCATTAAATTAACGATAGGTTATGTTAAATTTTCATCGAGGAGAAATCGATACGATGGTAGATTCTTTTTACCACACCATATGTTACATTCACAATTGTTGGACGATTAATTGGTGCAGAATTATTACAATATTACGTACATATAGTATTACTGATTGCGTAAAGGTAATGTGCTGTTTAAATGGCTGTTAGTGTTACGCAGTTAATTGTGAGTCACCAATTAAGTGTATGATATAGGAAAGCAGAATTTTTTTTTCTCAATGGCATAGAACGTTAATCATCTATCTACCAGGAAACAGGTATATTGCGTAAATCATAATGTATTACAAAGCATCCAATTGAACGGCGTTTGCCGAACATGTGCCGCCGATGGTAGTGACAAAAAACAGACATGTGAACGCCAATAATCTCGTATAGCCAATTTTCTGCGTCGGCCCGTATTGCAGTATTACATCAACCTGTGTTGCAATAACGTTACTTCTTACTGATGCAGGAATGTCGGTCGCAGAATTCGAAGAAATTGAAAAATGCCGCATATGGCTATTGGGTGAAATTCATGCTCGTTACCAAGCAATAGAGCAATTCAGATGGACGATGTAATTCATCGTATTAACCCACAATTTTGTGGGTATTAATACACAATTTTGTGAAGCAAATTGAGACAAAACAAGGATTAACGTCTTGTCTAACTTGAGCAAGCACAACAGCTGAGAATTCTAATGAGATACCTAATGAGAATTCGTCAATTCGACATTCAGCGAAAGTAATTTGATGAATGTTTAATACCGTCGGTTGTTAACGCACGGGATCGTCAAGGACGAATGTTCGTAAGAAGTCTGCGTGTTGCTGATGAAAAGTTCGAACATACTGAAAGTCATTTGAACCCGATGATACTCGCCCCAGTTACAAATGCACTATTATTACAGGATAGCGCAACGCGTTCATGTCCTTGCGCATAATGCATAATAACGATGAAATTGACGACAATGCGGGATTGTCCAGCGTGTTGTTGGGAAATTGCACGGTTCAACTTCCAAGGAGAGTTACAATCTAATGACCCGATTTAGCGGTCTGTCTTAAAAAGTTATTCCACATAGAGAGACTGGCTCTCGCAAATTTGCTCACGAAAAGTTTCACGGTTTTCAGATACGCGTCGTTTTTTTATTCGTTTCGAAGCGAATTATGAGCGACTTGAATGGTGTGAATAAGAGTGTGACTAAGAGTGCATCGAATCTCTCTTCTGGATTTGCAAACAAATCGGACTGCGCTGTTACGAAGGCGCTAGTCGCGCGTTTAAACGGCAACAAACTCACATTTATTGAGCGGTGAAATATCTACGAGGCGCAATTTCGCCGACGAGAGGCAAAGTGAAAAATTTCGCGTAGTTTCCTAAGTGCGGCTTGAGACAACGCGGATAAATCAAACGTGATAAACAAGGCTCCTCGCAGCGTCGTGACACGCACGTTAAGTTATTACGGCTTTAAATTACTATTGAATCGATAGTTGCTTCACCTCGCAATGACCTGTCTAATCCGTAATGCCAGAGTGTAGACCGTAAAATTACATTAAGTAATTACAGCATTAATATTACGTTTACCAAGGACGAAATATCCTATAATGTATTATAGTATACTGCTCTCTGTGTTGCAGATTATCATTAACGTTAACGAGCTGCGCTAAACGACAATTTTCCTATTAAAACCTTTGTTGTATTGTAAAATCCACCGCAGCAAACATAAATTTAATGCGAAAAATCAAAAGCAATGTTAAAATATTAAAATATACATGTATACAGAAATTTTATGATATTTAAATGCGAATAAAATATCGAAGCGAAATAAAATGCAAATATGTCATAAGATTAAATATGCAATTTATGATATGCAACGGAGTCAGAATAATGAATAACTACGACCTACGAATCATTAAGGTGGAAATTCAGTTTATCGAATTGCTTGAAATGAGAAGGAGACGCATGGATCGTAAATAATCCTTCTGGTTGCAATATGTCACAACTCTCAGCACATAATTCTTCAAAAATCGCTCCAGATAACGCCGACCATATATCGCGTTGTATCCAGGAACTACATTCTCGATCGTTATATGCGGCCTCTTACTCTAATATAAACGCTTCGCTGCTTCGAACACAGAGATATCCGTTCAACAACGTTGTTGTTCATACAAGTCAATAATATTTACACAGATCGATTTCTTGCAAACAAGACGACAAACAGTTTACTTTTCAACATAATTCAATTCTAAACACGATATAGAACATTCAATGGAGTTTTAAACATTTTTACGTACAGTTACAAAAAGTCTATCGTTTTTTTATTTATTTATTTTTTTATCGTTTTTATTTATTTCAATCGCTTTGATTATTATTAATCGGACAAATTAAATTTTGTGAACAGTTATTAGAAATGAAAATAGGTTATTCTCTGACGGAACTAGAAAGAAATCGCTCACTTAAACAGCTGACCCTCAAGAGAGCGACGTAATGTCCGGCGCACCGGCATGCAATTATGCACCGGCCGACCGTGCATCGTGCGCACTTGCACGCATGTTGTGGACCTATTACGCAAGATTGTAGAAAGCCTCCGGTGCACGTGAAAGTGTTCGCGCTATCGTCTGCATTCCGGCAGAATGCGGGCCTCGGCGGATGCAAATTATGTCCCGCCGGTGAGTGAGTTCGGGTCCAATCGATTGCATTCGAATGGACGGTATTAAGGACACACGGTATCCCGTTTGCTCCATGTAAAATTTCGACAGACACCGCACATCGACTGATCACGATCATTCATCATCTCATGAAAGAGATATTATTGAGCTTTCGCTGTTCTTAATTTATTATAATATATGCGACCTCGTGCATGTAGGCGTATTCTGCACGAGAATATTCTAACCTTGCGATAAGCGTATAACTTTCAACATATTGTCAACATGCACGCAATTGCAGTGGTAAATATCCTCAGGTCTCCCTACTGCAAAATGATAAATGAGGATATCAGAAAGGGAGCATGGAAACGAGAGCAAATTATATGAAAATTTAACTGATGGTGACATGAAACGAAAGCCTTGTCGATATAAAGTGAACGCCAAACGGATGTATGACAGAGTTAAGTAAAACTGAACTGACTCACCAGAGTCGATCAGCAGCCGTCGAAAGATAAAATATAAGAGATATAATTATTGAAAGAGTTACGAAAGAAAGTTGCTCTGTTCATTTATTTGTAACAACTACAAAAGTTTCGAGGCAGCTGTCGAAGATCTGCGATTTATTTCATTGTGCATTCAACATTTTGCTAAAAAAGTGAGAAAAAGAACTTTCTTTAGCAAGCAAAGTTATAAAGGCAACAACGATAGCTAAAGGATTAAATCAGACTAGCGAAACTGTAAGAAGGGCGAAAAGAAGGAAAGGGAAAAAGAAGTAGAAGAAGGTCGCAACAAACTTCGTTTGCGAAACTTTCGTTCCTTCCCTTCGCGTTTAGATCGCCTTCACTTTTTTCTCTTTGTCGAAATTCGCGCATAGCGTGTTAAAATGGGTCGGATCTAAAAAAAGGAAAGAAAAAAAAGAAAGTCTGTTGCCATTCTATTTTGCACGGAGAGCCGCATTTAAACTGCACACAAATGTGCGCGCTGCCGGGAGGAGGAAAAGTCCGTTAAAACCTCCTCTTCGGGGTGTTCGATTAAAATAATAATTTAAAGCCGACAAGGAGAAATAAAGTTCTTTCTACCGTTAGTTCCGAAAATAAGTGTGCAGTTCGAAATACATTGTCCGAATCCGCCAACGCCCGCTCGTAATTTTGTGGTAGTTGATGATACGAAAATGTACAAAAGAATAGAATATCCTGTAAAATAACTTTTGACTTTCACACAATCAGATATATGCATTAATATAAACGTAATTAATTAACATAAATAACAGTTAAATATAAACAGTTATATATAAAATAAAAGTTATATATAAAAATTCAAAGATAACATAGAAACTTCTTGTTTGAACTTCCAAACAATGTCCATAATTTTATGTTCACTCTATATGTGTATTGATATATCAATTAAAACTTTTCAAAAAGCGATAATTCTTGATAATGTATGTCAATCAATTGGAGTGTAAATCGATTCATAAACGTCCATAAATTTGTAAAATATGGGCATGTTAATAAATTCTCTCTAATTACTCTCAGAATATCTATCAATTATATCTATCAATTATAAACCCCCAATTGTGTACTAATCTTCAATGCGGAAATTCGATATCACGATCAACGTAGTTCCATGATGAAGTACGGACATGTCAATTTTTCATCGCAAAACTGTCGGATTCATCATGATTAATCGAATTAATGAGAACTTCGTTCGGATTCATCATTTCGAACTACATGCGAATTACAACTACAGATTATATTGAGTTCTGAAAACCTTTTAACGATATTAAAAATAAAACAAATAATAGGCTAGAAAAAAAGAGCAAATCGACTAACTTATATGAGTATACGAAGTTTAATAAAAAACGTAATCAGAGTTAGACATATGTAACGTTTCAGCTTTTACAAAGCAGCTTACAATATTAAAAGATATAAATTTTAACATTATTACAGGAAATTTTTGCACGAAAAGAATTATTCATATCTTCGCTTAAGAGAGTGAATCTTTTAAAATGTATGAACCCTCCCTTTTTCTCCCTTCTCTCTTGCATCTCATGTTTCACCGTGTTCAATAATGAAGAGACAGTGAAAACACATAACATATATCCTTTTCATCATAATTAAAACAGGAGGATTATTAATTTCTGAAGAGATTAAATTTCGTGGAAGCAACCGCGGAAAATCGCACCGAGTAGTTTTCCGAATTTAATTTCCTGGAACATTAAACTCTTCGGCTCCAGCGACTATACAGTCAGTACACTGTCCAACCGGAAATTGAAAAAGTTAACGTGCTTATGTGCACAGCGTACTCCCGATAGTATTTGACTGTTATTAAATTGGGCAGATTTGCACTGATCCTTTGATTCTTAAAATATTCTAACGCCAATGCATCAGTTAAATAATATCCCGTGCAAATTTCCAAGTCGCATAGCATGTAAGCACAAACGCCGTATAAACACATCCCTCTACACAATACAATGCATGTGCACTGAATGCAGAAGTTAGTATTGTTAGCAGTGAACAAAAGCGATACACGACTATAGAACACCTTGCGTCTTCACTTTATGAGCTTGGTTATTTATGGGCTTGGTGTAAATCCGTGACTAAACACTCCTCTAAAGAGTTTCTGCTACCGACGGTCCATTTAATCTTTTAATCCACTTGCGATACACGTGTTCAGTAATACTTGTTAACTTTGTATGCATGTTTGACTTTACGCTAACCCTGTTACGCGAGTTTTCAACCGATTAAGAAAGAAAATAAGATATATTTTTATTTTCTACGATCATGCACAATTTCGCCATTAACTTCCACGCGAAGTAGTAAAAGAGAAAGGAAATGAAAATATATTATTATACATATACTCTTATCATCGCTTTCATGCTGGATTTACTCACGATAAATTATACTATCGTTTCAGAGCTATCAGTGGTGCGATAGTGATGCTAATGATCTGCGCGATCGTGTACGAATACAGATCGCTTCCTCTCGCGAAGAACATCGAGTCTTCGAACGTATCGAATAACAATGACAAAACCAATGATTTCATAGACAAGAATCTGAATCAAGAGCGCAGGATCTCGATGGGGCAAGAAAATGATCAGGAACTGATAGAAAAAGGGACAAAGCAAAAAGAGAGCCACATTCAAAGGAAGGATTGCAACCAAGGTAATAAGCATACATCTATCTTTATCGGCACTTTCTTGTACCAGGCATCCTTAAAAATTCTTCAACGCAACGTCTTTGTCGTCACTTTTTCAGGATTCTGGCTGAAATTTTTAGTCGCGTTCAGCCCTATCGTCAACGGAAGTAAGATCATTAGCACTGAGCCTGCGGCCAAAGATAGTCTGACTTGTCTTCACGGTCTTCGCGTGTTCTCCTTGGGATGGGTTATCATGGTGCACACATACATTCAAGTCTTTTCCATCGCTGGTAATTTTGTTATAATTGTAAAAACCACTTTCTAAAATAAATGTACGACAGAGAGCATGGAAGTGTAGAAGCATAAAACGAGAAGCGTAGAAGATAATAGCGTAGGAAATTGTTCTCATTAGCAACGTTCAAACTAATTTGATCGCTCTACTTTCTGTAAGTAGCTCTTGATGCAACTGATAGTGTTATGATGTAACGGAATATATCGGGTTTCCTGATCGACGATAATCGAAGCTCTCTTCCTCGCTTTGTGCATATATACTTTCACTGACAATTTCGCGATTAAGTGTTTCCTCATTACACTTTGCAGAAAACAAGACTTTGCGAACGGTCACAGAAAGGAATTTCATGTTCCAGACCATCAGCAACGCGACATTTTCCGTGGATACTTTCTTCTTTATTAGGTAACGAACAAAGCACCAATAAATATTTATAACGAAATTACATACAGAAATTAATTTTCAATAATATTGACAGTGGCTTGTTGATGACTATACTTTTCTACCGATCCTTGGGCAATCTCAATATCGAAAAAGGCAACTTTTTGAAAACAAGCTTCACCAAATTCGTAGTCATGATTTTATACCGATTTATCAGGTACATATACTTGAAACATTATACAATTCCTTTCTGAAGAAATTTTTCGTTTGAAGTGAAACAATTCAAGTAAATAATAAATAATATACAGTTCTTATCTTGATCTCTATCTCTATTTCACGAAGATTGACACCAGCTTATCTCTTTGTGCTGGGGATGAACGAGATCGCTATAAAGCAAGCTCAAGCGAAGACAGTTTTTTCGCCTGTTATTATCGATCACCTGACCTGTGAAAAGTTCTGGTGGCGAAACGCGTTATATTTGAACTCGCTATATCCACGCACAGAAATGGTAAGATGATTTATGTTACTTATCCTAATATGCTTTCTTTTTTTTCGTTACAACGTACCTTATGAAGCAAAGTTTTCAACGAAATACGAAACTTCTTACATACACTCATTTTGTAGCAACATCTGCGCTGAATAGATACATATTTATTCAGAAAATTGAAAAAAGTATTGATTTCATAACGCAAAAAACGGGTGTCGTTACCGAAAGGTATTTAAATGGATTAAAAATAAGACTGAGAAATTGTCTTAATGCTGCTTGCGAAACAACGGTACCTTAAGTACTTGATAATACAGTAAATAACTGGTAACGAAGAGAATATTGCATAATAAACGATTATGTAAAAACGAGTTAACGTACTTTTGACGAACGATAGGTAGATAACTTGTAAGGATCGGTTTTTGCATTAAAACGACATTTAATGCGTCGTCTTTCCCGCGCGCGTGAATTTTCCGCCACGTCCTAGTTCTCTTACTTTCGCAATTCCCATCGCGATGCAATCTGCTTGGCAATTGATTCGAGCCTATTACATTATATACATATAATAACTTTCTAGTGCATGATGTGGAGCTGGTATATGGCAAACGACACGCAGTTCTACGTCCTTGGGATACTTCTTCTTTTGCTCTCCGTGAAATATTTCAAGACCGCGGTCGCTATCGTTTCGCTGTTGATCGCCTCTTCGTGGTTCACTACGTTCTCGATAGCCTACAGCAACGATTACATAGCCAGGTAATGTCTTGAACTCCCGATCAATATTACACATATCATTTGTCACTTCACACATTTCGCACTTTCTCAACTTTACTGGTGAATACGGTGAACGATATGCTTGTAATAAATTTACTGCATCATATTAATGACACTTATCACTTTACTAGACATCATAAATAGTGCGCATGACTAATTAACGCAAGACAATTTGAAAAGTAAATATCTCTCTAAGCAATCAGATAAGAAAAATGAGCCTTTTAAGAACAAGATGAAAAATATTAATTGAAAGCTCATTCTTGAAAACACTTCTTGTTAGTCTATCATTAAGAGAGTGAGAGTTGATTATTAAGATGTCGACTCAATATCGTTGAAAATATGTTGTTTAAAATTGTCAGAGTATAATTATCAGTCCAATTTGCGGAGAATCTTAATTATATCAACGAGAGAGAAACAATTTCAAAGTAACAAAGGCCTTTCACAGCTATTCAATGAAATATAATAATTGGAATACAGCCTCTTACAACGTCCGTATGACTTGCTCTCCCGTTGAATAAAGTACCTCGATCTTTTTATTCGGAAACTGGGTGAATACGGCAAAGGAACAATGCAATAAGCCAGGTATCTGTCGAAGCATCGCCTGTAATTGGAAGCAGGCTTCCATTTCAGACAGCTTCATGGCGCACATGCCTATTATAGCACGCTATCGACATTGTACTTTGCATTATTCACTCATCGATGCGGCAATTTCACCGCGCGATATTGCGTACACGCTTAATTCCTTTATCAACTCTTCACACAGGATTCAAGAGCCGTTTGCTCTATTCGACGAACTCTATGATAAACCTTGGTTAAGAGCGGGTCCGTATTTCATCGGCACGATTAGTGGTTACATTCTCTTCAAAACAAAGTGCCAGCTGAAGCTACCTATGGTGAGCATTTCGCAACACTATTCCCAGCGGTTTTGCGCTATCGGGTTAATCATTTAGCAATATTAGTCAATCAGTCAACGATATTCGCGTACCTCACCGCACGATAATGACACGATAATGCGGATTTACTGAATAATTGCAAAATCCGTCTATCTAATATGAATGATAAAGGCTGTATATACAATAGGATAGTTAAAAATAATTGCGCAGAATAAAAAATGATAAGTATCTTGATACGTGTAATTTGTGTAAATTGTAATTTTAAATACCCTAAACGATGATTGTTAAGTGGTTTTGTTCGCTCGTATCGCGAAAATTTTTTTAAAATCCTCTGTGTAAAACTAACAAAATCTCAATTCCACAGGGAGTGGAATTGATCGGCTGGATATTATCCGTGGCCATCATGTTCTCGGTGGTGTACGGACTATATCCCGGAAATTTGACGGTGGCAGTGAGCTCCGTATATGCTGCCTTGGGACATACAGCATGGGCGATGGCCGTAGCTTTTATCGTGATCCAATGTTGCACAGGGTCGGCACGAATGATCGACAGTTTGCTTTCGCTTCGACTAATGTATCCTCTCTCGAGACTCACGTATTGCGCCTACCTTGTGCATCCTGTTATCATGATGATCACGACTACACAGATGGACGGACCGCTGCATCTCCACAATGGGATTGTGGTAAGATAAAAGGAAGATTTTCCGAACATGAAGTTCATATTGTTGCATGATTTTTGTATATTTTTATGTATATAATGGTCCGTACATAATATCATAATAATAAAAAAATTATTTTTATATTATGATATTACGTGCTTTATTTTTATCAGATTAAAAGAAAATCAGTAGTTATCAGATATTTTTTATTGCTTATAAATTAAATAGTTTTTAATTATTTCGTGACATAAATTGTTCAATGTATCTCAACGATGGTAGTTAAAATATAAATAAAAATAATTTAATACCTACTTTTGAAAATATAAACTTTTAAAAATATAAACATAAAATATAAATTCACAAAATAAAAGCTATTTATAAAATGTTATAATGCATTTTGTCACGTACAGGAACATATTCTTTTTTCGATTGTTCATTTAACGAACCAGATACTATAAATTCTAATATATAATAGATATTACAAACACACAAAACACACATCTTTTTGCACATTTTTAGAATTTCTAAATTCTTAAACTAAACTATTCCGGTTCAATTTACTCTCAATAAGTTAACAATTTTCTCAATGTAATATTTGTGTTAAGGCTATGCATGTTTCTTCCTCAGCTTATCCTCTATTTCGGCAATTTAGTAGCCTCGTACCTGTTGTCGTTCTGTATTTCTCTCGCTTTCGAGGCACCAGTGGTAACTTTATTGAAAATTGCATTCACCTCGAAGAAGAGGGCGAGGTAGAATGCGATCATTCACCTGAAGGATAAATGCGATTATCCAACACAGTAAGTATGTAGAAATTACACGTTATTAAATAAATAATGACTTATGTAACTTATATAATAGATATGTAACTATGCATTTGTCGCTTATTGTGTGTACGATAACCGCATAATTTAAGCATGATAATAGATAATATTTATCAATTTATTAATATATCCATATTTCTTACAGGTGATGACATTGCTCCAAATCTAATTTTTAAAGCAAAGATGAAAATCACCAAACTTTTCCAGGACGGAAAAGTTTATCTTTATTTGTGACCATAGATCGTTGACATTTGATAATTTTTTATAATAATGTGATTTAATTTGATGATAATAGTTTGATAATAATTTATGTGACGCAATAAGTTCTCCCTGATGTTAAAATCCCTGATGTTAAAATCCCTTTTTGCAAGACAAAAAGCTAAATTTCTCATAAATCAATTTATCATTGTCAATGAAAGGTAAGAGGAGGTAAAACGTGAAACGTTTATAGTAATTAATCATTTCAGAAATAAAATAATATTGGAAAGTGAAGATATATTTAAAAAATTAAACCAATTGATTTAAATACAAAGCTTTGTCAGCTTTTGTCGAGAAGTTTTGAACTTCAGGGACAGTTTTATTTGTGATTCTTGCAGAGTTAACGGTTGAAATGGCCAATTATACGTGAATTATAATTATTTCTTCCAATTTTAACAGTAACAAGTTACATATTTAACAAGACCTGCTAGTGCAATAATCCTTTAATTACAAAGTGGATAGGAAAATGTGTCCAAAAAAATATAATTCGCCAACAATGAAATATAAATTCACACAGCGTATTGAGAGACTTTTCCCATTATGTATAGACATGAATCTGTCATATAATCACGTGTAACTGAGGGAAAATCTATGATAGAACCCTTAAATGTATAAAACAGTGCCTAAACAATAACAAAAGACATATACGTTAGGTATATACGTTGGGTATATTATTGATTATATATTGCAATATAGTCACATAAAATTTAGCCAGCGTAAAGAAATAGAAAAAAAACGTGTGTGTGTGTGATGCGTTTATTTCAGAATTTATGTATACTATGCAGGATAGCCGACGTTTCAACAACAAAAGAAAAAACGGAAAATATGTTGTATAGTACAAACTAGAAAAAATAGAAGTAAATGGAAAAAATTACTTTTACGTTAATAAATATAAAAAAAAATCTAAGAGAAAGTAATTTATGTCAAACGACAATATATTCAATATTACTTTTTCTTACCTTATAATTTTATAAGGTAATTTTTACTATCATAAAATTTCAAATCTGTTATTACAAATAGCAAACTTGACTTAACATACCATTGTGAGAATTGTATTAAATCTATTTAAAGAGGATTACTTTTTCTGTCTTTGTAATAGAAATCAGTTTGCCTCTATTATGTATTACCAAATTGAAATAAGTCTCGGTTTATTCTTATCATTGACTTCTTATCGTATTTGGACTCACAAAGGCTTTCTCCTCCTGTTTTTAGCAACTATAAAACGATGCGTGACGTGAAAGGAGGCGCATGTCGCAAATTGATTTTCGATACTCAGAAGGTACATCTCCGCACATTGCATTTAAACGCGTTATCTACCTGCTGCAGACGCGAAAATAATTTCAAGTTTCTTCAAGGATACAACCATTCGTCATTGCAAGAAGATGGCTGTAAATTAATCCGTAAATATACAACAACCTTGATGGAATTTAGCTCGCCACACTTTCTGCAGCAATTTAATTATATTTATTAAATAATTTAATAATGATTTATTAATTTATTAAAACATAATTCTTGATTTGAAATTTTCAACTTAATATACCACTAAAAAACTTCATACTTATTAATTTCATTCCCAGAATTTCAAATTAATGATTAATAAATTATTATATATTTAAAACATTTTAGAGCTTTATTTTGGAAATGTTAATGTTGTTAACAATTAAATCCACTTAATTTAACGATTATTTGATCAAATTTTTTCCTATTAAACAATATTGCATAAACATGAAGGAAAGTACAATATCTATAATACTTACCACTTCCTCCCGATAAAAATTTTCAGTTTCATCTCTATCTTATTTTGTAGATGTCACACCACTTGTCATATATATATATATATAAGTTATATATATGGTATATATATATGATATATATATATATATGAACTGACAAAGCAGAGATAGAATATAATATGTGTGAATATAAATGTTTGTAGAACGTTTAACATATTGTTATACGTGATGTGTACCGAGCAAATATTGATTACCAGAAAAATTCACACTCTCTTGCCTCCGAAAATTGCCGGAATTTGCGAGCACACATTTCCGCAAAATTTCATAATATAACAATGAGATGTTTTTAATTTTAGTTTTTTAGGAAACGCTGCAAAAAAATAATATTATTTATGAGTCTTCTTTCTTCAAAATTTTTGTGAATTGTAAAATAGAGAGCTAAACATCCGAAATATCGTAAAGGATCAGCCGGCGAAATCCTAATTAATAGGTTATTAGTACATTTAAATGCGTATGTTAAACACATACGCAAAATAAACTGCGATATAAGATAAACAATATTAAAATTTATAGCCGTAGACATAGAATTAGCTCTCCTCATTAAGATAGTAAATAACATTAGCGACGATTTTTCACTGAATTTTATGACGGTATTTAACATGTAGAGTTTACTTGAGGTAAACGTAACAGATTAGAGTGTTTTCACCATTTACACTGTTAAAGAGCTAATTGTAACATTTAAACGCTGAGCAAAATGTCTTCCGCTGACGACAGTTTCGTAGAGTGATAAATCTTTCGCCAGCCAAAGCCTGTGTGGTATTCACCATCTGGCGTCCAGCACGCACACGAGAGAAAATTGCTGAAGAATTAAAGTCGCTCTTAAGATCGATATCCATTCTATTTCAGTCCTATATTACTTTTCCATTTTCATTAATATGCACATTTATTCATAATTTTGATTCATATACAAAATGTAACCGAAATCATGATATGAAACAGAAAAGAGATTGTACAAATAGAATTTAAAAATACAGAATAAACTTTTTTTCGTACAAAGTTTTACTTTCGAGAAAATCCATTTGGAAACCGGTTGGTAATGTTTTCTTTCTTTTGTTAAATAAAACGTGAATAAATGCATGAATAATTTCTTATTGTTAGTTCTACTAGTTGTCGAACTTTTATCATAATAGCATTTATTAAAATATAAATAAAATGTACATAAGACTTCTTTAAAAGAAAAATTTATGTGTTTAACATTTGATATTTCCACTGCAACATGTATAATTCCTTGGGAATGTACATACTGCGAATAAAATATTTATGCCGACCTGCTACTACTTGCTGCTTTAGTACGTAAATGTAAAGCTGTGTTAAATTTTTCTAGAATACATGTAACAGGCACAGATTCGAAAATCGTTTGCCATGATTTTGCGGTTGCGGAATGTGGCAACCTCTATTTGCATTACCACAATGACATATCCATATACATATATACACGAGAGAGAGAGAGAGAGAGAGAGAGAGAGAGACAAAGTGTGCACATACATGGAGAGAACATCGAAGTTGGTTACGGATGTGCTTTCGTAACACATGGATACTGTCAGATTAAATGCACAACATAATTGAGTAAAGACACGTGCACGACAACGCAACCACAGACTCGACATCTCATTAAGAAAATCGATATCACTTAAATTATCATACACAAGTAGTAAAGACGGACATTGAGCGTAAACGCATTAAATAAACGAAACAAACCAACAAACATTTGATCAAAACAAAAACTGAAAGTTTAATTAAAAATCATTCGTACTTCCATGTATACGTTGCATTTTCAATGCAACTTTACAAGCTCTAATTAATATCTGATTCAACAATTTTTGCATAACAAAATGACGAAAAATATAGCATGCTCTTTGTTAGTCTTTCTCTTTCTCTAATTCCTTACTAACAAATTTTTTTACGATACATTATTCATGCGTTCCATGTAAAGAGAAAATATTTTTTTACACTATTGGCAATTTGTAATTAATTTGCTTTTGAAGTCCGTTCTCTACGGCCGATTTAACGATCAAAACACGTGGGGGATTTCCTTTTTTTAGGCCGAAATGCAGAAATTGGTTTGAGAAACCCACAAAATATGTGCAGATACACAGTTAAGCCATTGCACAGCAAGCAAATTTTATACAAATTGTATACAAAAAACTCTACATATTCATATTATATTCATAAACGATATATATGTTCGTAATATATATTCATATAATCACTTAAGCACGATATAATTTCAATTAAATTGCATAATTAACATAAATGCATGATTAACATTATAGCATCATGTGATGGTAAGAATAAACTATTAAAAAGATATAAAAATATGCCATACGCATATCTACATATGTACTTATGCCACATATATACTTATTATCAAATTATTACATATTTATTTTACATGTAATTTAGGAATAACAAAGGTTTATCAAAAATACGGCACAATGTTGCAGTATGTAATTAATTAAATTCTTTATAAAATAATTGAAAAGCGCGGTACCTTGTTTCATTTCATAATCGGAATGCATATGCATTTACATGTGCTGCATACATAGACTCGTACTTATGAGCTTTCCGCATCACTTTGATGAGTGTGTCCGCCTACAGTCTTAACCGAGCTTAACGTAACCTACTTCCGGCCGGTGCAACTTCTTATAATTAGCACGTTGAGTTACCTCTTTTGCATTTTGACGACATTACACCTCTTTAAGGAATTTCCGCGTAAGCAAATTTCTCTTGCTAATACAAGCATACCTCCGAGGAGTTTCTCCAACACAAATGCTCCGACACATAATCTATTATAAAATTTCATCAAAATATAATAGGATTCTGAATTACCAGACTCGCTTCTCTGCACTTCTTATGGAGAAGTGCACTGTAAAAACTCAGAGTTGCGTGCGATATCTAAATTTATCGTAAAATGGACCGATCGAATCTCCTTTCCCGGAAGTTACAGAGATTGTTCTTTCAATAAAATTGGAGAATACCATAGGAATCCTCGGGGATGTATAGATTTATGAAACGCGGCTTGATTAATTATTGTGCCCTGCGAAGGGCACGTTCATCAAATTTCATGAAATTTGAAAGCAAACTCTCCCACGGATTTATTGTGACTGGTGGGATTTTGGGTAGCTTTAACGGAATTAATATGCAAGACCATCAATTTCTTCACATCGTGTTTATCTTTGTATGCGTCTATCGCACTGTCATAGGATTAAAGTTTTTTAATCCCACGAAAAATTTATTAAAATAGCATTCTTTTGAGTATATTACATGTCCCAGATTACTTTCGCGGAAATATTACTTACTATAAAAAAGAGAATCTGACCATTCTTTTAATAAAATGAACAGAATAAGAAGAAGTAAATTTGAAATGTAATGTTTCTAATTAAACTTCAAATTGTGAAGTGTTCTTATGAATATAATCTTATATTCATAATGTCATTCTATTATTAATTTAATAATCATCTCTAAAAATACTTATGTTTTTATTCAAACCTTAAAGTCTATATATATAATTTTTAATACTATTTCATAAATAGTCATAAATAGTACTCCAAGACTAAAAATGTACGTATAGTAAATATACAAAAACAACTATGACAATTGGAGAAATTTAAAAGCATTTGTGATTACAACAAGCTATTTGCAAAATCAACTTCCGCGAGCATATTTTTAAATAATTTTTTATGACTGAGTCAACTGCTGTATATATTTGATTGCCTCTCTTGTAAATTTTCTAGATTTTCCACCAAAATCTCATGTTGTACATATATCTACATAGTGGCACATGCGCGAATAACCAGGCGCGGGAGGTAGACGTAGAGCCTCGTTTTCGGTCAGTCGGCCGAGAGCCGTCGAGGAACTCGAGTTGTATACGAATTTCGGTATACACCGCGACACACGCACGAGGTTTCGGAAACCATCGAAGGCTGACAGAAATCGCGTGCAATTTATGTGAAAAAACATAATACTTCCGTGCTGCAAAATCCATCGGTCACTATAAAATTGATAATAAAATCTCAATTGGAAGACAAATCTTTTCTACTAGACTGCTTAAAATGGAAATTTCGGATAAACTGGCAAAATAATGTCTCAAATTTTTTCACGAAAAATTTACATGTGAAAACGAGAATGTCGGACACAACTATGATTAATCACAGTTTAAGCCGAGAAAAGACTCAATTCTGAAAGTTTCAGTCGTACGAGAGAACCCAAAGAAAACGCAAACGTGACTTGACTGATAGGCGCGAGACCGACAAACTTGAGGTTACCGTGAGAATTTCCGAGTGAATTTCCGGGAATATATGTACTGCTGTGTGCTAGTGACAGAGAGAAATCGATCTTTAAGCATCTCCAACTCCTACTTGTATTGGATAAAAAATACGATAAAAAATGTACATATTTAAATCAACCAAGTAATATACTTAATGAAGGCGTAATTAACAGATATATTTTAAATATCATAAATATTTTAAATATTATTAAATATTATATTGTAAAAAAAAATCAGTGATTCCAGTCCATCAATTATTCGCAGAAAGTATCTAATACGAAATAATTTTCGAAAACTAGACAATTTTTTTTACTCGTAATTGAAGTTTTGCCAACTACTGGAAAAGTGCAGACATCGTACTATCAAGAATTCTGTGAAGAACGTCTTCAAATTTTATACCAAGTATTATAATATATTTACGAAGTTGCTGACGTAACATGACATGTCAGACTGCCGAATGTGGGTTTGCCGGTTTAGGAAGGACCCAGTCTTGCGGAAGTTGAACGAGAGTTAATGTTCCTGTTTCCCCAACAAGAACGACGAGAATATGCAAAGTTAGCCAAGCATGAACAAGAGAAGATCCAATGCGACGACCACCCGGAAAATTTTCATAGAGCTTACAACTCAAGAATTTCTCGTTCAATAAATTCCTAGGTATGTTAATTGCGGTCTCATTTATTGTAGAATTGTAGTATCTCTGATTTGTGGTTTCTGATTCCTGGAGTATATTTTATATACGCGAGTCACACGTGGCATAAATATTGATATAACGGAATGTTAAATACCTGACCATTAATTGTTACGACAATGTCAACATAAATATTAATTACAGGAAATTAATATTATCATATATTTACAATTATAAATATACAATTTACCATTATTTAAAAGAAACAATTTGCCATCATAAATATTTATCATAATGCATATTGTTCATTTGTAAAAGATACCCATTCAATTTTCAATTGTGCGCATTACTGATTTGTATTTAAATCTAAATTAATATGAAATCTGAAACCTAAAGATAAAATCAAAGTGAAATATAATTTTATGATTTTACACAAAATAAAAGAATAGACAAAATAGAATATACAAAATAGAAGGAAAAAAGGTTTTATTTTTAGACCAGTGTAATTATGTCTTTAATCCTAAATTATAAAATTTGGATCACATCTTTTGATATTTTATTCATTGTAGATATCTATGTAAATCGATAAAATATTAAAATTAATTCTTCTTTTCCAAGTTTACATCTCTAAGACTTACGTCGAATCATCCGCATTTGTGCACACGGCGTTTTCATATGACTTTGTGTTTAACTTGTTATCCAAAAACCCTATCAATTGTGCGAGTTTCTGTTCACATTTCATAGTATGACGTATCGACTTTCGATACCCGCGCCCATTGCTGATTCACGACTACGAATAGTTCCGACGGGAACTCGTTCCTCGCAACATTATCCCGCGTCACACTATGACGCTTAATAAATGAGATATAGAGATGCTGGATCGTTTATAGATTGAAAAATTGTCCTTTTATTCTAAAATATTGCTTCTGTGTCATTGAAAATCATAATGTTTTGTTTTTTTTTTCAACGATGCATTCTCGACGACGTTCGTTCAATTTTACTTGGCTATAATATTTTCGAGAAATGCATATAAGAATCGACTCATGTAACGCAAATTATAGCAGTGTGAGCATATTGAATGTATCGCAGGCAAAGATAAATCGCTAAGTTATTTTATCTATACTTTCTTGGATAATATCAGATGCTCTTTGCGAAAAGAAATTACCCATTACCTGTGTCGTTATAATGACACCATTACGTTTAATTAAAGGTAATTTCAGCAAAGTAACGCTGAGAGCATCATTTCTTACATTTTTTATAATCTGTTATGCAATATCAGGGGCGTTTAATGGCAAACATTTATTAAAGACAAGTAACAGAAAAAGATCTTGTCTAGAAGATAAATTCCTCTTGGAAAAATCGAGTCTAATCATGAGGGTCACCTTCATAATGGGGAATTAGTAGTGGTTCGAAAAAGACATGTTGATGAATAATATTCAATTTACTTTGCAACGCAAAGGTTAACTCGTCATAGTGATCGTATCGGCAACAAAAAAATTTGGCAGAAAAAAGGCTCCGATCAAATAAAAATAAAATAGATTTAAAGAATCAGCAGACAAAAGAAAAAAGATAGAAAAATGTGGAAAAAATAATAGATCTCTTTTTTCTTGTTTCAAATCCTTCAATGCGATGATGCAATGATGTGGGAGATATATTTTAGCGTAGTGTTTCTCTTGATTATGTTCACGAGCTCGGAATGACATTTATAATGCAAAAGACGGATTTAATATAAATATCTCATAACACAAAGGTATAATCAGCAAGAAAATTTAATGGCGCGAAAACTTCCGGCAAACAGAATTTATTTAATTTCGACTTTTCTTATGCACTTAATAATGTAATTAAGTAATCGTTGACGGGATGAATGGTGTATTCCTAGCTAAATTTGTAATTCAAAATAGAGTACACATGAATATATCCGGGCACAGAAATTAGCTCAACGGCCTAATTTAAATATTCCCGGGCATACCTAGCTTTGTCTAAACATTATTTATTTTAATAAATAGTAGTGCATATAAATTATACGATAACATAAATAACATAAATAACATAAATAATTATACTTAACTATAAGCATAAATTATTGTGTTTATAGTCAAGTATAATTCCATGTGTTAGAGGTACAGATGTCTCAACTCGTATTTTATATATGAATTATTTTACAGTTTTTACAGTTTTTTATTTTACGTTTAGGTAGCAATTCATATAACTAAAAGTATATAAGTATTGAAAAGTAACAATATAGAGTATAGAGTATACAGATGTATAGAGTAACAATAAAAAATAAAGAAATAAAACGTATAAAATAGTTAAAGTAAAAAAAAGGTAAATTGAATTTTAACTGCAATACAAATCTTCTCTTGATACATAGAACGGCTTGATTGCAAAGTGACTTTTTTTCTTTCAATTGCTAAAACTTTCATAAAAACAAAATGTGCCACGTGGATTCATCCAAAAAACATTGAATCAACCGGAGTAAAATATGGGTAAAATTGTCCATATTTGTCAAAGAGGGACGATATGATGGCTCGCAGGTACGATATTCTAGAATTCAAGATTCAAGTTTCGTATCTCGTTAACCCCGTGGCTCCTTCGCGATCAAATCAATTTCAGATGAAATTTCATCCAAACGAAAATCGAAATAGTAAAATCTTGAAAAAAATGAATACGAAACGTTACGATATTGTAACTAATATAAAAAATATAAAAACACATTTAAAAAACTTTATTTATAAAATTCTTATAGTAATGTTATTCTCATGGTTAAATAAATCACAAAACAATAGACTCATTTTTTTTTGCCAAAACTTTCATCGCTTAAAAACATTTCACATTGAATTAAGGATGTTCTGGCGCTAACAGAACTAATATTGACAATGACCTGAAAATTTAATAGATTGTTTCTATTTATTATCTAAATTCGTATGCAAAACCTGAAACAGATTCTCTAATTGGTTCACGAGTTATTCAACTTTTAATTTTGTAGAAGTTCTCATGGAGTAGCCGTATATTCTCACTTATATAAATGAAATTATAAAAAAACATCACACTCAAGTAGAACAGAAAGTCAAAATAAGGTCAATTTGACGTTATATTAATCAATTTACATCATATTTTGGTCATGATTTGGTCAATATGATGTCAAATTGACACATTATTTTTGACTTTCTGTTCTACTTAGACATTGACAATATTCTGAAACTTTGTTTATGAGTTAATTAAATATTAAACGGTGTTTCTTTAAAAAGGCTGATATCGATTCACTAATTTATTCTTGAATTATTAACAAAAAATAATGCAAAATTTCGAAAATGTGCTATGATATACTCTTGAATATTATGATAATCATATTTGTTTACACATCTTACGTATTTTAAGTAAGATTCGAGGTGTCTGAGGTATGCATTAAATATTATTAATGTATGAAAGATTTTTTCGTTTCTTATAGTTGGTATCAGGCCTAAAAGTTTTTTACTAATAATCACAAAATTCGCAAAATATGCACATATATTCATTTGCAGTGCCAGATGTCATACTAGTATTATTTAAATACTTTTCACGAGAAGAGTACATGTGGTGCATATTTTAAACCAAAAAAGTATAGAATTTCATCAATTTCAAATTGAAGTCATTTTTGTTTGGGATTGTACAGCCAAAACATCCTTAAATAAAAAATGTTGACAAAAAAACATTATATACGAAATAAACGTTATATACAATAAAACTTCGCGAGAAAATTAAACGTAGTTAATGTAGAAATAACGAAAGTTAACGTAGGCATAGCAATTTTTAATAAAATTGAACAAAAGAGTAACAGAATATTTTATATATACGTTTGAACTTATTCTTTACATAATTTTTCGATTTACGAAGGTAAAGATGTATGTTCAATAAAATTGAACGAAAAGAGCAACAGAATATTTTATATATTCTGTTTCGTTTGAAATTATTCTTTACATAATCTTTCGATTATTACGAAGTGATTATTACGAAGATAAAGATGCATGGCAGTCCTCTGTCGTAATGTTGCGCTTCTTAGCTTTGTTACTTTATTACACGATCTGTTCCAGTGTCGCTTACGGCTCCGCGAGTAGTAAAACTTTTATTACGTTCTTACACTATAATTCTATGTGTCACTTCGTTTTCATTCTCTTGCATTTTCCTTCATGCTTTTCTAAATGTACAAAGAAAGCTATAATGTTTAAAAATTTCATGAAACTAGATAATATTAGATAATTAAGACAATAATGCATATCCATACGTGCCGGATACACATACGTATACTAATTTATACACCCTAAATTTTTCATTGTAATTCTGAGTTACTTGAATTCCAGAGTCAATTGTAACTTAATAAATTAAAGTTCATTGCAGCGAAAAAAATAATACGTTAAGAAAATGTCATTATTACGCCTTGCATAAATAAGATATTCATGAATAAACTGTGTTAAAATTCTTTAAAATAATTATGTGTACACGCAGACCGTGATTCATCCTCTTCATGATCGATTTAAGGAAAAGTATTCTTGCCTATTAGAAACAGAGCAAAACAAGATTTCATCTGCAAATAGTTCGTTAAGATTCTTGTACATAACTCTTCTACATAATAAAGCCGCACAATTTCCAGTAAAGTAATCTGTGAGAAATGTTTTGTGTACAATCTCACTGTATATATGTGAGTATATCTAAATTATACACTAATTAAAAATGTTAATAAATATGTTAAAAGTAATAATATGCACTAAAAATATGCTAACATATTAGTATAAATATATTATATACTATAAATATATGTATATTAATACTACTAAATTATACTACTAAAAATAAAAAATATATTAAATAATAAAAAAATTTGAAATATTTAATATTATATGTTCAAATATTTAATCGTGACATTCGCCAATAAAATATATATATCTCTCTCTCTCTCTCTCTGCTGTTTTAAATAAAAAATTTAGTTTTTTAAAATAAGTTTAAAGCAAGTATCATTACAGTGTGGAACTACAATATTTATTCAAAGAATGATTTTTTGAATTTAATTTTATTTCCGTTTTTGCGATGTAATATTGTTTCAAAAATTTATGATTTTTCACACTCAACAGTGAAGAACGTTTTTACTGAACAGATTTTTTTTTTTATAGTGTATTTTACGGAATCATCTTTTAGATAAATCCTTCAGCCTGTTTTGCGTTGCCAATCAAACTTTTAAACAGGATTCTCTGAGCAGAATAGATAAGATGGCAAATTGTTTTGTTAAAAACAAAATTAGAATGTAATCTCTTTGCGAGACTTACACGATGCGGGCGAATTACGACGTACTTTCCAGTGAGTGGTTACCGAGGCGTTTAAAGCGCGATCGCAATCAAACGGTATTAAAAACCTCCTTTAACATACCAGCTGAGCAACTCTCAAACTTGTACAACTTCCACGACCATCTACACAGTGGAAGTAAAAAGTTTAACAACCGCTACTTTTGCCACCGCTGAGATACTCGCTGAGCTTTCGCGTAGGTTCGGTAAGCATCAAAACACGCCTGAACAATCTTTCGCAACTTACAATTAGTTCTCAAACTAGTAGGTGGTCGCATTATATATGAGCATTATTATCATTGTTCTCTAGATAACTTCAATTACCTCGATATTTCTATAAAACAGCATTTCTTAACAAAAGAACTCAATTATACGCAAAACTTTATTCTGTTCACATCTAATGTATATAATTTCTGTTATAACACTGTTTATACTGTGGAAAAAATAAATATTTTCTCTACGTCGCATTCTAACAGAATTGATATGAGCTAAGTCAGTAAGTAGAGGCCACAGAGGATACTATGATATGCAATTATCTGCGTTATGCAATTATACTCCTCCAGCAATATTACGTACTCTGAAAAAGTTGAAACATATCTCTGACCTAATCTTTAAAACTATACGGTTCACACGAATGGAAATGTTTAGTGCAGTCTAAAATCTTCCTACGACACGCTACACCTCGCAAACTGCGGAAATAAATTGATATTATCAACGTTATAAGCTTGGAAACTTTTGCGGGATTTGTAGATGATTTGTCAGAATTATCTAGGAGATTTATCTTTAAAAAAATAATATGCCATATATAAATAAATAATTTTGATATGTATTTATTTGTTTATAAAATTGTTTATTAGCTGAATAAATCAAATTTATAAATTTTTATATAAAGTAAACATCAGACATAGAAATGTGCCTGATACGCGAAAAATTTATGCGGGAGAAATTAAACATATATAGAAATAAAGTTACCACTATAACGGCGACATTATTTTTTTCACGACATTCTAAAAAGCCCGCTTTTCAGGACCAATATTAGCCTCTTTACTCTTTGTATTTTCTTCGCTTCTCTCCCTCTCCCTCTCCCTCCTTTCTCTCTCTCACTTTTTCTCTCGTTCCGATCCTTTATTCTCTGACACGTCCGAAAAGTAGACCACCGAAGGGTCTTGTTCCACTCCTTAGTTTCCAGGAACGACATGAAATTTACCAGACAGAAAGGAGGGTTATATCCGCTTACAGAGCAATATCGAAGGTACTAGAATATTAAAGTAGGGAAGCAGAACAAGGATTCTCGCGAACATTTGCTAATAGTGAATATCGCACCTGCGACTCTCTTATAAGAGAAGGGCGCTGAAATTAATTATAATTCATACCTCAAAAGAATGTTTAAAACGTTATTACTTTAAAAGCAGCAACTATATATATATATATATATATATATATATATATATATAAAATAACATAGAAATTTTCTCTTAATCTAATGTAAATTTAATAATTTTTAAACATTCAGGTTAATTAAAGAACTTTTTTTTTACGATTTGACATTTTATTATAAATACACATTAATGTTTAGATAAATTCTTACAATATATTAATTATCATAAAAAAATTTAGTAAAAACATTTTTATATTATTATTAATGCGCATATATATATATATATATATATAGAGACGTTTATATATATATATATATATATATATATATAAACGTCTCTCCTACTCAAACATATCTTTACCTTATCACAACTTAGAACAAGTGTCCTTTGTTCTAAGTTTAATATAAAAATTCTTTACTACGTGTTTTATTAAAAGTTGATGGTTTTTTTATAGTTCCCAAAAGGAAAATGCGCGCGTTTGAGAATACAAAGTGTTCGCTTTGTCAGACAAAGGTGCATTATAGTGCTGAGAGGTCAATCGAAATCACGGAAAGGGAAGCTCTTTGTCCCTCAAGTACGTTTTCCTAGACATGCTATTTCCTTCGGTTGTCGTCACATTGCTTGATCTCGATTTACATTAAGATTCGAAGTAGTTTGTCCGACAATGAAACTGAATTCCACATTCCTGTACATCTCCTCAAACTATGCCGTTTATTTAATTAATCATTTTTGCATAAATGTGTTTACTACAATATTGCAATCGCGTTGTTAAATTAAACATTCATTAAACACATTTAATAACCTTTTCAAATTAATTTTGATTAATAAATAAATCAATATTAAATATTTTATCTTCATTTTAAACACAATTATTCCTAGCATAATACAATCTAATAATCAATTTTTATTATTCAAAAAAATTTTACAAAAATTCTAAAAATATAGTTTATTAATTATCGTGTTCTATTTCAAATGTTTGAAAAACTTTGTATGGAGCTTTACAATTATCTCAATATAAAACTACAAAGAATTGACATGTAAATTAATATACAAATTAAAATTTGAAAAACTTTTGTGTCATTTTATATTGTTATACTACTAAAATTCTCTATAAAATGTATAATATAATTATAACGAATTATTCGTACCATATGATTCACGCTTTAGATATTTTCGCTGTAAGAAGCTGTTACACGAAATAGTAATATCACTATTGACGCATCAATTGACCAACAGTCACGTTACTGCAGTAATAACGTTCTATTGTGTTGCAGTCAATACCGTTCGTAAACTAGCTTCACCAAGTACCACTAGTAAATATAGCGAATAATAGATAATATGCCAAGTCGGACAATGATGTCGATGGTGGCAAAAAGAGAGCAAAGATCGTAAAACACAATGACCAAGTGTAAAAGAATCGGAGTAGCTTACGGGTGAGAGAGAGAGATGAAAATGACAAGAATCGACGGGATTGCAGGAGACGACAAACAGATAAATGGAACTGTTCGTCGTCTATTATGCGGCGGTTCATTTTGCGTCCCGCATGCAATGTTGTCTGTCCCGTTTTCAGTTTTCGCTTATCCGTTTTGCATAGAGAAGAACTATGCCGAGAGTAAAACTGTTGTGTAGCATATAAAGTAATAAAAACAGTAACAACTCAGCTACGCATGAGTGGTTCGATACAATCGTGAAACTTACTTCGAATTTATAATCGAGAAAGTTATTTTCTTACCGATCACAAGTTTTTTGTTTATGGATTTGTGATAACGGAAAGATAAAAAGACGTAGTTGAAATACGAGATAAAATTATTATAAGACCAATTAAAATAATAATAAAAATAATATATAATAATAGTAAAATAAAACTAATGCATAATAAAATATAATAATATAATGATACAATAAAAAGTAAAATATTATGTAGGGAAGACATAACTGTTAGTCACAACTAATAAACATCTCGTGCAAACTGAATAAAACCGCATGAATATGGCTTTCCACATCATTGGCGTATCGCGTTGAATCGAAAATGCTATTTCCGAACTCACATGGGTGAAAAAAGTGTTTTATTCGAAACGTCAATTTAGTAAAAAAAACGCAATGGTATCGAAACGTATAATCATTCCAAATAAAGTTAACCGTTTATTTCGTGCCCTATGATATCACTAATATAACTGTCATCAATTACATCGTATCGTCGATATTTGATAAAAATGAGAATTTTTCTATATGTTCTACAATAATTTCATACATTGCAACTTGTGTGATTGAAAAATACGTACACTTGCCCAACGTTTGAATTAACGTTTAACATGTTCGTGACGTAGCGTATGTTGGACGACCAACCACATAATTTTGATTAATATTTTTGTGTATAATAAATGTTACTAGACCAGTGTTTTTCTTACATTCCTACCTTCTTCAATATATGCCAATAATTGTACACGACATACATTTACACACAATTTAGATATATTTTTTATTATCTCAAATCTATGTAAAAGACAAAATCTCCTATCTAAAAAACGCATATACTACTTATACACAATCTTTACTCTCTACTTTAATCTCTACTTATACATAATACTTATACACAATCTTTTCCTACAGCCGTATAGCAAAATAAATGGCACACACACAGCTGTCGTAATTTTATTAGCATTATACTCTAGCATTAGTGTGTACCGGTGATCAAAGACAGCTAGCAGGAAACCAGCGTGTACTACCCAACGTCGCGGACGTGTTAAATAACTCACGTTACACAGTAAATTAAAGCCAACGTTAAATTTGGAGACCATCTGTTAATTAAATGTCTGTCTGTAATCTGTTAAATTTGACACAAAAAATATTCGCAAATTTGCAACCCAATTGCAAAGGACTAATCCTTCGGGTAGTTGCGGTATTGAAGAAAGCACGACCAACAAAAAACCAGACCATATCTCTCAAACCACGAAAAAGCAGAATTATTAAATTATTTAATACGCCAATATCATATATAACGTTCATTAAGAAAATCTCAATTTGCTATAGAAGTGCACACATCTCTTGCATAATTTTCCAAGGCGAAAATTTCTTAAACTTCAATAGCAGACAGTTCTGCACTTCGTTATAACAAAAAGTTAAAGAAATTTTCTTATATTGTACTTCAGGTGTGAATGGCAAATATTGATATCCATTTTAAATATAGTATAAGATGGAAAAGGAATATGAACTGACGAAGCTCCGTTTGCCTTACAATTTTGCTTTCACATTGCACGCAAGATTAATATAACTCTTCCATAAACTTTAATTGATTTCAAATACCTTTTCCTTTTTACAATTTACGAATGTTAAATTCAATCCTCATCTTTTCAATGCAAATAGCTAGGAAAACCCTCAGGAAGATCGCGAATTGTTTCCAACATCTACTTTGGATCGCAGAATATCCTTCAAGAGGCAAAGCTTCGATGTTGTAAGAAGAAGATGTGTTAGAAACTTGGCGAGAACAAAGAGTAAAAGGGAAGTCCTCCTAAATTCTGAGGATGTTTGAATGTGATGTGAATTGTTGATTTCCCACCCCGCGATCTTTATCGCATAATTTACCAGATGTGTTTGACTTCTTTATGAAATTATTCATAAAAATTTAAAAGGTATACATAAATTTCGTGATGTTTGTTCCCTGAAAAATGACAGTTTTTGCCTGTCAAAACAAAATTATCGCACAATCTTTATTAAACGCACATATATTTTTCACACCTTACTTTATAATATAACGTACTGTATTAAGCATAGTCAGTTGTGTGTCAGCTTTCTACATTATACTACATTATTTTTTCTTACATAATTAAGTCATTTTCTATCTTTTACTTTTAAATGTTGTAAATGTACATATAACGTTTTACAATTTAATATATTTTTAACATTCTTTAATAATAATTATTCAAAATTTTTTTGTAATTTTTAAAGGAAGAATTATTTTATATAAAGATTCAGGATACTAATTTGAATCTTTTAAATGCGATAAGTTTGGATCTTTAATCATTCTATTCCATTGATAACGGCCATAAATTGCAAAGAGGACTTCGTAAATTATGGCCACACATTTATATAAAAAAATAGTCGTCCATTCTACGATAATCATGTTTACAAATTACATGATATTTCTTCTGAGTACTCTCGGACGTAGTAATGATTCATTGTAGCACAGGTAGATCATGATGAATCATATTTGCGATATACCAACGTGTAACGATTATTCATCGGGTTTTTTGGTGATAAATAATGCGCCATCGATTTCACGTGTGCGTCATATTGTACTGACGATTTTTTTTATGGCACCCATATTTTCCAGAGAAGGAAAAGTTTTCTCCTAAAAAAAATATATAATTCTCCAGATCTTGTTGTTAGACTTTTAATGACAGAATCCCTCTGGCAAAAGAAGAAACTTTTCCGTATCCCTAATATTAACATAAATATATGAATTTACTAAACTGAGGTTAAGTAAAAGTTTATATATAGTAAAAGTATATAGCATAGTATAAAAGCTTTATATTAATAAAAATTAAATTCTACTTCTAAATTAAATATGAAAAAGAAAAATGTATAAAAAAAGTGATTTGTGTAGCAAAAAAAGGGTTCCTCTTTCTCTTATTTTTCACATTTCCATTGTTCGCCATTCATTTTATTTTAACATAAAAATTACAATTAATGCTAAAAACTACTTAAAATAAAAACATTAATAAAAAAATTTCTTTTTTCCTTACTTCTCCATTACTATTTCATTAATTCCTCATAAATAAACAAATTTTGAAAATAATAATAGATAGAAAAAATATGCAGATATCGAATCGAGAATATAATACAAAACACGCGAATATCGATTGCGTTAATATAGAACTACTTCTACTGTGTATATTTTCGCACGATAAACTATCTGTGAAACAAAATGTTAATAGAAAATTTATGTCCAACGATTTACAGATAATTCTCGGAAAACTTAAATACCATCGTTATTATATTATAAATACTTTCAAAATTTGACAACACGCAGTACATTCTCGAACTCACATTGTTGCTTTAGGAATGCTTTTTGAAAGTTGCCGAAAGTTCCTGACATAAATCATATAGTTCCCGTACATGGGATCGTACACCACGGAACAGTCATCGCTTCTAAGCAAGAAATTTACTCACAACCGCAACCACAAGGCTATATTAAAAACTAAAGTCCGCACATATTAAACCGAGTATAATTACTTTATTAAATAATTATACAATACGAGGAAATTATCCTGTCTGTCTAGAAAGCAAGAATTCCATTAACATAGTCCTACAAAGATCAGTTATAAAAACTAATATAAGTGAATCCTATCGATTTTTCACTGAATTCGCCACTCTCTCTCACAAATCATTCTATCGCGTCAGGTTTTTAATAAGGAATGATTAAAACCCCCCCAAAAAAACTGAAATTTTTGTCATTTTTGTTGGTGCATTAATTGTTAAATTTATTGTTAAATTTAATGTGACACTGAAATCAATGATTCTTAGATAGATTTTTTAATGCTAAAAACAAATTTGTCCTCCAAATTAGCCTATTCTTTCCCGCCAGATTCTTTAATAGCATTAACTGAAACCTTAAAAAAACTGCTATTTCATTTTCATCACAGATCATTTTTGACAGTTCATGAATTGTTAAATTTACGTGATACGTTTCAGAAATTTTGTTAAACATGTCTAAATCACATCTTTTGGTGTTTGCATTGAATAATGTTTTACTTCTAAACCAGGAATGATCAATTTGGGATGTGGAGAACTTTGTTCGTTATCCATGAATCTACAAATTGTTAAAGACCTGCCCTGACAAACTAATTGTATATAATTATATTGTATAAAAAGAGTTACAGACTTAGCATTTAAAAAATCTATCAAAATTGTCTATACTGATTTCTATATTACATGGTCTGTCAAAAATAATCAAAATAGCAGTTTTTGGAGCTAATAGTTATTTTTTAAAAAATCTGACTATTAACAGGCTAATTTGAAGGACAGATTCATTTTCAACATCCAAAAATCTACATTCTATATAATCTAAGAAATCGATTTATTTGTTTTTATGACTTTCAGCAAGTTTTAACTTTCAGCAGGTCAAATTTTGTAGTAATCAATTATTAATCTGTGTAAATTAATTAATCACAGTCAGATGAACAAAATTGACATAAAAGTGTAATAAAACTTTTGTACATTGCTTATGTTCGAGATGTGAGAATACATCAACTTTAGTACATATCGGTAAAAGCATTTTCGTTTACTCGCAACACAAGCAATGTTTCGCATTTAGTTCTCCCCGTGCCGCTCGTACCACTTCCTTGTTCTTCTTTCACTCTCTAGATTTTCACACTCAAACCTTCGATGTTAGTTTTGCATTCATCAATACTTCCCATTCTTATTCGCCAACACTCACGCTTTCGCTCCGTGTCTGGGTCGCAATTAGAGCGAGTATGACGCGCAATAGCAGCGACAGTTAATTGCATAGCGTCAAAAGCATGCTAGAAATATATCGTACTAGTTCATATTCTAATTATGAAATAACGAGAAGACAAGAGTCTATTTTCAACTTTCTCATAAACATTTGGAGCCCTTTAATCATTCCTTCATTTTAATTCAGACAACTGTCAATTAATCAATTAGATTTTACGATTTTCTTCTGTTAAACACAGTTAATTAAAGTGCAGTTGTCATAAAAACACTGGAATAATAAAAGCTTCTATTTCTATTTCTTCATTTACAAAAGAAATCTTTAAATATAATTAATGCAATTTGAGGTGTAACTCTTTAATTTGCAAATTATAAAATTTAGATTTTATTTGCAAATTTGCATAAAATTTTGAAAGTTTCTTCTGATATATTTTACATTCATTTCCTTTTAGCAAGAATTAAAATTGCTTACAGAATTATTTAACATGGAAAATTAAAAAGCATTAATAAATTATACCTTACTGTAGACTAGCCTTTAATTAACTCATACACGCTCATGAACGTTATTATATGAAACATAAATTGAATTTAAATTTAAATATTTAAAAGTAGTGGAAGAGACATGAAAATTTCCATTAAGGATAGATCACCTTTAAAAATTTAGCAGAGGGTAAGCGCTGAGAGTCATACGAGAAAATTTTAATATTAATTAGAATTACTGAATAAGAGCGTGACAATTAATAAATCATAACTTGATTGTATTTAGTTAGCCGATCAAATTGAATTGAACAAAATCACATTTTCTCGTTTCTGCAGCTCTGATGCGCCATCGGATAAATCCACATTAGTGATCTAGGTTAACGAGAAGGTAATGCCTATTTAAATGGACTCGCAAGTGTGTATCTTCGTGTGTTAATCAAAAGAGAATTAGGAAAATCATATTCACAGGTGATAAAATATTCTCCGTAGAAGTAGAAGAAAAAGACAATTATGGACAATCACAGTAGCCTATAAACAGGCGAGTCCAATTTTCTTACGATACCTCTATGTTGTGAAAGGAGACACAATTTGAAAAAATTAATAAAACTGCAGAGAGGCAAAATACATCGCTATGTATTTATTTGAATCAACGGCGATGTTCCCCGGGGGAAATTTCTGCGATAACATCGCAGTCATGAAAAAAACTGTATTTTAATGATGATACAAAATATTAAATGTAATATAGATTGTAAAGCTTCATACTGTTGCATTTAACGGTGGGAAATTTTAGAATGAAATTCGCCCGAGTCTAAATTGAACTTCATGGAAACAGGAAAGATTCCGTTGTCGGAGATATAATGTCGCGCATTTACAGTGAAAACAAGCTTCAGAAAATCTACGAGAAAAGTCCTGTAACGGACGGGGGAAAGGATGAGAACGGGGATTTTAAAAGTGGACGGATTCTGCAAGCGAAAGACGGGGGAAAGGATGAGAACGGGGATTTTAAAAGTGGACGGATTCTGCAAGCGAAAGCTCGATGATATTCTCTCGATTGAATTCATTCACGGTTCATACATTATCGCCCTTATTTTCCAGGATAATCCATCTTATAATAAAAGAAGTATATAATCTATCTTCCACAGAAAATATAATATACTACCAACTTGTTTGTTTGTGTGTGTGTGTGTGTGTGTGTGTGTGTGTGTGTGTGTGTGTGTGTGTGTGTGTGCTTGCGTGTGTGTGATATGCCTGCTTGCCGAGCATATGTGTTTATATATATATATATATATATATATATATATATATATGTATATGTACAATATATATATTTCTTTATACGTGTTCCCCTTGTGGAGGATATTAAATTTCGGAAAAAGCCAAACTTAATTGACAGTAAACCGCCGAGACCTTTTATGTAAAATAAACATTTTATACATTTTTTAGCAAATTATGAATGACTGAAGTAAAGAATACCATGGTTGGTTGCGTTTATTAAAAAAAAAGTGTATAATATAATAAATATAACAGTAGATATTTCGTCCAAATTATGCGGAATATTTCCGACACGTCCGCATACTTATTTGACAGACAATATTTCTTCGGATTATCCGGAACTCCAGTGTGAAAAAATACTGTAAGTGGAAGCAAGACGAGCAAGATACGTGTGGAAAGTAACGTCACTTTATAAGCTTGGGAAAAATTACGTACGTCAGTCTACACGTTTTTCTACGAGACTACAGCACATACTGTATGCTGCACACGTTAAACTTTGTAACAGGTATCCTTTTTCGCCCGATCTCGATAAAGTATACGGTAACTGAAAGCTTTACACTGTGTGTACTAGCCAGATTATGTAGAACCACTTTAATTACGTATAACGTTTATTTATTTCTTATAATTTTCAATATTATTTTAAAATTAAAAATTTTATTTAATACAAAAAATAAAATAAGATGACAAAAGTATTATGCTTATAAATTATATTATAAAAGTTATAAGTTTTATCTAAATATATTTTTGCAAAATATAAATAAAAAAAAATCACAATGGCTCCTCGATTTCACAGAAATAAATACATACACAAGTCTTTCTAGAGCCGAACATTTATGCAAAAAAAGTGATGAACAATGTATAGAGAGATCAAAATTTATATATTAAAAAGTACATAAAAATACATAAATGTCAAACGCGTTTCGAACTCACGGAGTCCTCTTCAGTGACATAAAAATACAAGTCATCGTATAAAAAATTGGTATATGGAACTGCACCCTCTTCGTAATGAGAATGCATAGTCATATTTCATAAAATAGCTATCGTAAGTTCCTCCGGATTGTTGTCAAAAGTTTCACAGTCTGTCTCATCTCTTACAACAAGTAAAACGTATCCACTTTTTAACATTTATATTTTGTGACTTAACGATGAAGAACAAAAAGAGAATTTTTTTAACGGTCATCACTCTACCAAATTTTCCAATCCGGAGGAACTTACGATAACTATTTTATGAAACATGACTACGCATTCTCATTACGAAGAGGGTGCAGTTCCATACCAATTTTTTATACGATGACTTGTATTTTTATGTCACTGAAGAGGACCCCGTGAGTTCGAAACGCTTTGACATTTATATATTTCTATATACTTTTTAATATATGAATTTTCATCTCTATACATTGTTCATCGCTTTTTGCATAAATATTTGGCTCTAGAAAAGCTTGTGTATTTATTTCTGATTCTTGCAAAAATTCAGATAATGTAAAGTTTCGACTGGATATGTTAACATTTTACATGCTTTATTAACAAAAATGTTTGCCATGAATCAAACAAAGCAGCGGTTACATAACAGACATATACAGGGGATCCCATTTTAATATTCCACCTCAAATAACTTTTTTATTTTTGATTGTAGAAAAAAATGTTTCAGACAAAAGTTGTATGGTTTCGAGGGAGACATAAGATGGTGCCATTAGTTTGACCTTGAATAGTTGCTTGAAGGTCACGTGAAATTCACCTTCAATTTCTTAAATAAAATTACTACTTTTCATTACATATTCTTGTAGCTTATCTCAAGTGTTTTTTCAAAACACTAATAATAAAGTATTTTTTCATTAAGTACTTTTCGAGTTATGAAGCTTGAAAGAAAGTATTTTGACATAAAACACAAAATATCTTGAGAAACATTCAGTTTTTGATAATCTTATCTGGATGTTTTTTGCACAGAATAATGAAATCAATCAATTAGTGTAAAGAAGACACATGGTTGATTTGAAAAAAGAAAATTGAAAAGTACATACTTGTGGTGTTTAGCAACATTTTTTTTTCAAGAAACTATTTAAGGTCAAACTAATGACACCATCTTATGTCCCCCTCGAAACCATACAATTTTTGTCTAAAACATTTTTTCTACAATCAAAAATAAAAAGTTATTTGGGATGAGACATTAAAATGGGACACCCTGTATATGTTCCTGGCAAAAGTCATAAATTTTCAGAACAGTTTTACAACAATTCGAATACGCGCAAGCTCTCAACGCCCTCAAGTTTGTCGCAACAAATTTTACGGTGCATTGACATTTTTGTGCGTGACAGCATTTAATGCATTCTCTTTCTGTCTCATTTATATAACTTGCAAGTAAAATGTCATTAATTTTACACATAAAAAGTATTTGCAATTTCAGCAAAAACAAGTCATAACAATCTGTTTCCTACAGAAACGCATACAGGTGATGTACGCGTTGATGTAATAATTACGACTCGTTAATGTTTGAAACTAGTTGTGAAGTTTGATGCGAGTTATTCTCGCAGAAGAAAGCTTTTCCACAGAAATGTCCGTAGCGAGGAATGCTGAGATATCTGAGAGAGAGAGAGAGAGAGAGAGAGATATCTGAGAGAGAGAGAGAGAAAGAGAGAGAGCCTCGACGTCTAACTACAAATATTAATGTAAGAAGGCGTCTGGAATTGTTCCATTAAAATACTTCTTCAAGAGTGATAAAGTAAATTCAACCACGTAATCTAATAAATGTATTATATTAACCGAATTAATCCAAAAGCAAAAATAGCAGAAAAATATATTTACAAATAGCAATCAAATGTTGCAATTAAAATAACGTCAATCGACTAGTCGCAGTTTCAATAATTCCAGCGTACACTTCAAATATTTATAAACATCGAAACTGCCACAAAACAAGGACGCGATTGCAATAAAAATTATTTCTGGAAACCATTTCATTACTAGAAATCATTTATAAAAATGGCGTTAAGATTTATACATATATGCAATTAAGTAATTGAACAACTTATTCTTAATTAGCAGAACTCACGCAATATCAGTTCTATTGCTGTAAATAAACTTTATTAAACTAAATAACAAAAATAATCTCTAAGTAACCACTACCAGAATATATATTTTTTCTCTAATTTAATTCATTTAAATTAAGAAATTATTTAATAATTACTAGGAATTATTATTAGTAATAAAAATATCCTCTAAGTAACCATCTCCGGAAAAAATACACTCGACTTTCGCTGTCAGAAAATATATTTTTTAAAGAGACACGCTGATAATAAAATTGAAGTAAAAATGCTAAAATAAAACTAAAACTGTGTATAAAAAGTCGCTAAACAGAAAGATCACTTACATACTACGTAAAAAACCACTTAGAACTATATAGAACGAAGGTCGAGGGGACGAGTGTATACGATATTTCTCAAAGATACAGCGGGATTTTACCACATGGTGAATTTTCTGATCTTATTATACGCAGCAAAAATAAAAACTTCTAAGTTGAACAATAAAAATCGTTTATTATCCTGGATATATCACTAGACAAGAAGTTTATTCATAAACGTGGAATAACTGTATGTAACGATACAATCTTGAATAAATTCAGGATACAATGTAAGGGTGCTCATGCAAACTCAGAGACCAAGAAGCGTGTTCAGAATATAAATTCAAAAATATGCAATGCACGCAAATCTTCTTTTTTGCGTAACTTCTCGTCAAAAAGATAGGAAGCTCGAGAAGTCCGACAAAAAAAATTACGCTTCCGACAGATGGAAAAGAAGTCATTGCAACTTTTTATAATGCACATTTTTCCATTTATCTTCATGACAAAACCATAAATCACGTAAATTGTTTGTCATTCAATTACGCCATTTTTACGATTGTAACTACGAATCCGTTTTTAGAGGTCACGCAACTGAGTTTTATAACTTATAAATTTAAGTATAGAACGTTTGTACAATTAATCAAGTTTTTCTTTTGAAGTAAGATATGATGCATTAGGAACACCTTAATGGCTTAACTATTAAGGATCTAATGGTCGGGAGAACTTTACGAACGTCTAATGGATGTTACGTTGATCGCCGAAATTGCTCTGATCTTAAATCTAGTGTATTGTGACATACATAATATTTAATAGTAAAATTATTTATGATAAAAGTAATGCATGTTAAAGAATAAAATGTGTGTCGATTTTTTCTTTGTAAAAGAAACAAAATACCTATAAATTTTAATATATAATAAAGTAAAATTCTCTTACATTAATTTTAAACAGATTCTCTTTAATAGACTTTTAACTTGAAATTTGATTACAAAAATACATTAAAAAGAGTCTTGAAAGTTGTAATAAATAATAAACCTTTTCGACATTTTCGCTCGCAAGAAAAATATGTAGGTTAAAAGAATATTCACAGCTTAAGCAAAATACACTTACTCAGACACATCTTGTCCGCAAAATTACAATTTTGTAAAGATATAAGTATACGTAATTATCAGAAGAATAGTAAAGAACTTAGAAATCTCACAATAAACTTAGCAAATTTATTCAGCCAATAAAACTTTACAATCACAAATTTATAGGCCAATTGCTTATACAGAATGTGAACAACAATCTCTAAGTTAGTTCGACGAGATGCTCCGGACACTTATTCATGTGATCAGTGAACTCCTATGACGCTCCTTGTTGGAAAGTTTACAATTACTCCGGCAATTTCACACAATGCTTAATGCTTCGCAACTCTGTTATTCCGATTGGAATCACATCTGGTATTGAATATATCTTACGCTGTATCCTACTGTATCTTACTGCTCCAAAAATAAGTCATCTAAATCCAAAACTAAAAATTTAAATCTAGTTTCTTGTTACCATCAACATCATTGATATCATTTTATAACAATTTCTTTATACGAAAATAATTCCGTTAACTTACAAACTTGAATTAGACTATGTTCATAATTAATCCGTCCATCATCGGAAAATTGAATATACTTTGGAAGAGCATGCATCAAACGATACGTCACTTTGTGATAAATTTAGTTTGTGCATACTCTTTAAACGTCATTTTCGGTATGGCACGGCCTTTCTAGGCAAATGTCACGCTACATTATCACTCACATGTAGTTTATATATGTATGACATATCGAAATAACGGCATAGCACATCGACGAATCACAAAACGATAATGTGAAAAATTACGACAAGTTTTATGACCTTCCAATCTTGTGGTGGAATATTGTTAAATCGATAAATTCTACCTTGCGTGTTTGTAATAAAAATGTAATCAAGTAAATATTGATGCAAATAATTTCATGATAATCAAATCTTTCTTGTTCGCATGAAGATAAAAGAAATGCGCATTTACTTCCAGCTTTTAAATACATCTTATAATTTGAATTTTATAACTTATTAATATTTAAATATTATATTACATTTTACAATTTTATTACATAAGTAATTCTTGTAATAAGTAATTCTTTTCTCTTTTCTTTTTAACCCATTATTCACATTTATTCGCATTATTTGCTATTTATTTATTTTTTATTATATTTTATTTTGTCACTGTGACATCTAAATGTGTTTTATGTTTTCTTTCTAAAACACGAAGACTACATCGAGAATGATAAACCATTAGTTTTTTCATCATTGGAAAATATCGTAATGTACTTGTATTTTTCCCGAGTTAAAAGAATAAAAATGTGAGCTTTAATGCGGCTCGAAAACAAGAGAAGTCGATCACAGAGGAACAAAGATTGATATTATGCAGTAACTTTTTTTCCGACATAAAAATAATCTGCCCACGCTTTTATATATTTTTTCCAATAAAAATTACAATATAACTATATATATTTCGCTTTTGGAAAGTGCAATTTATTTACATTCTTTTCGCCTTGAATATTTATGATGCAACTAAATCTCGTTGAAATCAACACCGAGATTCGTTGTAAATTTGTTGTAAAAAGGCGTGCTACTTATCACAATTAAAACTTGACAAACAAATGCATTACAATTTTAATTTAGATATTTGCCTGCTTTAAAAGATAAAGGAGAAAAGGAGTGAAATTTGGTATATATAGAAGGGGACGAGGCTATTCTCACTATATATCTAAGAAATAAGCTGTGTCTTTTGCATCAATGAAATTCTCGTTCAATTTTCGTAGAAAAATACTTTTCCGTACTAAACCTCTGAGGAACTGAAAATAAATTGCTTATCGACGTATCTTTTAGTTTCGAAATTAAAAACTAACAGTTTGGTCATGTACAAAGTACATTACTCTTAATAAGAATGAAATGAATGAAATCTTGTTTCCATGTTCATTAAGGAGCTCTTAAAATTTAAGGTATAAAATCATCATTCAAATTCTTGTTTCAAGTACTATTCAAACTTTATATGCTTTTTTAATCATTTAACATTTATTTACCAATACCTATGTTTTAAAACAATATTTTATACATATTCGTTTATTTTAATTAATTTTTGTATATTTTCCTTAATAACTGTTTTCCTTTTTCGCAAAAAAATTACCTTTTAACAAGTAACATTTTATTGCTTTAGCTTGCTGGATATTGCGAAAGAGACAAAAAAACAAAAATTTATTCTTAGAAATATGACCAGGGGACGTTTAGGTCTTCAACCTCATGTCACACTCACGTTTCTCCGTGTTATTTTATCTCAGCATTTTGTCTTGGGACGAAATTGTACTCACGTAATGTTCTGAAGCTCAACCCTCAAAGATGTACAAGCAACATCGACAACGATTGTTTCAGTAGACAGGAAATTAATAGACTGATACTACTAGGAATTAATGAGACTCTCACGAGAAGCAATTACGATTGATAACTACCTTGTGACAAGAGGATATTCCTAACTCACTAACAAAGTCATGGTTTCATCATGACGCTGTATGACACTGTAGAAGCGAACCAATTAAGAAACTGTTGCTAAGGTCAGTAAACAATTGAGCAATTTTGCATTCCTGATCTACATTGAGTAGATAGATCTCGTGACGACCTAGAAAATATTTAACCAAGCCTTGACCGCGACCTCTCAACTTAGAAGTAGCGAATTAGCGGTTTCTAAGTTCTAATTTCAATGATGTAGTTAAAGGTCAGAGATGAGGTTTCGTGTTCGTGACCCAAAGGAAGATAACAAAATCGTGAAGCGGAAGTAGCGGAAGGTGAGAGAGTAGGCTGGATAAATCGTGCAGTTTATCTATGATATGATCGAGGTTGCCCTAATTAATGAATGATAAATGACGAGACCTTTAAGCAACCTCGTCGAGAGCCAAATAAAATCTGACCGACATAAAATGAGAATTATATTAGTCGTCCACAAAAACAAGGCATTTTTCATTTTACTTTTTTTCCAACTTTTTATCCGCCTCTATGAAATCAACTGTGTACTTATTCAGCGAATACTCCCAGAGAAATGTTCCCAGGAGAAAAGAAAGTCATAATAATATCATTTGACGTCATATTTTGGTCATGATTTGGTCAATGTTGCAAATTTTAAACTAACGTGATCGCAAGTCGATGTATACAATTGATTTCTACTCTATATACTGATTCGAGTGAAAACGAGAAAAAATTAGAAATTATATTTTAAAAATTTCCCTGCCTCTGAAGTTAATTCTAAGGTGAAATCCTTCAAAGATGGACAGGTAGATAGGCAGTAGCATAATGACGATTCTAATCTCACAGTCATAACGCATACAATAGCATGTGTCTTTTGCACATACGTAAACTAGAGACACAGAGATGCCTGAGTTCACATTCGCACATGCATGTGCATAAACGCGAGTATACCTTACCCACTACGGAATCTGCGATCCCATGCGACGTCGTATGTAAACCTGGACCAAACATCTCGCTTGTTTCGAGACCGGTATACGACGGAACCTGTACACATAAGCGATGTAAATACCTTGACATTCCGCGATGTTGAGGCAATATGGAGTACCAACTTCCTGCGGCCATACATACCGCTCATATTCTGACAGTGTGCCAAAATGTAGGAAATGCAGATAGAGCTGTTAGCTTGCACTTGCCTTTACGCGGCAGTCACGAAATATAT
>CABEGB010000183.1:0-54335 GCA_901521435.1 Crematogaster levior
ACTTTTCACTTGAGACGAGAGATTGGTGTTCGGAGTGCGCGAGAGAAATTGTGGATAGAAACGACGAGCGTGTAGCTGTAGAGTGAGAGAGTATACGGAGAGAGTACCAACGAAGAATCGGGAGATTCGACAACGAGCGGCGAAATTTAAAATTCTGACGGATAACGAAGGTTGGACATTGTGGTTGTCAAAGTCTAAGCCATCGTAAAATGGATGCGAACGATCTTCTCGAGATCGCGACGAACGTCGTCGACGCGGACGATCGTCGTGCGTGGGAGCGGCGGTGCGATGAGTGTCTGGAATCGTTGCGAGAGGAGTGTCGTCGACGAAACAACGTTGGAATGGTGCATTCTTTGGTGGCTCGAATAGCACAATTGGAAGGTGTGAGAGTCGAGTTGCGGCGACGTTTCGAGCGCGTGGGCGCTGGGTACGTTGATGGAGAAGGACACTCGTGGGTGGAGATCAATACAGCGTTCGAAAATTTTCGCGAGAACAACATAGAGAGTTACGGTCTCGATCCTACTCACTATTACACGTTACCGAAATACACGTGGGATGCTATGCTGAAATAGACGGGCGTTCAATTTGAACTTCTGTGTGACATCGATATGGTGATGTTCGTGGAACGCGGCGTACGCGGCGGTTTGAGTTAATGTTTACACAGGTACGCGCGAGCCAATAACAAATATCTCTCGACGTACGATCCGTCGAAACCATCGACTTATCTGATGTATTATGATGTAAATAATCTGTAAGGCTGGGTGATGTGCGAGCCGTTACCGTATGCGGATTTTCAGTGGGTCAGTCACCAACCCTGAGAGTTTTGACGTAATGTCCATATCGTTGGACTCCGCCGTCGGTTACATTTTGGAGGTACCTCGTGTATCCGCGAGAGCTCCACGACGCCCACGCGGATTTCCCATTTTGTCCGATGTGCTTCCCGGTAAGTGATACGATAAGCGATACGATAAGCTTCTAGCCACGCTGTGCGATAAGTCCCGTTACGTAATACACTATCGCAATTTGCAACAGTGTATGCGACACGGATTGCATTTGACTAGGATTCATTGCGTCCTGCGATTCGCGCAATCCCCGTGGCTTCGCGGATACATCGAACATGGCGTTCAGATTCGCGCGAGCAATGAGTTCGAGAGAAACATATACAGCTTATGAACAACGCGGTATTTGGGAAAATCATGGACAACGTGCGCGATCACGTCGACGTGCGTCTAGTGACGCGCTGGGAGGGAAGATTTGGCACGGAGGCGGTGATCGCCAGACCGAATTTTCACAGTCGAAGCGTTTTCACCAAGAACTTACTAGCCGTCGAACTGCGCAAGCTCGAAGTAAAACTCAACAAACCCATTTACGTTGGCATGTGTATCCTCGATATATCCAAAACGCGTCTCTACGAATTCCACTACGATTACGCCTTGTCTCTGTATCGAGATAACTGCAAAATAATGTACACGTATACCGACAGTCTGATATACCTTCTCGAGTGCGACGACGCGTACGAGGATATAAAACGTTCCTTAGAGAGATTCGACACGAGCGATTATCGCGAGAGAAACGCGTACGATATGTCGCGCGTCAACAAGAAAATCCCCGGTCTGATGAAGGACGAGAATTGCGGCGCGGTTATGACAGAATTCGTAGGACTGAGGACAAAGATGTACGCATTAAAAGTACAAGGAAAGAGCGATACGAAGAGGATAAAAGGCGTCAAGAGGAGCGTCGTCGAGAGAACGATAACGTTCGAGGACTTCGCGTGATGTCTGAGAGAGACGACGGAGCAGTCGACACCGCCAGTCATGCTTGCGTTCGAAATTGCACGAGGTGTACACGGTTTCCGAGAGAAAACTCGCTCTCAGTCCGTACGACGATAAACGATACGTTCGACCCGAGTCTCACGACACTTTGCCCTGGGGACATTACAAGGTACCGCAATAAATAAAAAAAAAGCTGCATATGTATACCTTTTTTATTGTTTACATTCGATGAATAAAACGATTATTATAAAACGATTATTATAAAACAGCTGTTTTCTTTATCCACAAATTGTGCGAATTATCCATTTCTAGCCACTTCACGTATATCTCGTCGCCTTTTTTTCGCGGCATTTTTTCCACCAGATAAACATCGGGATCGAAGACACGCAGCAACTCGTGTTCTTTACACTTATTGATTTGTTGCGCCCGCGTCCGGTTATCCGGACGCAATGAAGATGCGTACCGGAGGATGTTTCCTGTTCCCTGGCGACGCCTGTTTACGCGTTGCCAGGCGCGTTGTTATGTTGTTGTTGTTGACGGAGCTGTCAAACTGAAAAGACGCTTGTATCTTTGATTCGAGAATAAATCGTTCGTTTGTGTTAATTGTGTTGCTTTCTTCCGCGGGAGTGCCGCGAATCATGAGTGCGTGCTAACAGCGAGCGAGCGCGCAACAGATTTATCACATTATTCTGTGCATAAAAGTATTAAGGTACACTTGCCAAAAAATGAATAATTTACGAGATATTTTATACTTTATATCAATATGTGTCAAAATAAAATATAAAATATTGTATTGATTTTTCGACAACTTCATTATAGTATTTTGAAAAGCTCTCGAGATATACTACAAGAATATGCAATAAAAAGTAGGGAGTTCCATTTTAAAAAATCGATGTGACTTTAACCTGATCTTGGCGACTTCAATACTTTAATAAATTATTAAAGTTCAATACTTACTTGGTCTGAGATCCAATCACAAAATCTTTCTCGGCGAGGTAGATCTTGAGGAAATAATTTTTGTGTCGTGTGCCTTTTGAAAGGATGCCATCCTAAATTTTTCTTAATTATTCTGTGCACCTTGGTATGGTCTATATTGAGCTCACGCGCAATACACCTGGTGCTAGTGTGCGGATTTGCTGAAACAGCATCTCTAACTTCATGCACTATTCCTTCTTCACGTTGGCGTACATTTTGTGGACGCGTTGATTCGTGTAGAGTGCCATGTAGGCAAAGTCGACGAAATAAAGCACCAAAAAATGAATGTGCCGGATGCCGCTTATCTGGATAACGATTAGCGTACAGAGCTGCCGCCCTCCTTTCATTTTTATGGCATTCGCCATAAATTAACAACATATTTGCGAAAAATATTACCTCAGCCAGGATTCGAACCTGGAACTCCCCCATTCCGTGCGGGCGTCATACCAATTCGACCACCAAGGCATGTGATAATATTTATCGCAATAATCGATACACTTAGTGCGAGCTTATTATTTAAGCAGCGCCTCTAGTGGGGAACACCATCATTTTAAGTCAGTGGTGGGATACAACTTTGAAAATAGTTTTTTCTTCGCCAGTAAATTATTTTTCGCAATAAATTCTTTATTTAATTTACCAAACATTCAAAACGATTAAAATCGAAAGATGATTTTAATTCGTTGTTTGACTGCGTTAGGCTGACAATCCATGTTCGGCGCGCAGATCATTTATTGATTGGCTGAAAAGCCTTCACGTGGCCAGTTTGCCTGTCAAATAATACCTTATCATGTGTTATCTTAATTACTGGCGAAGAAAAAACTATTTTCAAAGTTGTATCCCACCACTGACTTAAAATGATGGTGTTCCCCACTAGAGGCGCTGCTTAAATAATAAGCTCGCACTAAGTGTATCGATTATTGCGATAAATATTATCACATGCCTTGGTGGTCGAATTGGTATGACGCCCGCACGGAATGGGGGAGTTCCAGGTTCGAATCCTGGCTGAGGTAATATTTTTCGCAATAAATTCTTTATTTAATTTACCAAACATTCAAAACGATTAAAATTGAAAGATGATTTTAATTCGTTGTTTGACTGCGTTAGGCTGACAATCCATGTTCGGCGCGCAGATCATTTATTGATTGGCTGAAAAGCCTTCACGTGGCCAGTTTGCTTGTCAAATAATACCTTATCAAATATGAAAAGTTTTCGACTGATATATTTCCTTACACACTTAATATTTTTATTCCGCATCTTCAAAATAAGCAATGTCATCTTCTGTTATCAATTATCGTTGGTGATTAATACTCTTAAAACATTCTAAACTTTCGAGATCAGGGAGTTGCAGTCGACATGTCTTTTCTTTTTCATTTCTTCTGAATCTAAAAATTATATCGAAATTTACAACGCTAACATGCGCGAAAAGTAAAGCTGTGAAGAACGAAATTTGGTTGTATAATATTTGTTTCTTTTAACGTGTTAACTTTTTAAAATTTAATTTTTCACCTTTAATTGTGGTTTTAGCTTCTCTAGTAATAATCGCAACGATTACCCAAGTCCATCATAATTGGAACGCTGCAACCTCAATTAATAAAAATGCGCGCGATCAACTCGATCAATGATGGTATATGCTGTCATTACCCACTGAGCCGCACCTATCCCTGCAAGGTCTGCCGCGCAACCCGTCGTACTGCCCAATATGTTTATGCAACACCCTGTACACCGTCGACAGAAGTTTCTCGGCAACGGCTGGCATCACGTCCGTCGGGCGCATTCCGATAGTTCGATGTCTGCGATGATTGTACGTCGCCAGCAGATTCGGCAGCGCGTCGATCCACGCGTACGATCCGTTGAGCGTGAACAGTTTCCACATATCGTGAGCGTGCGATTGAATCTCTCCACCGACGCTTTCATCACCAAGAACGTCGATGTAGTGATTCACGTTGCGTTTCGTCACGAGATTGCACACGTTGGCGTTGTCAAACTCTTTGCCATTGTCGGTCTGTAGATTCCTCGGACATTGCGCGCTCTCGCGAAAGATTCTGGAGAGGGCTGCGGCCACTTCTCGACCGCTCTTGCTCTTGAGCGGTAGCGCCCACGCGTGCTTGCTCAACACGTCGATGACCGTCAAGATGTAATTGTGACCCTTGTTGCTTCGCGCATAGGGACGCATCTCGACGACGTCGGCCTGCCAGATCGTCGTAGCCGCACACCACCACGCGTCGTTGCGGAAAATTTCTGCGCGCCGGGGCAGCTCCTCCACGAATCTTCGTTTATCGATGCTTATCTTTGAAAGAAACGATTATTCCGAATGTTTTGCCTCGCGGATTCGAGTTCTTGAAGTTTTCGATGTCCTATATGATCGTTCTTGATATCATGAATCTCAAAAAATCATAAATGAAAAGGTCAAGCCATGTTCAAAAATAGACCCTCAAGAATTTGAATTTTTACAAATTTAAATGATTATCTAATAATATATCACCATGAAAAGTAACTGATATATTATACAAGGTGCCAGTTCAAAGTGAACATACATAAAGTGTATATTATCTAAATAAATTAATAAAATAAATAATATAATAAATTTAATAATATATTACCACGAAAAATAATTGATATGTTATTCAAGGTGCAAATTCAAAATGAACATACATACATAAGGTGTATATAAGTAAAATTGATTAAAATTTGACTCTAAGTGAAAGTACATAAGTGATATGTTATTCTTAGTGCACAAAATATAAAAGTCGTTTATTGAAGTTTGATTTGAAATTTTTACAAGTCTGGACAATGAAAAATAGTTGTTTTTGTAATTCCAGAATACTAATTTGTTAATGACTCGGAAAAAGAACATGGCGGCCTGCTCTCAAAAAACTTCGATGCGTTTCTCAGTATCCACTTAGGAATAATAATACTTACATTCCGATTCATCCGACACAACTTGTCTCTGACTATTCAATAAGTTAGTATTGTTAAATATCAATTAGTACTGTTAAATATCAATCACATATGTCACCCTGCCCAGAGAGAGACAGAGAGATAATGCAAATATTTAAATTAATCATTATCAAAACACTGTTACATTTTATACATGCACTTTAAGAAGCATGTCACTTACTTTTCAGAGTCAAATTGTGATAAATTTTGTATCTATATTTTAACGATATTTATTTCGCACTTGTATCTTGAATAATTAATATCTGATTTTTTATAGTTGTATGTTACGTCAGATAATCACTAACTTTTTTAAGCGTGTAGCTTCTTTGCACTTGACATGAGAACTTTTTTATTTATGAATTTAGGGTTTATTTAATATTTACCCATTTCAAGACAACATTTTTTGATCAATAAATTACTCGCTGAAAATACGGTATAACAAATTCAAAATCGGAAATTGATACGAAAATTCGAAATTTTACTACAGAAAGGTTGGAGATTTTTAATCTAAACCATTTTCATAACTCTTTCATTTTAATTATTTATTCCATCCATCGAAAGTTTTTTGAGAGCAGGCCGCCATGTTCTTTTTCCGAGTCATTAACAAATTAGTACTCTGGAATTACAAAAACAACTATTTTTCATTGTCCAGGCTTGTATAAATTTCAAATCAAACTTTAATAAACGACTTTTATATTTTGTGCACTAAGAATAACATATCACTTATGTACTTTCACTTACAAGGAGAACACCAGGATTTGTCCCCTCCGATTTGGCTGAATTTTATATATGTTATAGTTCAGCCCTCCCACTAAATCGTGGTAAAAGGATACGATGCACCACTCAAGCATTCGCGAGAAAAACGCGTTCAAAGATTTCTATGTTGGTAATGTACCGAACGGTAAGTGTAGTTTGTTAAGCAGCGGCGTGGTGTAGTGAGTAAGGCGTCGGACTAGAATGCTCCATGTTGCGGGTTCGAATCTTACTTTTATAATTTTTTTTGTATTATATTGTATATGTTTTATTTTTAATATTTAATTCTAAAAATTAATGTATTAAACAATTTTACAAAATTTAAAAATATAATTTATATTTTTATATGTTGCGTTTCTTAAAATTAAAATTTAATTAACACACACACATATTTATTATTAATTGTAAATTGTCATTGTAAATTTACGTTATTAAACTAAAATTTATTTGTTATGTAATAAATATATTTAAAATTATATTTTATTCTTAAAATTTAAATTTATATTTTATTCTCGTGTTTCTATGATAAATATCATCCCAACATATGTAATTCTGATGTTTCTGATTCTGATAATGAATAGATTTTGCTTATTGTGAACAAAATAAAATATAGTTGCAAACATAATAAAAGATTTAAATTTTCTTATCCTTCTCTTCTTTTTTTCCTCTTATTATACAAAAAAATTTTATATAAATTGCATGACAATTTACAATTAATAATAAATATGTATGTGTGTTAATTAAATTTTAATTTTAAGAAACGCAACGTATAAAAATATAAATTATATTTTTAAATTTTGTAAAATTGTTTAATACATTAATTTTTAGAATTAAATATTAAAAATAAAACATATACAATATAATACAATAAAAAAAAAAAAATTATAAAAGTAAGATTCGAACCAGCAACATGCAACATTCTAGTCCGACGCCTTACTCACTACACCACGCCGCTGCTTGACGAACTACACTTACCGTTCGGTACATTACCAACATAGAAATCTTTGAATCTCTGAACGCGTTTTTCTCGCGAATGCTTGAGAGGTGCATCGTATCCTTTTACCACGATTTAGTGGGAGGGCTGAACTATAACATATATAAAATTCAGCCAAATCGGAGGGGACAAATCCTGGTGTTCTCCTTGTTAGAGTCAAATTTTAATCAATTTTACTTATATACACCTTATGTATGTATGTTCATTTTGAATTTGCACCTTGAATAACATATCAGTTATTTTTCGTGGTAATATATTATTAAATTTATTATATTATTTATTTTATTAATTTATTTAGATAATATACACTTTATGTATGTTTACTTTGAACTGGCATCTTGTATAGTATAATATATCAGTTACTTTTTATGGTGATATATTATTAGATAATCATTTAATATAATGTGTCACTTACTTTTTATGGTATCAGTTATTTTTCGTGGTAATATATTATTAAATTTATTATATTATTTATTTTATTAATTTATTTAGATAATATACACTTTATGTATGTTTACTTTGAACTGGCATCTTGTATAGTATAATATATCAGTTACTTTTTATGGTGATATATTATTAGATAATCATTTAATATAATGTGTCACTTACTTTTTATGGTAATATATTATTAAATAATTATTTAAATTTGTAAAAATACCATATATATTCGTCACGTCGACGATGAGACAGAGCATGCGCGGTTGAAAATAAGAAGGACGAGTGGGGGGTCCAGGAGGCGGAGCCCCGGGGGGCGAAGCCCCCTGGATTCTGTAACTCATTAACGACAAAAATCGTTATCGTTAACAATTGTCGCTTGCGCGACCATTACTGGGTGGGTGATTCTGGTCTTAACGATTGTAATCGATGCAAAAATCGTTACAAATAATTCGATACGTTTTGTGCAACGTTGCCAGACTTTTAGCAGTTAAAATCTAGTAACTTTTGAGAGAATTTAGGAACAGGAAACTAGACTTCATTAAAATTAGTCTTTCAATACATTTTGACAGTTAAACGATTAGTCTTACAGAATTAATCAATTAGAAATAGTAATAAAATAATTAGAAAATGTCACGAGTCATAAAGTATGTATTATTGTATAAAATATATATATAATAAAACATAATTAATTTTTATTTCACAGTAAGAAAACAAGAACTGCAAGAGCATCACAGTTACAGTTGACAAAAATGGTTGATTATTTTTATTTAAACAAGGGTCTTGCGGAAGGAGAAAAGTTTCTACGTGGAAAAGCTCAAGAAAAATGGACTGAATTAGCAAACGAATTGAATCCCTTTCAAGGAGCGACAAAAATGGTTGAACAATGGCAAGTGATATGAAAAATTATATGCATATATATTTAGTATAAGTACAAAATCTTACAAATTCTGTATTAATGTGTTGGTTTATTTACATATATGATTAAGGTTTGGAGAGACTTAAAAAGTCGCACTTCTCTAAAAGTAAAAGAATTGGCGAAGAGATCAACAGGGAATAAACAGTTTGAATTGACAGAATTTGAGCAACATATAATTGGAATAATAGGAGGATCCGTTGAAGGAAGTAAATATTGTGCAGATAGTATCCCCGAAGTAATTTTTATAAACTTTTAAAATCATGTTATATAGCAATATGTTATATTTAATAAAAATTGTTTTATAATATTTATTTGTCTATAGAAGAATTTGCCGGAAGAACACTCAGGAAACAACTCAGTTTTGTCGGAAATTCCACAATAAGTGATAAGCGTTAACATTCCACACGAAATTTCTCAAGACTCGCAATATGTAAATGGTAAGAAATAATCTAATTTTTAAAATATGTTAATATATTCTCTGTACAAATTTTTCTCGGTTTTTTTTTCCAATAGCAATAAATAAATTATAATAAAATTAACAATAATTATATGAGTAATCACGATACGTAATATATGTGAAATAATAATAACTAAAGATAACTAACATATTTTTTAAATATTTTATTAAATTTCAAAATCATTAAATTGTTCGATTGCTCAAATTGTTTACATATTATTACTGTTGATTATTTTTAAACTAACAAAATATTTAGAAATTGTTCTTTTATTTGCAGCTAATTACTTGAATAATAAGGACTTAATTCTCGATGATGATTATTCATTCGATAACAACTTTTTTTTATCAGGACATATTGAAAATCACTCTCACATTCAGAACCAAGACCAAGATAATCAAAAAAAAAACCTCGCTAATAATTACGAATCAGGAAAGGCTTCAAAAACATCTCTTAAGACAAATAGAAATACCCCGTATCTTCCAACGAAACAGTCATCATCAAATAGTTGTTCACATAATTTGCTCATGTCTTCGAAAAGAGGTAAAATCTATTTAATTTTTTTTCAATTTTTTTATTTTTTAAAACTTTTTTTACATTTGTTTATAATCAAGAGACACGGTAGTGTCTCGGTGCCAAATGTAGCGCAGCGAGACCGGCCGTGTATATTTACGCGAGTCGGAGAGTTGCAAGACCCTCAGATTATCGGATCTCGACAACCGCTGAACCGATCGACTTCTAAGTAGACTCAATCGATAGCTTGGGTTCGATTTTCATAACAAAACTGTTTTTATTTTTTGGCTACGTGTCCTATAAGCTGAGATATTGCGATGCAAAGTTGAGATCTGAAAATTTTCATTTAAGAAACGTCGTCATCGACATTGGAGGTGAGCGGAGTGATGAGGTAGGGGTGAGGAAATGTACTTTTCGCTTTTCCACCACAATGTGGCTCTGCATGCGTTCAATAAATCGCGCGTCGTAATGGTTTGACAGCTCGTCCACAACAACGCGCCTAGCAACGCGTAAACAGGCGTCGAACGAGAAACGTCCTCCGGTACGCATCTTCACTGCGTACCGGATGACCGGACGCGGGCGCAACAATATTTTTCATGTTATGCAAATGCAATATTACAATTTTTATTACATTCAAGTATTATTAGGAATAAATTGCTTAATACTGAAAAACTAGATGTTTTAAGTACATTAGCGCATCGATATAAAAATGGAATGCATAATATAAATACTTGTGCAATACGGCAAGATTTAGGAGAGTACTTTACGATTCGTGTTAAACGAGATGTTTCCGAATTTCTTACTGCTCTTTGTATGAAATATAATTATATAAGAAATTTAATAGAACATCAAATTACTTCTATTAGTCGGTGCAAGTCATGTGGTAATACAAAAATTAGTACTGATAATAATGTACTTGTTTCTCTTTCTATTAACAATTTAAAGAATAAAAGTTATAATCTTAATGATTTATTAAAAATTTCATTTTGACATTGGAATCAGTCAAATGACAAATCATGTGAATATTGTGGAAAAAATGATATTTTAATAAAAAATGAAATAATATCGGCGAAAGAGATAGTTATTATTCACTTAGTATTATTTTCATTACAGAATGGTAAATTAGTGAAGATACCACACAATTTTAGTTTATGTTCTGTCCCTACAAGTAAAATATCAATAGCTGGACAATTATATAAAGTTATGAGTGCTATATTTCACTATAGTAAATGTATTGAAAAAGGTCATTTTACAAATATGTGTAGAGAAGGAACATCTAGCGTTTGGATTGAAAATAATGATACGCAGGTTAGAAAAAAGCACTGGCCTAGAGGCGCTAAAAATATTTATATTTTACTTTTAGAAAAAATTGATAATATGTAATATATTCTTTTATAGTTTAAAATAATATAAATAATACTACAAAATGCGTGATATCAGTACAAAATTACCTTTTCAAAAAAAGGTAAAAAAAAGGTGCCAAATGTACGCGCAGATATACGAGATATAATTATGAATAATACTACAAAATGCGTGATATCAGTACAAAATTACCTTTTTAAAAAAAGGCGCCAAGTGTACGTACAAAAACGGACCTCATTACAAAACTATTTGTATATATATATTTACTGTATAACATTTAAATTAAATAAAAAAATATTGCAAAAAATTTGGCGCTGCTATATACATGTGTATATACACAACAATTGAGAGATTTATTCCTACTTGGTGTCATTTTTTGACACATCATATCTTTTTAAGTATATTAAAAATACCTATATATAGACAAATAGTACAGTAAATGTATAAATGTATTGTGTATTGTGTAAATTTTAACGTTTACGTTAAACAACACATTTAAGTTACTTACAAATATTTCTGGTATAGCAGCGCCAAATTTTTTGCAATATTTTTTTATTTAATTTAAATGTTATACAGTAAATATATATATACAAATAGTTTTGTAATGAGGTCCGTTTTTGTACGTACACTTGGCGCCTTTTTTTAAAAAGGTAATTTTGTACTGATATCACGCATTTTGTAGTATTATTCATAATTATATCTCGTATATCTGCGCGTACATTTGGCACCTTTTTTTTACCTTTTTTTGAAAAGGTAATTTTGTACTGATTTTAATAACAGTACAGTAAAATTTATAAATATGTCTTTTATAGCTAATCGACCATCAGAATTGTATTCATCAAAGGAGCATTCAATTGCTCAGAAGCAGGCTGAAGTAATTTGATAAAATTTTCAATTAAATGTGTGATTTTTTTTTTAAACAAATTATGTAAAAATTTAAGAAATATTATTGAAACGTTTGCAGATGCATGCTGAATCTGCCAAAATGCAAGCAGAGGCATCTAAAATGAATGCACTTGCAACGACTGAAATTGCACATGCTGTACAAAAGTTGGCAGATATCGCTGCTTAAACAAGCTGTTAATGATATGGAACGAATACGGGTTTTCGAGAAACTTACAACAATCTTGGAAAATCTGTTGCCTACTTCTATCTGAATAACTTACGTGGAGCTTATATAATACGATATAATCGATTATTATAAATTATGGAACAGGAGATGTGATCTCTCAGCAAATTATTTAATATAATTAATAGTATTAGTTATTATGTTAGTTTTCATATTATAAAATTTTAATATTTTTTTCAGTTCCTAGAGAATTGAAGGGGTCACCAAATGTGATTTGCTCTCCATTGTATTTTTTTAACTACAAGTTAATCTCTGTAATAACTGTATTTATTTTTTTTATTTTATTTTTAATGTAAAGCTATTTATAACATTTGCAATATTAAGTTTTAAGATAAGTATCTTTTTTAAAATTCTATAAATAGCATGATATGTGATATTACCAAAGATATAGAATTATGAATATGAAAGATAATGTATTTTTTGTAACAGATTTGTTATATTCAAATCTGTGTGGATACACGTATGGATTATATGATATTTTTCAACTGAGTAAAATTATTTGGCAATTTTATCTGCTTTTTATTATACGATTGAAATAAATAAACGACACATAATATTTATATTTTTTTCTTATTTTGTTTATAAATCATTAACGATTGAATACAATTTTTTAACTAGTTATTATAGTATGCTAACTTAAGTTTTAAAAAATTTCAGTATTTTAAATTTACATTATACTTATATTATACATACATTATGCAATTTCATCTGATAAATCTCTTTCAACAGGTCTTGAATGCGAGAGGTGCAAGAGGTCCACGAATATTATTATCCAAATTTATATCACGAGCATAATTTTCATATATATCATTCTCTTCTTACTTATTTTCGATTACAAGATGGACATCGAGGACACCAGAAGAAGTTTGGAGAACAATAGGTTCAAGATATATCGAACGATGAGAAAAATGATATTTATATAACGAATACAGGTGGTCGGTTGCGACGTTGAATGAACTCTGATCGAACGTGAGTTCTAAGACAAGGCACAGAGAGAGGATGAGAAAAAGAAGACACATTTAAGTATGTGACATTGATTTGAACGATCGATCGATGAAAATTTGCACGGGCAATTTTCTACTACTATATTATTAGATTAAATTTGTATAATTTTCTAAATCAAGCGTTCATTCGTTTCCTTTTATTATCAATATTCTAGTTACTTTCTTAATTGATTTATTTGTAAATAATTAAATAATACATTTCCAATCGTTTCAACTTATTTCATCTCTCTATAAATCTAGTTAAATAATTGAATCAATCGCTGGCATTAAATCGATTAACTTATACAACAGCTATAAGTTTGATAAATATTAATTTGACAAAAATTGAAGAAGCAATTAATTCGATCAATATCATGCAATAATTGTCTGTAAATTAAATCCATTTTATTCAATAATTTATTTCAATAATATAATTTGATACAATTTAGTAGTACAATTGAATAGTGTTGAATAAATTATCGATTGTATCAATTTTATTTTATCTTACAATACGTTGTTCTTAACATTCAAAATTCTTCTAATATTCTGCGAAATGATCAACGATTAAATAATCAATTGAATTCTATTTTAGATGGATAATTACCTTTCTACTTGTAAATAATTAGCTAATACATTATATAAGATTGAAAGTCTACGAACAAATTTATCGATCTATCTTATAAATAATTATATATGTTACAATTTGATCATTATAAACTCCATTCGATAATTGAAGTATTACATTCATAGAATAATTGCTTAATAAGAATTAAATTTGTCCATACATCAATTTTTTTTATCTTACTTATATTAATCTTCATAATATATATACATTATTTGATGCAATATATGATTTAGTTATTCACAAAATGTTATTTACATGGTGTGAAGGAAATTTATACATCGTGGATCATATCATACGTGGTCTTTAAGTCTTCGACACACAGTTGATACGGATTATAATCGTTCGACAACACGCAGACATACATCTTTGGAGAGAGAGAGAGAGAGAGAGAGAGAGAGAGAGAGACTCGTGGTCAAACAATAACGCATTGTATTTACATTACTTCAGTAATCTATCGATTGAAGCACTATCGTGGGTAACACACATTTTTTTTTGGAGTTTGAGCGAGCGTAAGACAGCTCGACGACGTTTATTCGACATCGATACATCAATACTACTAATCAGATCAGAAACGCGAGGTTAGATCTATCTTAATTAACTAAGTAATATAATATTAACGCGAGTAGGTTGAGATACACACACACACACACACACACACACACACACGGAACGACGGTGGTAATAAGATTCATCGTCTAAGTATCTTCTTAATAATTTCATGTCACAAGCGACATATACACGTGAGAAGGATGTACTCGCACGTAAGCGATGTAGACGTAAATTTTACAATTTTACAACTCTTCACGTTGTATATGCTAATCGAGATGCTAATACAAATGTGATACGCGAGTGACACGCGCGAGGTTATCCGTCACTCAGTGTCACGCACGCAATGATAGACGACGACAGCTGTGTTCCGTATACGATGCGTGCATGGTATCTATAGTGTACGCGCGTACAATCGTTAAGGCTAACGTCACACGGCGGCGGCGGCCATTTTCGAGCACGGGCGGCCATTTCGTGGCTCTGTCATCAGTGGACGCCGACGGCACGGCATGGAAACAGCCAATCGGAGTCTTTTTATTCACAATTAGCGGCGGCCATTTTTTCAAAGCTCAGTCAACGGCGGCTATTTTACAAGGAAATCGATACGGTTGTTACGTAGATACGATAACGTTGTACAATGAAATATGTTTTTGGTAATACTTAAGAATACGGGCCTCCTCACCGTTTTCGTTGAAACTTCACAATATTGCGTATTTTGGTCCGTGAAACACGAATATGTAAGTTAAAATCGTCGCTCTTTATTAGTTAATAAGTTATAACTTATTGAAAATTGACAGTTTCGGGGTTGTAGGATGTCTTTTAGTTTCTTGACTCCCAGTTTTAGTTCATTGACCCCATGTCTTCACTCTCCTTTTCCTTTGTTCCTTAACTTTTATTTATCGTCACAGTTTATAAAATGTATTATTGTCTCTTATTTCTTCGACTCGCTTTTATATTTTGTATATTTATATTCTATGTTCACCGCGTATTTATTTATCATTTTATAAAAATTTTGTCCCCTACGACTTGACTTATATCACACACAACGATCACTTTTCGTGTCGATGTCACTGACGTCGGACGTGCGTACCTTTCCAACGATATAACTGCACTGTCTCTCTATTCATCTCTAATGTGAGTCACAGATTAATTACATTTTACACCTAATTATATTTTCTTCTTTTTTGTCATTTTTTATATTGTAGATATTTGAAAAGGACCCAAACCAGAGGTCGAAACGTAATAAAACTTTGATTTGCTCCATCTATGCTGGTTTAAAGTCGTCTACCATTATTTACCTTAATTGTAGGATGTCTGTTATACCGACGACGTCCAGACTGTCTGAGCATGCGCAGTGACGTAACGGCTGACCATGCTAGCGCCACGAAGTGCGCGAAATTCAAAAAGGATAAGTCAAACGCGCAGGGTGTCCCGGGGGCTTTGCGCAACTTTCCACGCGTATACTTTACAACGCAAAGCGAGGTTCCACATGGGTTTGTGCGATTTTCCACGCGTATATTTTCCAACGCAAAGCGAGGTTCCACATGGGTTCGCGCGCGACTTTCCACGCGTATACTATTCTACTGCGTTCGCCGCCTCCCCCGCCCCCCCCCGCGAAGCGGGGGGGAGGGATGGGGGTTGAGGCGGTGAGAGAGTCGAGTTCCACATCGTTGGCCACGCCTCCAAGCAGCGAGTTGGTTATAATTTAAATTTATTTGACAAGTTAATAAGTTAATTAATACAAAATTAGAATAAAATTTAAAGATAATTTTTATTATTATCTTTAAATTTTATTCTAATTTTGTATTAATTAACTTATTAACTTGTCAAATAAATTTAAATTATAACCAACTCGCTGCTTGGAGGCGTGGCCAACGATGTGGAACTCGACTCTCTCACCGCCTCAACCCCCATCCCTCCCCCCCCGCTTCGCGGGGGGGGGCGGGGGAGGCGGCGAACGCAGTAGAATAGTATACGCGTGGAAAGTCGCGCGCGAACCCATGTGGAACCTCGCTTTGCGTTGGAAAATATACGCGTGGAAAATCGCACAAACCCATGTGGAACCTCGCTTTGCGTTGAAAAGTATACGCGTGGAAAGTCGCGCAAAGCCCCCGAGACCCCCTGCGCGTTTGACTTATCCTTTTTGAATTTCGCGCACTTCGTGGCGCTAGCATGGTCAGCCGTTACGTCACTGCGCATGCTCAGACACAGTCTGGACGTCGTCGGTATAACAGACATCCTAAACTGTCAATTTTCAATAAGTTATAACTTATTAACTAATAAAGAGCGACGATTTTAACTTACATATTCGTGTTTCACGGACCAAAATACGCAATATTGTGAAGTTTCAACGAAAACGGTGAGGAGGCCCGTATTCTTAAGTATTACCATGTTTTTAAGCAAAGGCGGCCATTTCGTGGCTATCACACGTCACATCGACGATGTACACACACAAACAACCGAGCATGCGCGGTTGAAGATAATGGTTGCGTTCCGTTATATGCGCGCATTTATCTATCTAGTACACGTTACGTAGATCATGCGCGCATCAAACGGAACGCAGCCAATAAGAAGGGGGATCCGAAGCCCCCCCCATTATCACGAAACGACACTTGAAAATGAAAAATTGTGTTTTTCAGACGTTAGGAGAGAAAGCTAAGAGACGACGCAAGATCGCGAAACGATCATCAACACAACATCTTACATTTTCTTCAATAATATCTCGATTGCGAACGAGTCGACGATGGACATCGACGAGAAGAAATCAACAATGAAGGAAGACACGATCGAGGAGAAGGTGGACGACGAAGGCGATCGACATGCGGCAACGTGCGAGTGAGTGAACGTCGTCGCGTTGACTCGCGTGAGAATTCCGAAAGGAATATATAAAGATTCTCGTGATTTCAGGGTCAACGCGTTGTGGAAAACGCTGAGCGAGGCGCGGGATCGAACGTACGATTTATATACGTAAGGTCATCATCGATGGTTGGAGGACGATTCGAAGAGGTACGCGTCTCTTCTTCTCGATGATAGGAACGGATCGCGCGCGCTCCCGTATCGAAGGAGCCGCTCTCTCTCGACACTTGGCGATTACATTCGACATTGGTAACGTGGACGAGAGAGAATAAGCTATCGAATATATTAACACGCGATCGCCATTTCATCGCCGTAATTATTTCAGACGCTTTCGGACGGAGGAGACGCTCGAACGAGGGATGTGGCGGCGGCGGCGGCGGCGGCGGCGGTGGTGGCAAAGAAAACGAAACGAACAATAACGCTCGATCGATGAAAGAGGACAAACAAGCGTGTCCACGTTGCGATCGACGAATCTTTTCAAAGATATTTTTTCTTCAATTGATTCAAGCGCTTTAACAATTATTCATCAACGTGTAATTAGTTATCTACAAATGGACGACGCGAATCGATCTTGGCGGCATCGCTCTCGCATACTCGATCAAAAGTATCTTTGTTAAATAAAGTGGTTCGACACGCAAATATCACACAATACGTTCATACATCTAACTTTTATTCTTCCTCTCCAAGATGACTGTTTCTCAAGATATCTTAATAAATTCATTATTTCCAAGTACAAATAAATTGCGACGATAAGACTTACTTCTCGTTTGTAAAATATAATATGGTATGAAAAGGAAATTGAGCGAACGTTAGGTTAGTTCAGTTTAATTTGACAAATTGACCAACAGCGTCGAGCAGAATTAAGAGTTAGGTATACTGTGAGAAATAGACGCAAAGGAACACGCGTCCAGAGAGGAAACGATGCGTTCAATCGATCGGTTCTTTTACTCGTGAACAAAAATACATACATATCATAGGCAATATCAAATCGCACGCAATCAAGACAATACAATTATAAAATAATCATCGTCGGCACTGCGAAATTAATAGACGTGTAAATCACGGTACAATTTATGATACAGAGCGGCAAGATTACGAGCGGTGATTACGAAGGAAATTGAACGATGCGTCCGATCCATGATTACGTCATTTGATTTGACTAGACGATACAAAACACAATCACGCAACATTGTCGTTGAATGGCAAATTAAACTAATGCAAAATTAAAGATAGAAGCGATACAATACGATGTAGATCGACGAGAAGAGGTTATGCACACAGATAGAGGCTGCGTTCCGTTCCGCATGATCTACGTAACGTGTACTATAGATAAATGCGCGCATATAACGGAACGCACCCAGTGATTATTAACGAGCCGTATTAATGGTGCGGTGGCTATACAGACCATTTTGGGCGGCCATTTCTCTCGGCTCGGTCATTGGACGTCGGGCCTGGACGTCGCGGCATGGAAACGGCCAATCGGAGTTTTCAATTAGCGGCGGCCATTTTTTCAAAGCTGTCAACGGCGGCTATTTTACACGTATCGAATAATCGATACGGTCGTCGTCGTCGTCGTTAAGGATGACGTTGTACAATGAAATATGTGTCGAAAACACATGTTTTCGAGCAAAGGCGGCCATTTCGTGGCTATACATGGGGATCGAGATACAACACGTCACATCGGGTGCTTTCCAGCAAGCGACACAGGCGACACTGTGTCCATTAGTGTGAGTGAGATATACTGAGTGTGTCTCACTCACACTAGTGGACACTGTGTCGCCTGTGTCGCTTGCTGGAAAGCGCACCCATCGACAGAGACCGAGAAGGACGAGTCGAAACGGGGGGGCGGAGCCCCCGAAGCCCCTTGGTCGGGGTTTCGAAGCCCCTCGATGGGGCGAAGCCCTCCCCCCACAAAACGACTGTGGTAAAAAAGATGTATAAGACGTGTTAGGTTTGTAAATGTTTTCATTGCTCAAATTACACGTTGATATTCCTCCAAGACCAAAGCTAACGCGAATCGAATTAACGACGAGGAGAATTGAATGAGAAGGAATGAATCTTTAAATTGAATGAGAAGACAGTGGTGACGGAGGAGACTGAGAGCGGGTTAGCTATCGATCAGAAGAAGACTGCAATTGGGAGAAGGAATTTTCATTTATCGGAAGCAGGTAATATCGTTGGTTATATCGTGATTGATCGTATCTTATTTACTATTATTATATAGAAACGTTTTCTTTTCATTTCTATATCACGTAGCGATATTGGATCATCTCGGGGGGGTTGGATCTTTAAGGAGGAAACGTCGTTCGAGGAGATTATCCTCCATTCCAGATTCAACATGGACATCGACACCGACAAGAAGTTTGAACAACAAGTTAGAGATATCGAACGATGAGAAAAATGATATTTATATAACGAATATACATACAGGTGGTTGGTTTCAGAGAAAAGCGACGTGTTGAATCTCCGATCGAACGTGAGAGAGTTCTAAGGCAAGGCACAGAGGATAAGAAGATGAAGATGAAGAAGCCGAAAACACATTTATGTTATTGATAGAGTTGATTAAACGATCGATCGATGAAAATTTGTACGGGCAATTTTATCAGATAAAAGGAGGGGTGTCAATAAGGCCGTTTTTTGGCCCACGCCAGAATCACTCCAAAGTGTGGTATTTTCTTCCTGCCGATGTAGCTCACAACCTCCTAGATCCGTTTGCTGTCCGAGCAATTAGAAGCTGAGAATGGGCAACTTGAAATCTCAAAAATCAATGGGGTTTACAATATTCTCTGAATTCACAATGAGAAAGTGAACAGTCAATGATTGAGGAATTGGGAGTAGGCGCCGGAAAATCTTCAATTAGAAGATTATTCGTCATTAGATTGATGGCCATCTTCACCTGACTCATTGTCAGACCAGTCTGAAATGTTCTCAGCTGCATCTTGGATGTATTGTGCGTAGGATTGTGATGGTCGTTTTTGAAGTCTTTCAGAGTGTCTTAAATACCCCAAATACCAAAGGACGGATGCGACATGTGCACAACAACCAACGGTTCTAGCACCGACCTTGCATTGGCAGTACCAGGAAATGATGGGATTGATTCCTTGACTATATTCAATCCACAAGTTATACACCTTCGATGATGTGTGGCGCGATTGTATCTGGAGACGTAAGATATTTCTCTCTTGCCTATGGACGAACAGTTGATACATCCCATCTCCAGCTGTGTGCTCCTCTGCATAAGATTGCGCTTGTTTCAATTGATATGAGCCAATGGTCAGATGAATCAACTCGTGTAAGGTCAATTGAGGGAAATCAGGGATTGAATCCGCAACTACGGGTTGCCACATCACCCTTTTCCTGGACCAACCTTCTCTTTCAACTCTTTCCTGGAGGAGGTTCGGCATTTGCGATAGACGCAACATACGCTCAGCAATGATTGTATCATTTGGATCGTCACTGATCCTCGGTGGTCTGAAAGCATTGCAAAGAGCGGATACAATGCGCACGTAATCTCCCACATACGGTATCTGAGAATTTGGGAATACATGATCTAATGCTTTCCACTTCTTAAGGAGACCGTTAACCGCCTCTATCACCCAGCGTATTTTAGTCACGAGGCGTGATTCATTGGCCTCAGATGTAGTATGTTGCGAACCTTCTCGGAGGAAATGGGGCATTTTAGTTATGAGACCTAGATCTTCCAACATCTCGAGGCAATCTCTGAAACCACGATCCACCACGAAAACATCGTTAGGTTGCAACCAAGATCGGAGCCTGCTCGCGTCAGATCGCATTATGCTGGTCAAAATGCTTGCATCATTATTTTTACCATCCGCAAAGTAAGGTCCAAAAACTTCTAAGATGTATCCTGTTGAACTTACAAGAATCATGGGTTTTACTAGTGAACGTCCTTTGTGGAGTGAAAAAGTTCGTCTCTGGAACTTGTAATTAGAACTTTTCTCTATATACATATACGTACCATCGGCTACAAGGATACAGACATCCTCTCCACCTGCGAAGAGCGTTTTAGCCATGGTTCTCGTATGCTTTGTGATAAAATCTTCTCGAGAGATGTGATTTGTTCCCAAAAAGTTCGGGACAAACATTGAAAGGAGAGCAGTACGAGCTGCAGCTATCGCCCTACCTACTCTCCTCTTTTGAAGAGCGAATAAGGTAGACAAAACTGAAAGGGAAAGACCAGTACGTAGTTTCATCAAAAGCAAGGCAAGACAAGTCCGAGGAGAACGTCCAGATGTAGATCTAATGTAACCAGAGATTGAAGCAAGAACGGAGTCGAATTGATCTTTCTTCAACCCGGTCAGATTATAATAATCGTCATCAGTAAGAGCAGGTGGATAATCAAAATTAAGTCCTTTCCGAGAAGCAACTGAACGTAAGTTTTGTAACAACCCACAAAGAGTTTTATCGTCTAGAATCGAATAGTTTGACTTTACTTCGATATCATCTGTTGCTGTTTTACTGAGAAAATCATTTTCCAAGTGTCTCATACAACATCGAGCATTTGGCGGAATGAGTATACCTCTGTCTATGAATATTTGTGTTCTCGCCATAGGAGATATACGAGTCAGTTTCTTAGCCTTCTTACATACGATGCATCTCGTCCCGGATGCTGTGCAGCCCTGGATGCTGACTCTTATCTTCACTGAGGAAGGAATGTTGCTTGATTCTGAGATGTTGGAGCGCTGAGGAGTATCATTTGTAGCAACAGATTCAGTACTGATAGTACGTGAAATGCTGCTTGTACGATTGCTCATAATGCAATCGGATAATGGATATTAACGTAATAGTGACAAAAAAATAAGCAATGAAAAGTAATGAAAACGAGAAACTAAGCTACTGAAGATTAGCGCACACAGTTTATGCTCTGAAATTGCGCTGATCTTTGATAAAGACGATTCATTTAAGCATAAGTGCGATGAAAATAATGCGGTGACACATACAATGCTTCCAGTTCAAAAACGCACTAAAAACAACTGTGTATCCAAGTCGATTGTTGAATCTGTTGAGAGGAACAAATGCCGGGAAGGAGACAGAACAACTAAGCTACTGGTCAGATGAAGAGTGCACAATACTATTTGTGCTCTAGGATTGTTTTTATCGTTGATGAGAAACCATTGATTGAATGAGGTGAAGAACTAATGCGTTGGGTCCTGATTTCGCGAAGACAAACGAATGACGGGAAGAAAAACAAGAGAACAAAGCTACTGAAAATGTGGATAGTGCATAGTACTATTCTCGTTTTGGAAATACATGAATTGTTAATTACAATGGAACAATTGATTATTTGTCGTACATACTATGCAGCAGAACACAATAATCTGAATGAAGATACCAATCTTAATAAATGCTTCGCGAAGCTGAGCATTGCATTCCATGAAAAAGAAGTACGTTCCGGAAAATATTCTTTACATCTCCTCACTGAGGTTTGGAATTCAAATATTTTTTCGTAATATGTGATTTCGAATATACATTGCATTCGCAAAATAATCTAATCCCTTAAAATCAAGTTTGGGCTTACAGTAGTATCGTCTGATTCATCGCAAGGGATGCTATTGTATGATTGTTGAGTAATATGGCAATTCGTTCAAAATATCAGGCTTGATTCTATCTTGAATGCATGAAGGTCAGATGAACTTTCTTTTGTATTTAAAGCAGCGCATACTCTAGTAGTTTTTGAGAAAATATAGTGATGAAAGCTCAACAATAGCATACTGAAATGAGACCGGCACTACAACCATGTGAAAGACTCCAATGATTTTTGAGATTTCAAGTTGCCTATTCTCAGCCTCTAATTGCTCGGACAGCAAACGGTTCTAGGAGGTTGTGAGCTACATCGGCAGGAAGAAAATACCACACTTTGGAGTGATTCTGACGTGGGCCAAAAAACGGCCTTATTGACACCCCTCCTTTGTACAATTTTCTAAATGAAACATTAATGAAATCCCTCAATAGTTTCGCTCTATTCAATAGGATAATTCGTTTAATTCTTACTTGGCCTCCTTAATTGTGATTTACTTGTCAATTAACTCTTAAACAATACATCACACTACGTAAGAGTTTCGACTCGTTTAAACTCCATTAAACGAATAAGTCTACAAACCTTAATTATATTATAAACTCGAGAAAATGCAATCGCTGAGCACCGAATTGATAAGTAATCAATGAATAATTATAAATAAATAAGACTTTAATTAATTCGATCGATATCACATTCATACAATAATTGTGAAAGTATTATTAAAATTTATCTTATAATTTTCCTACCTTTCATCAAAATAGAATCAATTTATTTGAATAATAAATTTTCATATCATTTTTAGTACAATTGAATATAAAGTTATCTACGACGATTATAACGTTGTATCGAATGACACGTGTATCGTCAGACAAATTCTTCTAATATATTGTAAAATGATCATAATGTTCAACGATTAAATCGTTTATTTTAGATTAATAGGATAATTGTTTTAATCGATCCTTAATACATTTCATTATACAAGATGAAATCGTGAAATTTTGATTCATTTACAAACTTGAATCCATTGTAAATAATTATATAACATATGTTACAATTTGATCGTTATAACTCCATTCAATAGCTAATAATTGAAGTAACTAGATCGATATTACATTCATAGAGTAATAAGAAGTTAATAAGAATTAAATTTGTCCATACGTCTTTTCGATCTCACTTATATTTTCAATAATTCATAATCAATCTTAATAATATGTATATTAACATAATTATAATTTGATACAATTTGATATGATTTAGTACAACAAAATGTTATTTATATGGTGTGCGAAGGAAGGAAATTTATACATCATATCATACGTGGTCTTTATATATAGAAAAGTCTTCAACACACAGTTGATTATGGATTATATATAATCGCTCGACAATAAACGCGGACATACATTTTTGAAGTGAGCACAAGATAGTTGGACGTTTACATCCAATACTACACGTTAATAATAAGGTAGAAAGGTTAGATCTATCTTAATTAACCAAGTACAATTAGTAGGTTGAGATAGAGGAATGACGGCGGTAATAAGATTCATCGTCTGAGGTATTCTCTCATGTCGCAAAAGTGACATATACACGTGAGAAGTAGGAAGGTATTTACACCGTGTAAGCGATGTACGTGTAAATTTTATAATCTTTATTCAATATGTAAATGTATGTTAATTAAGATAGACAAGTAAGTAGTGTGACACGCGCGAGGTTGGAATATCTCAGTCACTCGGTGTACTACGCACGCAGTGCATAGACCGCGACGACAGCTGTATATACTCAGTGATGCAAACTTGCAGATCCAACAGCACGCTGTAGTAGGTGGTGGGGATAGGGTGGGGATGGCTGTCCGTGGGTGCCAGCGCTCGGCCAGCGTCGAGCGGTAAAAGAGTGTCGACGTATAGTTCTCTCGCTTTCTTTGCCGAACGCGTCGTCGAACGTCTCGGCCAGCGCTCGGCCAGCGTCGGGCGGTAAAAGAGTATCGACGTATAGTTCTCTCTCTTTCTTTGTTGAACGCGTCGTCGAACGTCTCGGCCAGCTCTCGGCCAGCGCCAGGCGGTAGAAGTGTGCGTGTGCGTGTGCGTGTGCGTGTCTTAAAGACAATATAATATTTTCAGTGTTATGTATATGTATAATACATTTATTTTTTTACTTTTATTTTAATGTATTGTTTCGAGCAATATAAATAAATTAAGATATTGTATAAAGATAATTGTATGTGTGTAAATTTTTAATATATATATATATTTCAATATTATCTTTATATAATATCTTAATTTATTTATATTTCTCGAAACAATACATTAAAATAAAAGTAAAAAAATAAATGTATTATACATATATATAACACTGAAAATATTATATTGTCTTTAAAACACACACCCACCATCTTAAATAAAACTTCTTAAAATACTTCATGATTGGTTCATATAACGTAATAAAAGAACGTTGTTATGTCTTAAGTATTTAAGACATAACAACGTTCTTAAAATAAAAATGGACTATGAATACTGATCATAGAATATATTATGATTATAATTCTAGGTTGCATTCCAAAACGTCTTATTTGAGGAAAATTTTACTCAATACTCTATAGCTCACGTCACATATATTATAGAAATTGAATAAAATTTTTCTCAAATAAAACGTTTTGGAATGCAACCCTAGAATATAATACTAATAATATATTTATTTTAGAATGAGTAGTAACGGTTAAAAGTTTTGCAATTGATTTTGAAAAACGAACCAACCGCAGACAACGTGGAAATCGCAACGTTAGCGAAACATACAGAAGGCTTTTCTGGATCTGATTTACAAGAACTTTGTCGGAACCCGTCTATATATCGTATTACTTATACTCGCAGTAAGTGTTTAAATACTTCATAGAAAGTATTATAAATCGAATATCGCGTTGTATACCTCACTGTGCGAGTTTCAAAGTCAAATTGAAGTCATATTGTACTAGTTTCTATAATGTTTCTATAATGTTTGATTTACAGCGATGGGCTCAAGTACGAAAACAATATAGACGATGAATATGACTTAATAAGAATTTCATGATAATGTGCGACCCATCACGATGGAGGACTTACTCAAATCATTCAAAAATAATGAGAACCTGGAAACTACACACAGGAACGCTTAGCACGAGACAGCTGGAGCTAGATTAGGGAAAAAAAACTTTAATTTAATCGCTGTCTATGATTGTTTTCTTTTACAGTTCCTTGTATGTTATGACAATGATGAGAGTGATACTCTGCTTCATCATGAAATTATAATCTTCGATACTTGGAAGTGGTTTACTTATCGTGAACGTTAAAACTTTATAAAGTTATTATGATGGTGAAGTAGTGCAAAAGTAGAATCGTTGAGCAAAGTTTACAATTCCATAGTAAAAGACATAGCAAAAAATTTTATAACAAGATGAAATTTTCCATTTTTTTTAAATATTACACATCAATGATGACAATGAATGATGCCTGTCATTCATTGTCATTCCTATGTCAAAATTTTTATTGTGTCTCATTTAGTTCTTTTTGTAGAAAATATAATTTGTTGTAAGTTAATTAAAATTTTTAAATTATATTTTTGTTTCTTCAAAAATAAAAAATTAGTTTGAAATATTTTAAATATATATATATATATAAATATATATATATATATATATATGTATGTATACATATACACTGTATGTATATATATGTATATATGTATACACACAACACTCATTTGAAATCAAATTATATTTGAATCTATACAAAATACATGTTCAAAATTTGTGTATATGTTTAAATGTGTAACAGAGTATTAAATTATGTAAAACAACTGAAAAAAAAATTTTTTTTAACAAAAATGATATCATTTGAAAATTTTGGAATAAAGTTTCGATGAACTGTACCTTAATATTATATGAAATTTTGATATATTATAATATGCTTTTAAATATGTTATTATTAGATACATTACGTCTTTTTAAATAGCACAAACAAATATCTTTAATAATGTAACAAATTAATTCAATTTCAGGTCTCATTGTTAAATATTTCTTTATATAGCTGGAACTATAACAAAATCCATAATTTTACATATTATGCATATTAAATTAAATTGTTTATAATATCGTTTTTATAATATTTTATCACATTTAGTTACCTGAGAGTATATAGATTTATGTCATTATTAATAATTTTTATAAAAAAATATTAAGATAAAAATTTGGAACTTTCTGTAAATATACACACACGTATACAAATTATATTTATTGGCAAAAATATCAAAAATTCTTATTATAGTTTTATGATAGATGTAATTGCGCCCTTTCAGTGTAATATACATATTTTTATTTTACTTTCCATCATAAAAATAAAATTAATCATGATCTCTAACAAGAGTATGGAATCTAAATTTTAATATACAATTAATATCCGACAACGCTTATAGGTTTTTATGTCATATGTTATTTAATTTTATTTGTAAATATACCTGTAAAAAAACATATATGATAAGAGCGTATTATGTAAATGTAATATAAATGTTGACAAAATATAAAAATTTCAGATTTAATTTAATATTTAATATTAATGTTAACATATTGCTATTGCAGAATAAAAACTTTATTTTAGGAAGATAATAAAAAAAGATTCATATATATATATCAAGAAATATTGAAAAGAAATAAATAAATAATATAAATTCAGAAACCATTTACACTTTTTCAAAAATCTTCTGAAACTATCTAAATTTAGATTGCGCACTATTAAAAAAATGTAACACATGTATATTATGTCAAATAATGAACGATTTAGAGAAAATGCTCCAACATTTATTTCCTGATGAATGTTTCGAGAACTAAGTGAAATCTGTGCAATTTTGAAAGAAATATATACAGGAATATTCTATATTATAACATCCTTTGTATCAGGGAATGTGAAAAGAGTATATAAACATGAAAGCAGAACAAATGAATGTACAGTAATGTACATTACAGAATGTACATTTTGTAGATATATCACGTGATGATGTGCGTGTGCGTGCGTGCGTGTTACATGTAGCAAATAAAAATTTGTAAGTATATAAGTCCACTCTTGGCCAATGTGCACGCTTTTTTACTTTTAATTGAAAATCTTTTTTATTAAACCATAATATTAATCTTTAACACAAAAATGTTTTTATTTATTGTACAAAAGTTAAAGTTTCCAGCATTCTCTTTTTTGAATTTTTTAAATAATGTTTATTAATAAAATAACGTACATATTGTTGCTCAACGGAAACCGCGAGAAGGTGGTGGTCTCTTCCGTCAGGAAGGAAATATAAAAAATTGTGATTATTTAATATATAAATAATGATATAAATATAAAATAATTTAATAAAAATTTGAATCTTTAAACTAATAATAATAAAAATTAATAATATAAATTAAAAATATAAATTATATATAAATTAAAAATCAATTTTTTATATTTCCTTGGTGTGTGTTCGTGTGCATGTGTGCGTGTGCACGTGTGTGTTTTAAATAATAGATTTTATACCCTTTTTAAAATTGAAGAAAAACATTTATTTTTGACATCCATATAAAGTGTGATGTCCTTTATAAGCGTGATGTCTTTTACAGACAAGATTTTTTACACGCTTATTTTTTATAAGCGTGATGTCTTTTACAGACAAGATTTATTACACGCTTATCTTTTATAAGCGTGATGTCTTTTACAGACAAGATACGTATCATAATAATTCTCAAAACGACACAAGCAAATAAAATAAGAGTGCGCAAATATACGCACGAAATTTAATTTTTCGCTAAATTATACGAGAGAAACTTGGAATTTTATTAAAATGTAAGTTTACCGATCGTTTTAGTGTAATTCTGGAAGTTTATTTCAATTTAACCGAGAATTATTTTGTACGTATATAATTTATTACACGCTTATCTTTCTATAAGCGTGATGTCTTTTACAGACAAGATTTATTACACGCTTATCTTTTATAAGCGTGATGTCTTTTACAGACAAGATTTATTACACGCTTATTTTTTATAAGCGTGATGTCTTTTACAGACAAGATTTATTACACGCTTATCTCTTATAAGCGTGATGTCTTTTACAGACAAGATTTTTTACACGCTCATTTTTTATCTCTTATAAGCGTGAGTCTTTTACAGACATTTTTTACACGCTCATTTTTTATAAGCGTGATGTCTTTTACAGACAAAGTCTAATAATTTAATGATTAACATTATTTTCAAGTTGCAAATGATGGACCAGCAGTATCATTAATATCCGCGGCATATAGCCTTAAAACATTGCGGTCTTTTTTAGCAGCTCTAGCATATAATTTATCCGTCAACATAAGGGATAAATATTTTTCTTCAATGTTCATCTTTGTAACTTTTTCTCCTTTCGCTTTTAACGCTGATTTGACAACGCAAGCTGCGTTAATAGAAGCTGACGAGAGTTTGTTGCGTTTTTTTGTTTTTAAATCGCTCAAGACAGAAAACATTCTCTCTGGATCGGCATTTGAATTCGGAAGCGATCGAATAGCATTTACAACATTCGTTAAAACTGGATATTTAGCAATATTATTCGAATACTGACTTTTTAAAATGTTTTTCCACATACTGTCGAAATTTAATTTAGAAAGACTTTGTTTCTCCTCTGATGTGAAATCTAACGGTAATGATGACCATTCTTTCTTTAAAGCATGTTCATCAAAACCACCGATAGTTTTTGCTATGAAAGAAACATCATTAAATGTTGTTTCTCTATCTGTCATAAATAGAGTTGTAAAAGGTCTAAACACTTTTAATTTTAATAAAAATATGTCATCAACGGGTAATCTTTTACGAATTTCTTCTGCAGCAGTCACATAAAATGCTAAACAATTCTCTCGAACTGTTGTAACAATGTCTGTATACCCCTGCATCATTAATTCGTTAAGATATTCCTCACAATCTAATCCTAAAATAATTTCGTTAAGAACTTTTTGATTTTCTTTCACAGAGAATACTATATTTATGGAGAAAGGTTTTAAATGTTCTTCTTTTAAAAAATTTCGACAGATTTGGAAAAGAAAGCTTAAAGATTTAGGCTGTAATAAATGAATTCTTGTTTCCAACGATTGGAAAAATGCGTTAAATGCGTTAAAAAAGTTTAAAATATATTTCAAAAAAAGGAAGTAAGCTTTTAACTCTACATTGCCCATCATAGACAATAGATATTCTCCAGTTGTTGTTTTTTCGCTAACAACTATTTCATTAAGGAAATATCTTATTGTATCCCAAGATTCCAGAAGTCTCTCTACACATAAATAATGTGAAAGCCAGCGTGTATCAGATAACTTTAAAATTTTGCGATTTGTTTCTTGGAAACATTCACAAAATTCCCGAAAAATTGCTGTCCGTTTTGGACTACTGTTAATATAATTAGCAATTTTTTTAATAAATTCTTCGCAAAACGCAGGCATTTTATTACATGCAGCATGCGCTGCTAATGCAGAAGAATGGCATGGACATGTAAATGTTAATAAACGTGGACATAGTTCTTCCAATTTTTTTTTGAATGACAAATGTTTCCCTATCATGACAGATGCATTGTCACATGATAGGGCAAGTATATTTAAGAATGGTATCTGTAATTTCCACATTTCACATTTAAATGCATGAAACAACTTTTCTGCGCTGGAATCTTGGGCATCAATATTAATTAATTTTACTAATTGAGTTCGAATATCTAATGTCTCCGTGTCAATGTAGCGAAACAAGAAAAGTCATCCATTTTTCGTTACAAATATCTGATGTTTCATCAATAAATATTGTAAATTTTGTATTTTGAATCTTATGAACGACATTTTCCGTTTCGATTGGACACAAAACGTTCGTAACAATATTTCTACATTTGGTTCGACTCATGCTCATAGTTTTCAATGCATGAAAATTGTTGTGTATGAGGAATGCTGTTGCATCGGTAGAGATGTAGGAAGTTGGGACGCCTCGCGGTGGCGCGAGAGGTGGTGGTGGTCGTGTGAACAGTAGTGGCATGATATTGCAAGAGCATTATCGTTTATCTTTCCTTCCTAACGCCCTCACACATATAAACATAACATGGTGGCAGCGGTAAATGATAATTAAACAGCGTATCAAGAGAATAATATTCTAAACGTAACAGTGCAGAAGTGCGATAGAGAGCAGTTTGAAAACTAACAGAGGTTAAGATGGTTAACGCCACACACATTCCGTTACCGGAATCACTTCATTCGATAATCCAACGTATTGGAATACGTATAAACGACGTTCGAACGATACTGTACAGTAGCTAACGTAAGTATGGAAAATTGATTACCTACTATATGCTATAAATCTAGACGAAATCGAACTCATTTACATGGGAGTCGGAAGAAGACAAAGCCACCTATTCGGCAGTAGCAGATCAATTTACGAATACTTTAATGGACGTAGGAACATTATCTATCAACGGGCATTGTTCAACCGTCAAGCCGTCAAAAACAGGAGAATCTATAGAGATCTTTATTTCACAGATCTGCACAAATTAGCAAAAGACTGCAATTACGGAAAATGCTCGCGAGGAAATGATACGTGATTTGTAGTTGGTGTTCGCGACATGCGTTTATCGGAAAGATGCAATTACAAGATTTGCCGATTATAAAAAGCCATAGAAAACGGCTAGGAAGCTACGAGACGATATTACGACAAAACCGCGAATTACATCAAAACGCGACATCTGACGCCGCGTCGTTACTAACCGCACATAAAGTTAAAGGAAGGAAAAAGTATTCAAATAAGATAGGCGACAAACCTTGGCAATGTTATTTTGTGGAGGAAGAGAACAACAATAAACGAGAGAAATTTGTCCCGCGAGTCAAAGTAATAAATGCAATCAAACTGACAATAAAGTATGCAAAAAGGGACAGAATACGAAATTCAAGATTCCAAAACAGAAGCAAAGTTAACGCTGTGACAGATAATTTTGAGTATCATCAGGAACGATAAATCAAGGCAGCGAGAATAATTTCAATGGAAGAAGAAACCATTTATGTTGAAACGTGCCGATAAAATTTAGATTAGATATGGTGCGGACGTCACTATTATTAAATCAATTTGGAATAAAAGGCTATGTTATCAAGGTTTACAAACTCTATTCCTGCAGATAAAAGCTAATCGAAGCATCTGACGACGGAAACAGAGGGAATGTTTAACCGTAAATGTCAAGCGTCGACTGCAACGTATGTAGTGCGCGATAGAGCAATGCTTGCTTAATGACAAGAATGTGTTTTTGCAACCGATAGCAAGATGTAGTCAAGTTACCGGAGAATTTAAAGAATTTCAACTCATTTAGCGGATTAGGCCCTTTGGAAGACACCATACGAAATTAAGGTAAAACCAACGTCAAACCCTACTGTTCAAGTCAACCGTCGGGCACCATTGCCCCGATGTCAAAATTGAAAACAGAAACCGACGAAATGCTCGAAATGGAAGTAATAACCAGTTGACGAACCAACGGATTGGTAGTGGTATAGCAGTTAAGAAACGAAACCAGTTATTCGTATATGTGTATCTGACATTTTTGAATCGTGAGCTGTGGCTAGAGAAAATTATCCAATGCCGGTAATAGAATATACGTTAAGCCAGATGGGAGCTAAATATTTTTCTAAACTAGATTAGTTAGTGATTTTGCAGTGCCACTATCAAAAGAATCTCAATTGCTGACGACATTTATTATTACTCCGTTCGGAAGATTTTTGTTTTTACTCACTATTTGGAAGACAAAGCTACCAGAGCACTATCAAAAGAATTTGTCAAAAATCTTGGAAGGCTTAACAGGGTGTACTTTAATCACACAGATGATATCTAGTTTGGGAACAACTCGAGCCCAACATGATTCTCGTTTTCATTTAGTAATTAAAAAGATTCGATGAAAAATAATGTAACTTTGAATAAGGAGAAATGCTTTATGTCCAAGAAGTCAAATTTTTGGGACACATAATTAGTGGAAACGGCATCTCAAGCGATCCAAACAGCAATGCTATCAAGAAATTAGTAAAACCCCCTAAAAACAATATCAGAAGTAAGATCATTCATTGGAATGGCACAATATTTGGGAAAATAGAAATTATGCGATCTACCACACCCTTTATAGCCTGGGATAAAGAAGGGTACTGATTTTCAATGGCAAAATGCCATCAACAAACATTTTCGAAATATGCAATAAATTAACGGAACAATTGTGTCTTGCAATTTCAACCATCACGTCCAATTATATTAACAGCAGATTCTTCCTCTTATGGACTCGGAGCGGTATTACGTATCCGCTAAGAAACTGAACAGAAAATCATGGCATATGCATCCAGAACTTTAAAACGAAGCAGAGAAACGGTATGCAAAACCGAAAAGAAGCTTAGCGTTGACATGGGCCTGTGAGAGATTCCATGAATTAAGAGAAAACACATTTTAAATTGGAAACGGACTATAAAACCTTGTCCCATTACCCAAGCAAAAATTTAGATGAATTAAGTCCTCACCAACGTATGAGAATGAGATTAATGCACTACGACTTCGAAGTAAGTTTCGCCCAAAGTAGGGAAAGATATAGTAGCTGCAGATTACTTGAGTCGTACACCGATAGAAGATAACTCCATTAAGACATCGAACTTATCAGCAGAAGCTCACATAAATGCGGTGGTACAGTATTGAGGTGGTATATCAGTTCAACTATGGTTAAAACTATTAAAAGATCAAAACGATAAAGAATGTCAAGAGATAAAACACTCATTATAAATGGCTGGATCAAGAGGAAATTAAGGACAACATCAAACCGTATTTTCAGTATCGAGACAAATTGGCTATTAATGAAGGATTAATTATGTATGGACCTCGAGTGTTGGTGCCAGCAGGTCAAAGGATGGAGGCCTTAGAAGCACTTCATCTTGGTCATCAAGGCATTGTAAAATGCCGTGAACGAGCCAATTCCAGTCTATGGTGGCCAGGTATTTCAAGAGAAATTCAACAAAAAGTCGAACAATGTCGAACTTGTGCAGAGCATAGACCAAACCGTCCAGAACCTTTGTTGCCTTCAAAATTTCCTGATAGACCATGGGAAGTAGTTGCCATGGACTTATTCAAATTCAAAGACTGTTGGTATCTTTTAATTGCAGACTATTATTCTCGATACCCAGAACTTTATAAGGTAAGCAATATGACTACTAAAGTTATTATACAAAGTATGACAGACTGTTTTGCTAGACACGGCATTCCATCAATAATCCGTAGCGATAACGGACCACAGTTCAACCCCTTAAGGACTCGTGACTTCATCGAATTTAAAAATAAATTCAACTTCAACCACATTACCTCATCACCCCATTACCCAAAAAGCAACGGATTTATAGAGGTAATGGTGAAAACAGTGAAGTTAGGTCTTGCGAAGACAGGAGACATGCACCTATTTCTAATGGAGTATCGGTCAACACCATTGGAATGCGGATTCACCCCTAGTGAACTTCTGATGGGACGGAAAATTCGTTCATTACTGCCAATTCACCCCAATAACTTAACGCCTATCTTGATTGATCGAGAAATATTAATACGCCGTGAGTGTGCTCGAATCCAGCGTCAGAAAACTAACCACGACGAAAAACATTATATGAAGGAGTCAATTAAGCTGGAAATAGGGGATGAAGTCTGGATCAAAGACATCAGGAGTTGGGGCGTAGTTAAAGAAATATGTAAAGAACCGCGATCATTCGTGGTAAATTGCAATAAAGGCGATTACCGCCGTACTCGCTCTCAACTAGTCAAACTGTTACCCTGTGAGAGTAAGAAACGAGATAACAACTGTCGTCTTGAGTCGGACCAGGACAAAAAGCCTTCAATAGCAAAGGAGAAAACTGAAGTTATGACGAAGGAGCATCCAGAAACATCGCAAGTAAAGCGGAAGGAGACAAACCTTCGCCGGGGAACGCGCGACAGAAAGCCGCCTGACTTTTATCGCCCAGAACGGGGTTCAAGAAATTACAACTAAATCCTGTCTATTTAAAGAAAGGGGGATGTTGTGTATGATGTGAACGCGAATGCTGTTGTATCGGTAGAGATGTAGGGAAGGGGACGCTCTCGCGGTGGCGCGGGGATCGTTGGTGTCGTGTGAACAGTAGTGGCATGATATTAAAAGTCGTAAGAGTATCGTTTATCTTTTCCTTCCTAACGCCTCACACATATAAACATAACAAAAATCGTTTTCTGCTACATCTTTAAAAATTCGAGAATGTCTTTTGCCGTTTGATAAGGGATATTTTTCAGTAATTAATGCGGCATATTTTATTTCCACTAATTTTTTACGTTCATTAAATGATAAAGACGATTTACCTTCCGTATTTGAGTCTTCATTTAATTTGTTTATTTCAACATGATTTTTATAATTATGCACATGTGTTTTGCGTTTTGCGTGACGATGGATTTGTGATAAACCACCAACAGTAGATTTATCGCAAACTAAACAGAAAAATGAATTTGGATCATGTGGCACTTCGCGTAACCAATGTTTAAATTGTTCAATGTGCAACCAATCTTGTTGAAATTTTGATGTACGTGCTTTTTTTATTGACAAATTATCATCGTCTTTATCACATAATGATTTTTCTTTATTTTTATGAGACTCCGAATTTGCGTGTCTCGAAACGTGTGTCGAATTGCATGATAAATTTTTTTTGCAAATATTGCAGTAATAAAGACTATTGTCAGATGGTACTTTACGTATCCAAGATTTGTATCGATCATCCTTAAGCCAACTTCTGCAAAGCTTCGCTTACGGTTTTTTGTCAATTTACCACACGTTTCCATAGTAAGATAAAAAATAGGAAATAAAAAATCCAATCAGAAATATTATAATTATAATAAGAAAGAAAAAATATGTTAATATGTGTGTGTGTGTGTGTGGGGTGTGTGGGTGTGTGTTATAATATTCTTTATCACCTCTGAATTTTTCCTAGCGCGAATTTTTCCCCGCTAGCGATGAACGTCGTAACGGTACGATGTTTACAAACAAACAGGCTGCGTGCATCGCGACGAAAGATCGCGACGAAAACAAACGAAAAACCAAGATGCGCGTTTGTTTCAGTGCTCATTCTTAGGAAGACATTCTTAGGAGGACGTTCTTGAGTGCATTCTTGAGACATGGAAGGTTAGTTAGAAACAGTTTATTTCAATTTGATAGACAAATAGTTATTTCATAACTGACTAAATATATGTGTACACACACACACACACACATGCTAAGAAGAATTATTTTCAGTTGATGTGCGACACACACACGCACGTGTGTATGTGTGTGTGTGTGTGTGTGTATGTGTGTGTGTGTGTGTGTGTGTGTGTGTGTGTGTGTGTGTGTGTGTATACACACACACACAAGGTGTCCCGTACTGATTAGTAAACCTTGCAAGGAATGAAAGAGGGTGGAATTTTGAATAAAAAGTTCCTTTTCGACTTTTGGCTCAGACCATTATTTAGCGAGTTATTAACTATTAAAGTTTACCAGTGAGAAGGCGCACAGCAAAGTACGCAGGGGCGTTGCGCGCAGTGCGATCCCTCGCGCTTGCTCCGCTAACGTTGTCTCTGTCAAAACTTTATTTTAATTATTATTATTATTATTATTATTATTATTTTATTTATTATTATTATTATTATTATTATTAAATGTATTGATCCATTAATTTTTTCAAATAAATTAATTAGTTGATCGATTTTTAACTTTTATTTTATTTATTTATTCACGTATTAATTAATTTGAAAAATTAAAATAAAGTTTTGACAGAGACAACGTAAGCGGAGCAAGCGCGAGGGAATCGCACTGCGCGCAACGCCCCTGCGTACTTTGGCTGTGCGTCTTCTCACTGGGAAACTTTAATAGTTAATAACTCGCTAAATAATGGTCTGAGCCAAAAGTCAAAAAAAGGAACTTTTTATTCAAAATTCCACCCTCTTTCATTCCTTGCAAGGTTTACTAATCAGTACGGGACACCCTGTATATATACAGAGTGTTCTTGGTTTTTTATTTTTTTTTGTTTCAAAATTTAATTATTATATAATACATGTTATTTATGTATCATAATTGTGTAATAATATCAACAATTTATCATGTTTTTTACAGAACAAGCAACTCAGCAAAAAGATGCTGAGCTGGTGCTGCAGATACAGCAATTGCAGCAGCAGCTGCAAATTTTGCAGCAGCAGCAGCAGCATCAGCAGCAACAGCATCAACAGCAGCTACAGCTGCAACACGAGCAGCACCAGCAGCAGCTGCAGATGCTGCAGCAGCAGCCCTCATCCACAACAGCCACAGCAGCAGCAACAGCCACAGCAGCAGCAGCCACAACAGCCACAGCAGCAGCAACAGCCGCAGCAGCAGCATGGTATGTCACACATACATATATACGTACATACCCTAGTAGAAGTATTTTATTGAAAATGTTTTGAAATTTATTTAAAATAGGGTTTCTCAATTAACTCTGGTTGATTCATCATTTTAATTTAATATTATCAAAAGTAACAATTGTCAGTAAAATTTTATAATATTTAATATTTATATTTCATTTTTAATCACTTTTAACAATACATTTAACAATATATTTTTACAACATACGTTTAACAACAATATACATTTAATAATATATCTATTAAATAGCATTACATATAAAAATTTTATAAAGAAAGTAAATTTTAAGTTATTTCAAGATATTTTTTTACTAATTTTTAGTAAATTTTTTAATAATTTTTATTTCAATTTCAATGAACAGTAAAATAAGAGTTATATTGAAAAATATTGAATTAATCTCTAAAAAATTTTAATTTTTCTTATAAAATTTAATATAATATTTAAAAATATACTGTTGAAAAAATATTATAAAAAATATTAAATATTATAAAATTTATTGAATTAAACTAAATATATTGTAGTATTTTTGTAAATGTTAATGAAATGATGATCAAACGAAGTCGATTGAGAGAAATTTTAAATACGTTTCAGGGAAATTTTCAGTAAATTATTTCTACCAAGGCGCACACATACACACATTATAGACACCCACAAACGCGCGCAAACAAATATTGTATTTTTCCCCCATTTTATATTTATTAGTAATTTTACTTTCAGTTCAAAGACGAGGAGCCGGACGGGCGCGTGCCCGTTGGTACAATCAACGGCCAACTAGGAGCAGGTCCTCTTCTGTAGCAAGAAGAGGTTCTCGAGGACGAGGAAATAATAAACAAATTATACATAATTACTATAATTATTATTAATAAAATATAAAAGATTCAATAAAATTAATTATAAAATCTTGAACAATCTTTTCATATTAGTTGTTGTACCCATACATTCATTTTTTATACTCTTTTCACATTCCCTGATACAAAGGATGTTATAATATAGAATATTCCTGTATATATTTCTTTCAAAATTGCACAGATTTCACTTAGTTCTCGAAACATTCATCAGGAAATAAATGTTGGAGCATTTTCTCTAAATCGTTTATTATTTGACATAATATACATGTGTTACATTTTTTTAATAGTGCGCAATCTAAATTTAGATAGTTTCAGAAGATTTTTGAAAAAGTGTAAATGGTTTCTGAATTTATATTATTTATTTATTTCTTTTCAATATTTCTTGATATATATATATGAATCTTTTTTTATTATCTTCCTAAAATAAAGTTTTTATTCTGCAATAGCAATATGTTAACATTAATATTAAATATTAAATTAAATCTGAAATTTTTATATTTTGTCAACATTTATATTACATTTACATAATACGCTCTTATCATATATGTTTTTTTACAGGTATATTTACAAATAAAATTAAATAACATATGACATAAAAACCTATAAGCGTTGTCGGATATTAATTGTATATTAAAATTTAGATTCCATACTCTTGTTAGAGATCATGATTAATTTTATTTTTATGATGGAAAGTAAAATAAAAATATGTATATTACACTGAAAGGGCGCAATTACATCTATCATAAAACTATAATAAGAATTTTTGATATTTTTGCCAATAAATATAATTTGTATACGTGTGTGTATATTTACAGAAAGTTCCAAATTTTTATCTTAATATTTTTATAAAAATTATTAATAATGACATAAATCTATATACTCTCAGGTAACTAAATGTGATAAAATATTATAAAAACGATATTATAAACAATTTAATTTAATATGCATAATATGTAAAATTATGGATTTTGTTATAGTTCCAGCTATATAAAGAAATATTTAACAATGAGACCTGAAATTGAATTAATTTGTTACATTATTAAAGATATTTGTTTGTGCTATTTAAAAAGACGTAATGTATCTAATAATAACATATTTAAAAGATATTATATTATATATATATATATAAATTTCATATAATATTAAGGTACAGTTCATCGAAACTTTATTCCAAAATTTTCAAATGATATCATTTTTGTTAAAAATTTTTTTTTCAGTTGTTTTACATAATTTAATACTCTGTTACACATTTAAACATATACACAAATTTTGAACATGTATTTTGTATAGATTCAAATATAATTTGATTTCAAATGAGTGTTGTGTGTATACATATATACATATATATACATACAGTGTATATGTATACATACACGTATATATATATATATATATATATATATATATATATTTAAAATATTTCAAACTAATTTTTTATTTTTGAAGAAACAAAAATATAATTTAAAAATTTTAATTAACTTACAACAAATTATATTTTCTACAAAAAGAACTAAATGAGACACAATAAAAATTTTGACATAGGAATGACAATGAATGACAGGCATCATTCATTGTCATCATTGATGTGTAATATTTAAAAAAAATGGAAAATTTCATCTTGTTATAAATTTTTTTGCTATGTCTTTTACTATGGAATTGTAAACTTTGCTCAACGATTCTACTTTTGCACTACTTCACCATCCATACATATTATGCATATTAAATTAAATTGTTTATAATATCTTTTTTATAATATTTTATCACATTTAGTTACCTGAGAGTATATAGATTTATGTCATTATTAATAATAACTTTATAAAGTTTTAACGTTCACGATAAGTAAACCACTTCCAAGTATCGAAGATTATAATTTCATGATGAAGCAGAGTATCACTCTCATCATTGTCATAACATACAAGGAACTGTAAAAGAAAACAATCATAGACAGCGATTAAATTAAAGTTTTTTTTCCCTAATCTAGCTCCAGCTGTCTCGTGCTAAGCGTTCCTGTGTGTAGTTTCCAGGTTCTCATTATTTTTGAATGATTTGAGTAAGTCCTCCATCGTGATGGGTCGCACATTATCATGAAATTCTTATTAAGTCATATTCATCGTCTATATTGTTTTCGTACTTGAGCCCATCGCTGTAAATCAAACATTATAGAAACATTATAGAAACTAGTACAATATGACTTCAATTTGACTTTGAAACTCGCACAGTGAGGTATACAACGCGATATTCGATTTATAATACTTTCTATGAAGTATTTAAACACTTACTGCGAGTATAAGTAATACGATATATAGACGGGTTCCGACAAGTTCTTGTAAATCAGATCCAGAAAAGCCTTCTGTATGTTTCGCTAACGTTGCGATTTCCACGTTGTCTGCGGTTGGTTCGTTTTTCAAAATCAATTGCAAAACTTTTAACCGTTACTACTCATTCTAAAATAAATATATTATTAGTATTATATTCTAGGGTTGCATTCCAAAACGTTTTATTTGAGAAAAATTTTATTCAATTTCTATAATATATGTGACGTGAGCTATAGAGTATTGAGTAAAATTTTCCTCAAATAAGACGTTTTGGAATGCAACCTAGAATTATAATCATAATATATTCTATGATCAGTATTCATAGTCCATTTTTATTTTAAGAACGTTGTTATGTCTTAAATACTTAAGACATAACAACGTTCTTTTATTACGTTATATGAACCAATCATGAAGTATTTTAAGAAGTTTTATTTAAGATGGTGGGTGTGTGTTTTAAAGACAATATAATATTTTCAGTGTTATATATATGTATAATCAGGGATGGGAAGTAACGCGTTACTTGTAACGCCGTTACCGTTACAGTTACATTTTTTTGGTAACGGACTGGTAACGGCGTTACTTTTTTTTTCTGTAACTGTAACGGTAACGTAGTTACATTTTTTTAGTAACGGTAACGTATTTTACAGTTACTTTTGTCGTTACTTTCTTTAAATCTAATCTTCAGTTATCGATTGATATTCATATAGTGAATTTGAATAAGCGCGTGTGTATGAACACCTTCCACACGCTGTGGCGGTGGCAACGTCTTGAAAGTTGGCATTACTGTCGCGCGCTTGCCGCTTTTATAGGGTTACGTTCGGAAACACACACCGTGTGCACACCAGCTAAAAATCTATACTGTACGTTACGTATAATATATGTTATTTGCGCGCGCGCACGCACGCACGCACGCACGCACACACAAGGCTTAAATCAAAGGTAATTTGTTAATCCGTTTATATGTTAAACTAAAAAAAATATGCATACAGTATTCGCATTCTAAGAACAAAAATATAAACATTTTAGTCTTTATATCTATATGTATTATTTTAGATTTTGTATATTTGAGAAAAAAGAATTAATAATTGCCAAGTTATCTACATCCTAAATTTAAATTAAACTAGTTAACTGGCGAAAGGAAAAAATTAGCTGAAAGCTACTTAGAAGAACAATAAACAATTAATACATTCATGACCGCGTATTACTAAATAGTAAGAAATAAACTTCAATTCGCCTTTTTACGATCGAACCTGGATCTTTTTTGGCCAATCAATGATCTGCGCAATCGTAGTACACAATTAAATACAATGCGCGTCGACACTATCAAACTTGAAACGCAAACACAATCACCAATTTAAAATCAATTTGATTTCAAATGTTGGTGTTAATAAGACCCCCCCATCCCCACATATAAATAATTTATTTCTACTTAGAAGATTTGTTAGGCATTTGCTCAAGTGAAAATTCTCCCTCAACTCAAACAATGATGATTATGATGATTTTTTCACTTTTCATCGGCAATCGACATTAACTTCAGAGTCTGGAGAAGAAGAGTTACAACGATTTTTGAAATCAAAAAGATGTGATATTGATGCATTGCAAGATTTTCCGAAGTTGAAAAAGTTATTCATTAAATTTAATACGGCTCTACCGAGCAGTGCATCCGTTGAAAGACTATTTACTATTGGTAGTTCTGTATTTACACCTTCTAGAGGTCGGTTACATGATGATGTAATCGAATATCAGCTTCTATTAAAAATTAATAAAAAATATCGATAAAGTAACATATATTTTGTCTCTTGTGATTTAGAGTTATGTAGATAATCTTATATCCTAATTATTAAAAAAGTAACGGGAAAAGTAACGAATCGTTATTTTTTAAGTAACGGTAACGGTAACTAGTTACTTTTGAGACTCAGTAACTAATAACGGTAACTAGTTACTTTTTTGACTCTGTAACGAGTAATGATAACTAGTTACTTTTAAAAAGTAACTTTCCCATCCCTGTGTATAATACATTTATTACAAATAAATTAAGATATTATATAAAGATAATATTGAAATATATATATATAAAAATTTACACACATACAATTGAGGGGTTGGATGGAATAAGGGCCTAATTACAAAATCTTGATTTTGAGAAAAATGAGAAAAATTTGCCATTTTTTTTATAACACAACGAATGATAACAGTATTGAATGTACAATTATAGAGTGACCTTGAAAAGTAATATGTTATAATACTTTTCTATTCTATCGATATTAAAAAAGTTATTTAGAAATTAAAAAATGCACTTAAGCCCTTTTTCTGAATATTGATCATAGTATTGTTGAGAATCAACAGGAAAAAAAGTATAAACCATAAAAATGTTTTTTATCTTCACATTTATCTAGAAAAAATACAAAATAAATATGAAATACACTGTATTTTTATATTTATAAATTGGAATAATATATTTAATCGTCTGACGGACTTTCGTGAGATTTTTTAATATAAATATTTTTTATACAAAAAACATTATCATTATACCATTTTTGCTCAGTATCTGGTAAAAATCTCATTAATGATCTTAAATCATTGATTTTTTCAATCGTCATACCTGGCGAAACCAACGTTTTTAAGTCGACTTAGGCCCCTTTTTCCATAGATCATATTGTTTTCACCACCTCAGGGTAATCGAAACATGCTCATATATAACCAATATAAGCAACATCAATTCATTGTTTATTTGCGCTAATCTCCGGAAAAAGGGCCTAAGTAGCTTTGTGCCCTTATTCCACCCATCCCCTCAATTATCTTTATACAATATCTTAATTTATTTATATTGCTCGAAACAATACATTAAAATAAAAGTAAAAAAATAAATGTATTATACATATACATAACACTGAAAATATTATATTGTCTTTAAGACACGCACACGCACACGCACACGCACACTTCTACCGCCTGGCGCTGGCCGAGAGCTGGCCGAGACGTTCGACGACGCGTTCAACAAAGAAAGAGAGAGAACTATACGTCGATACTCTTTTACCGCCCGACGCTGGCCGAGCGCTGGCCGAGACGTTCGACGACGCGTTCGGCAAAGAAAGCGAGAGAACTATACGTCGACACTCTTTTACCGCTCGACGCTGGCCGAGCGCTGGCACCCACGGACAGCCATCCCTACCCTATCCCCACCACCTACTACAGCGTGCTGTTGGGTCTGCAAGTTTGCATCACTGTATATACTATAGGCGATGCGCGCATGGTCTGCGCGTACTATAGACACAATCGTTAAGGCTAACGCGGTGCGTGGCACACAGCGGCGGCCATTTCGCGGTTCTCCGGGCCGTATCAATGGCGCGCGCGGTGGCTATTTCGCGGCTATACGAGTCGGGCGGCCATTTCGTGGCTCTCTCGTGGCTGTCATTGGTGGTCATGGACGATCAGGGCCGACGGAAACGGCCAATCGGTTTCGGCGGCCATTTCGTGGGTTCGAAGATATTCGCGCGTCACGTCGACGATGTACAGACTGAGCATGCGCGGCTCCCCCACTTTCGTTTCTTGAAAAGATATTTGTTCGACAACTGCAACTGTGTGGTGTCATTCGGCGTCAACGAGAGAGGAGAAGCAGACGTGGCCACCACTCGTAGGAGAATTCAATTACGAGAGAACGCGGACGAGATGGCTCATCGACGAGAAGAGATCGACGAAGAAATCGTCGAGGAGGAGAAGAAGAAGAAAGCGGTCGACGATTCCGCAACGTACGTAAGATGTTGAACACAACGGTGAATTACGTCGTGGACGAACGAGGCTAATCGTAATGTAATTTTCAGGCCGAAACGCTCTTCGCTCGGCGAGGGATGTCTCAAGGAGGAGGAGGAGGAGGATCCGAATCTCACACGGATACGGATACGCGGTTCGCGTGGAAAGCCTCGTTTGAAGATCGTCGAGAGAGAGGAGGAAGGTGGTTCGTGTGCAAGGCTTCCTTTGATGATCGTCGAGAGAGTGGAAGGTGGTAACACGAGGTAAAACGATTGATTTTACAAATTCAGAGATTACATTCGACGATAAATATTAGGGAATTTTTCTTTCAGAGAGAGAACGCGCAGGATACGGAGGAGGATGCAAATAATAAATAGGATGGACACATGGTTGTATAATAAAGCGTGGAAAGAATTTTGTAAACGCGTTTCTTCGAATAAATAATTTACTTTAATTCAAAAGCGTCTTTTTTTCAATTCCAATCAATCCATCCATCCATTTGAACGATGTAACGTACGATCTAATACGTGTATAGAGAGGAAATTAAAAACGATGGAACGTAGGTTAGGTTATTTATTACACAAACTTATGGACAACTACATTCGATTAATATTAAACAGAGAATCAAGATTAGACAATAACAGTCTCGCAGTCGTCGCTGTGTGAAATCAATAGACAGACATCGGTACAATTTATAAAAATGATCGGATCACGTTTCGAGCGTAGCGACGATGAATAAGACAAGCGTGATAATTAAACGCTGAACGATGTGTCTGATCTTAGGTTACTTACTACGTGCCCCTCCGTTGTGCGCCACCTTGCCGTGGTGGAGGGGCTCCCCTGGGAGAAATCCCAGGGGTCTAAGAGCGCACACATGGAAGGAAAACCATGTTAAAAAACCCGGGTAGGCCGGACTCGTGAGGAGGGTTATACCAACCGGCCTAGGAGTGGGGGGCTCCGAAATAACCCCCCCGTGGAAGACAACCACGTAAAAAAATTACAATTTCATGGAAGTGATGGCTTATATTGAGTTGAACGTACCACCCCAGGGTTCTCGGTTGCCCAGGGGTCGGCGTGGGGGGGGTAGAGTCCCGGCTCCCCCCACGTCGTCATCGAACGACGGGCGGTGCGGGGGGTGCGACGCAGGCCCCCCGCACTATCCTGCTACTGCGGGGTGTGGAGGTTTCTTCCAGACCGCGGTCTGGAAGACTATAAAGAGGTTCCTCCTCCTTTTGGAGGAGGAGTTTGGTGATAGGAGGTGTTCGTGCTCGGGGGGTTCCGTCCCCCCGAGCCGTCAGGGAGGCGTAGGACCGCGGTCCTACGCCTCGGTGGCTCGAGGTGTGGGAAGGCCTGCGTCCCGTTCTGTCGGGACGCAGACCTCCCCGGAGGTAAGTGCCCCCCCCAGGTGCTACAAGTGCCTGGGGAGGGGGCACATCAGAAGGTGGTGACCGTCCATCGTCGACCGGGGCAGTTCCTGCCTCCGGTGCGGCGGGGACGGGCACCATGTGGGGGCGTGTGCGGCGCCGGCCGCACATTGCCCCCAGTGTGCAGACGCAGGGCTACCCGCTCGCCACCGGATTGGTGGGAGCGGGTGCCCTGTGGTCCCTCCCCGTCGCGGGGGAGGGAGGAGGAAACGGAGGAAGGGGAGGGGGCCTCACCCCCCTCCCCGGTTGTACCCGGGGAGGGGCCCCCGCCTGTTGGGGTGTCCCCTCCCCAGGAGGAGACTATGGAGGTGGTGGGCTCTCCCTTGCCGGAGAGTCCACCTCTCCGGATGGTTTCCCCCATGGAGGTCGCCACCGAGGATGGCGGTTTACCCGCCGAGTCGGTGGTGGCCTCCATGGGGCCGGTTGTTGAGGGGCCCCTCTCTGGGGCCCCTACGGAGGCGGATGGGGGAGAGGGGCAGGAGTTCCCTCTCTCCCTCTTGGAGGTTGGTGGGGAGGAGGGGGAGAAATCCCCCCTTCCCCCCGCTGAGGTAAGTGGGAGAGAGGGGGGAGACGTCAAACTCTCCCTCCTCCTCCCTACTGTGGGCCTTACTAGGCTCACAGAACAGGAGATGGGGGCGGCGCCCCTTTTGGACGTCGCCCCCTCGGCTACCAAGGTAGCCAGGAAGAGCGGCCACAAGGGGGGGACGAAAGTTCCCCCCCCCAAAGCTGCAAAGATAGAGGGGGGTTGTGTCCCCCCTCCAAACAGAGGTAGCCGTGGCGTTCCCGGGACCGGCGTCTGTGGGGGGGCGGGGGAGAGACCTGTCTCCTTCGCTCTCCTCCATCGCCCTACGTGCAGGGAGTTCCGGTCCCTGGACGCCATTATATCGGCATATGAGCACGAAACCATCCCCCCACAGCATGGTGTGCTGTAGGGGATGGTGCTCAAAGAGGTTGAACGCGGAGACCCCTGCGTCGCCAGGGGCCTCCGCAGGATCAAGGGGGGGAACACTGGCATCAATTTTGATGCCACTGTTCTCCCCCAAGGTCCTGAGAGTATTGATGTCGTGAGGGGCGCCGTCACTAGATTGGCAGCGGAGCACCCAGGTTGGGAGCTCCGCTGTCATGTGACGGCGATCCCTGCGCGATATCGACGCTCTAAAGAGGCCTCAACGCGGGCGTCGGGGGTAAATGCCGTCAAGGCGCCCCCTGGCGTCCGCCTTGAGGCCAATAGGTTCTTCTTGGGGTTGAAGGCGGGGGAGGGTCCTCCCTCCCCAACAGACCTTCACCCCAAGAAGAAGAAAAAGAAAAAGAGGTAATTGGGGGCGGGGGCCCCCAATTGCCTCTTGCCCCACCAAGACCCGGGGGCGGCCCCCCCTATTGTCATCTAGGGGGGGTGGGGGTAGGTTGAGGTGTCCCGGCCTTCCCCGGTGTCGTATATATGTCTTTTTGTGGGGAGGGAGTGTTTCACTCCCTCCCCTCGGGATTGAGGCTTTTAGCGTGGCCATGCCTGAGGGGGGGCTGGATGAATGCCCTATGGTGATGCCCAGCCCTCCCTCAATAAAGGCTTGAGACGGACATCCCCAAGGGTTTTAGTGGGTATGCCGGAGGGGAACTTCTTTCCCCTCCGGTGAGTCCCACATAACCCGTAGAGGTCCCCCCGGGCCTCTCGGGTATCCATAAAGGATTTCCCCTGGATAATCAAAAAAAAAAAAAAGGTTACTTACTACGTGTATATTAACATGGATAAACGGATAAACATACGTATACATTTGATTTCTAGACGATAAAGCAACATACGCGTATAATACAATGTATTGACGAGAAGAGGAACGAGTGCACAGAGTGCAGATAGAGTAGCGCCATCGTCGATGTTAAGACTAATATCACACACACACACACACACGGTGCGTGGAATAGGAAAAACAATCAATTGGAGTTTCGCACAATATGAGGATACTAATATAGGCAAGCAGGGGCATTCATTTCGCAGTTATCTGGGTCGTATTAACGGCGCGGTGGCTATACAGGCCATTTTGGGCAGCCATTTCTCTCGGCTGTCATTGGCTGACGTCGAGGACGTTAAGGCCGACGTCATGCATGGTGCGGTGATAGGAAGAGAAACGGCCAATCTCATAGACATAGTAAGTATAGACTGAGCATCCTTTGTATAAGCAGTGATGCATACGATGAGAGAGAGAAAAGATATTAAGATGAGTTTCTCTCTCTTTTCAATGCCGAAGAGTGGGAGTGCCGATGAGGAGAAGTGCTCCCCACTCTCCGGCATTGAAAAGAGAGAGAAACTCATCTTAATATCTTTTCTCTCTCTCATCGTATGCATCACCGCTTATACAAAGGATGCTCAGTCTATACTTACTATGTCTATGGCCAATCTCGAGCAGCGGCGGCCATTTCGTGACTCTCTCAGCTGTCATTGGACGTCGCGCGACGTTAAGGTCGCACGGCATGAAAAGAGAAACGGCCAATCGGAGTTTTCATTCGCAACAGCGGCGGCTACTACCTCGTGGCTCATCGAGTCATTTAAAGGCGGTCATTTCGAGACACGCTTCATGCGCGGTTGAAAATGTATGAAATTATAAAGGAAGGACGCGAGTCGACGGGGGTCCAGGGGGCGGAGCTCGGGGATCCAATGGGGGGCGAAGCCCTCCCCACAAACGACTTTCGTTCAAACTTGCAATTCGTTCGAAGGTAATCGCTAACGAGTACGTTATCGGTAACGAGAGGAGATACGTGGATTCGACGACGACATCTTCGCGACAACGAAGTCGGAACGAGATGGCTGCTGAACGTCGACGAGAGATCGACGAGGTCGACGAGATCAAGGAGGAGAGAGCAGTCGACGATTCCACAACGTGCGTAAAATATCATATTTAATTTCGAAAGGGGAACGTGGACGAACGAGGCTTTATCGACTCGCGTATAATTTTATCATTCAGGCCGAAGAAACGCTCGACGACGCTTTTTTCGAAAGGAACCAAAGAAGGATCCGATACGAGCGTATCTCATTAGGATGTACACGCGGTGCGCGCGGAACGTGCGATTCGTGTGCAGGGCCGATCGAGAGAGAGGAAGGAGAACGTAACGCAAGGTGAACGATCGATTAATTCAGATTACATTCGACGTTAATATTAGGAAATTTCAGAGGTGCACGGAGAGAGATGCGCATACGAGGGCATACGAAGGATGCAAGACACGTTGGTTGGAAATTAAATCACAGGGCTTAAATGTTTTTTTAATTCAAGCGTCTTTTCGTACAATTATTCGACGAGTATTCGTCCGTAATTAGTCCGATGATCAATGTACGAGATTCAATCGGCAGAGACATCGATATCGAAGAGAGGAGAACGCGTCGCGAAACAGTCTCATCGTCTACATCAGTTTCCTCGATGTTCGATCGAGGGCAATCTGTGGAGAGCAGTACGCTTCGTACCTATGCACACAAAAATACTCGATTTTAGAGATTCAAGTTCCATCATCGAGAAAGACACGCGTACGTGACATATGTTTTATCGGTATAAATTCATTATTTCTAAGTTACTTGAAGAATCGATCTTGTAGAATTTTAATGGCGCGGTGGCTAGCACGGGCGGCCATTTTCTCTCTCTTTCTCTCTCGGCTGTCATTGGTGGTGGACGATCACAGGGCAACGACGTTGCGGCATAGGAACGGCCAATCGGAGCAGCGTTTCGAGCAGCGGCGGCCATTTCGTAGCTTTCCGAACATATCGTTTTCCGAGCTAAAGGCGGCCATTTCGTGGGTTCGAAGATATTCGCGTCACGTCGACGATGTGGCCGACTGGCCTAGTTTACATCGAGCACTTGATACGCGTATCAAGTAGTATATTTGAGCTGATCAGCCAATAGCTGAATCAATGTACTAGTTATTTACTATTTGATACGCGTATCAAGTGCACGATGTAAACTAGGCCACTGAGCATGCGCGGCTCCCCTCACTTTCGTTTCTTGAAAAGATATTCGTTACAACTGCAACTGTGGTGTGGCATTCGGCGTCAACGAGAGAGGAGAAGCAGACGTGGCCACCACTCGTAGGAGAATTCAATTACGAGAGAACGCGGACGAGATGGCTCATCGACGAGAAGAGATCGACGAAGAAATCGTCGAGGAGGAGAAGAAGAAGAAAGCGGTCGACGATTCCGCAACGTACGTAAGATGTTGAACAACGGTGTTACGTCGTGGACGAACGAGGCTAATCGTAATGTAATTTTCAGGCCGAAACGCTCTTCGCTCGGCGAGGGATGTCTCAAGGAGGAGGAGGAGGATCCGAATATCACACGGATACGGATACGCGGTTCGCGTGGAAAGCCTCCTTTGAAGATCGTCGAGAGAGAGGAAGGTGGTTCGTGTGCAAGGCTTCCTTTGATGATCGTCGAGAGAGTGGAAGGTGGTAACGCGAGGTAAAACGATTGATTTTACAAATTCAGAGATTACATTCGACGTTAAATATTAGGGAATTTCTGTTTCAGAGAGAGAACGCGCAGGATACGGAGGAGGCTGGCAAATAATAAATAATAGGATGGACACATGGTTGTTGTATAATACAACGTGGAAAGGATTTTGTAAACGCGTTTCTTCGAATAAATAATTTACTTTAATTCAAAAGCGTCTTTTTTTCAATTCCAATCAATCAATCCATCCATCCATTTGAACGATGTAACGTACGATCTAATACGTGTATAGAGAGGAAAACGATGGAACGTAGGTTAAGTTATTTATTACAAACTTATGGACAACTACATTCGATTAATATTAAACAGAGAATCAAGATTACAATAACACAGTCTCGCAGTCGTCGCTGTGTTCAAAACGGGGCACTGTGTGAAATCAATCAGACAGACATCGGTACAATTTATAAATGATCGGATCACGTTTCGAGCGTAGCGGCGATGAATAAGACAAGCGTGATAATTAAACGCTGAACGATGTGTCTGATCTATCGGGTTAGGTTACTACGTGTATATTAACATGGATAAACTGACATACGTATACACATTTGATTTCTAGACGATAAAGCAACATACGCGTATAATACAAGAAGTATTGACAGAAGAAGAGGTTACAACGAGTGCACAGAGTGCAGATAGAGTAGCGCCATCGTCGATGTTAAGGCGGGGAGCACAAACTTTTGCATAATGCATAATACATATGCATAAGAAATTCGATTGGTCGAATTCCTTATGCACATGCGCTGACGGACCAATCAAATTTCTTATGCATATGCGTTATGCGTTATGCAATGGTCTGTGCTTGGGCCCTAAGACTACTAATATCACACACGGTGCGTGGAAGAAAGAACAATCACAATTGGAGTTTCGCACAATATGAGGATACTAATATAGGCAAGCAGGGGGGGGCCCATCCATTTCGTGGCTATCTGGGCCGTATTAATGGCGCGGTGGCTATTTCGTGGCTATTTGGGATAATTTTATTCAGAGGCGGCCATTTCGTGGCTCTTTCGGCTGTCATTGGATGTCGACGTTAGTAAGGCCGACGTCGCATGGTGCGGCATAGAAAAGGAAACAGCCAATCGGAGTCTTTATTCACAATTTCAAGCTTTTTATTGACAATTTCAAGCAGCGGCGGCTATTTCGAGGCTATCAGAGATAATTTCATTCAGGTGGCGGCTATTTTGTGGCTTTCAAAGCTGTCATCATGTAACGGCGGCTATTTTCTAAGAAAATATGTATCGAACATACGTTTTCGAGCAAAGGCGGCCATTTCGTGGCTACGCGGATTTAAGGGGTTACACCACAGTAGAAATTTCAAAAAATCGATTTTTTTTTTATTGGCTTAAAAAATCCTTTGAACTCTCTAGAATAAGAGACAAACGGTTTTATATCTGCCAGAAATCGTTTTCATTGAAATTTCGAACTCTTTCTCGACCCCTCCCGACTGCTCCGAAACGGCTACCTGCGGTAAATACGACACCTGGTTGTCGGGTACAGCATTATGTCTTACCATTCGATTTCTAACTTCTCTAATACACTAATAGATGTTGTTAAAAACATTTTCAAGCATTTTGAACACAAAGTACGTTAGTACAGCGTCCTTTGATGTTGAGAGAAGACGTAAATTTTGCGTGGAAGTTATTCGAAATCACGATTTTCTTTTGCAGTGCTAATTTTTCACACGTTATTTGTAGCCTTGACATTTATGTGAGTTACAATGAGTGAAAAGAAAGTGTATGCAAGCCATAAAGGCTCAAAAATATCGTATCAGATGCGGCGACGGAGCAACGTGACGAAACGACGACCGTCGAACAGATATGAAGCGGAGGAAGATTCGGCCGAGAGAGAAGATTGAGAAGATTTGAGCCGTGATGAGTTGCTGAATCGTTGCTTGGGAGGCTATACGCAAAACAGCAACGAAAGTTTTAATTCTAGATGTTCTGGCACTTGGCTCCTAAAAATTATTCAAGCGGCAAGAAAATAGTTCAAATAGCAAGTGGTCATTGCTGTTTGTAATTTTAATGATGGACTGATAAACGTTTTAAGAATAATGAAAGTGATGGACATGAACATTGGACCACAATCCTACAACTTCTGCTTGAGACGGACGCTGCTCGAATACAACGCGCGGAGCTTTGCTTAAAAAATAATGGCCACAAAATATTTATTGCTGATTAAAAGGCTGATTTAAAGAGCCACGAAATGGCTGCTTAGCTACATGGAAAAACGGCTTTGAGGGTCATGGGAAATGGCCGCTTATGTTTGAAAACGATTCAAAGAGTTACAAAATAGTTACAGTTAAACATGTCTAAAAGACCACGAAATGATTGCCTTAAATGGCTTGGAAGACTGCAAAATACTCTCTCATTGTTAAATCGGAAAACAGCTTAGAGAGCTTGCCACAAAATGGCCGATTTTTTCACTCCAAATTAATATCACATCTTTAAAACAACATTCCGCATAGAAATACGTAGCCGATTTTCGATAAGTTAATATTTCGATTTTTTAGATACAAATAAGTGCCCGTTTTTTGGTAGTAAAATGAACTTTTTTTTTCAAATGCTCGCCAATTTAACAAAAATGAATATTTTCAAAATCCCCTACGTATTTCTATAGCTATACTAATGTAGTTTAAGAAAAATTTTTTATTTGTTCCAGATTAATTTTTGCTGCACTTCTACTGCGTGCCGCGGAGCCCCTCCAAAAAAAACCGTTCCGCAGAAACGGCTGTTGGGCAGCTATTTTGTAATATTTTTTAATAAACAAAATTTTTAAAACTTCAAAACATGCTTAACAACATCCTTAAAAAGAATTACCCTTTTACTTTTTTCCTTCCACTTAAAAATCGCAAAAGAACGTTAAATTTTCGCTCTCTACTGTGGTGTAACCCCTTAACGTCACATCAACGATGAGACGAGTCGAAGAACGCAAACGGGATCCAGGGGGCGAAGCCCCTTGGTCAGGGGTCCAGGCGAAGCCCCCTGGTGGGTTTCAAGGGGCGGAGCCCCTACTGATGGGGGTTGGGGGGGCGAAGCCCCCCCACTATTACGAAACGGTTACTTGAAAAAGTTAGCCGTCGTTTAAAGATTAAATGTCAGGATCCTCTGGTAAATATAATTTTTGACTAGATTTTTGTGCTACGTCCTGAGTACAGTCTCTTCTTCGCTATCTCTCAAGTGCTACGTTTTCCAGGCGGTCTCTCTCTCTCTCTCTCTCCACAAGAACACCTCTTTCTTTCACCACAAACTCGCGCTCCGTCTTTAATGCGCTCCACAATCTTTATTTCTACGTGTTATTCCTTCGCACGATTCACCACACGGCTCACACACACGCGATTCTTTCTATACGACGCTTTTTTCCGTACGACACAAGACGTGTACGATTCTCTCTATGCGACTCTATACGTACGTTTCTCTCGTCGATTGTAACAGCGATGACTGCGATTGACGACTATTCTCGCTCAGTAACTAGTGCGCACTCTTGGAAAGACGAGATTGCTTTTCGTGCTCATTACGGATGCTTCTCTACGTTCTCTTTCTCCACAATAATTACTAACAACAATCGTGTTTTTTTTTTCAGATGTTGAATGAAAACGACCCACATGGCCGCAAAATGATTGCTGCTGCATGAAAACAGTTCAAAGAGTCACAAAATGGTCGCTTCTGCTCGAAAAACGGTCAAGATGATTACAAAATACTCACTGCTTTGTAAAAACAGTTCAAAGATAGCCATAAAGTGGCCTGCATCTCTGCTTGAAAACGATCTATATAAATGGCTGTCTTTGCTTAAAAATAATGGCCACAAAATATTTATTGCTGATTAAAAGGCTGATTTAAAGAGCCACGAAATGGCTGCTTCTACATAAAAACGGCTTTGAGGGTCATGGGAAATGGCCGCTTATGTTTGAAAACGATTCAAAGAGTTACAAAATAGTTACAGTTAAACAGTCTAAAAGACCACGAAATGATTGCCTTAAATGGCTTGGAAGACTGCAAAATACTCTCTCATTGTTAAATGAAAACAGCTTAGAGAGCTTGCCACAAAATGGCCGCTCTTATGTGAAACGGCTACTGAGGATCGCGAATGGCTGCTTATGCTTGAAAACGGTCTATATGGCTACAAAATACTTACCGCTGATTAAAACTAGTCCAAAGAGAGTCATAAAATGGTTGTCGCTGAATCAAAAAACAGTTTAGATAGCCGTAATAAAATAGTTGGCTCTGTATGAAAACAGTTCAGAAGGTCACAAAATATTCACCGCTGAATGTAAATAAGTCAGAATGGCCATAA
>CABEGB010000184.1:0-53847 GCA_901521435.1 Crematogaster levior
AGACAATTTCTTGGAAAACTCGATTTCTATTCTTGGATACAGCAATCGATATTCTGGATCCTCTCCATAAACTTCTTGGAAAACAGAAAAATTTATATGGACAGATGACTGTGAAGAAGCATTTACGAAGATCAAACAACTATTATGTTCTCAACCTGTGCTGGAAATTTTCGATAGAGACCTGCCTATAAAGATATACACAGATGCGTCGCTGGAAGGGATAGGCGCAGTGTTGAAACAAACACAAGATAATGGCAACGAAAAACCTGTCGCTTATTTTTCAAAAAAATTAAATGAGGCACAGAAGAAAAAAAAGGCAATTTATTTGGAGTGTTTGGCTATTAAGGAAGCAGTGAGGTACTGGCAACACTGGCTAATAGGAAGACATTTCGAGGTATACTCTGACCACAAACCACTAGAAAGAATGAACATAAAAGCGAGAACAGACGAGGAATTAGGCGATTTAACATATTACTTATCCCAGTATGACTTCACGATTAGGAAATTATATTCCGGGGAAAAATAACATAGAGGCAGATTGTCTGAGCAGAAATCCTGTGCTGGAGCCAGAAACAAACAATGAAGAAACACTAAAGATAATAAATTTAACAAAAATAGAAGAGATAAAATTAGATCGGAGGGAAAATGAAAGAATAGAAAAGTTAAAAGGCAAAATAATGAAAGAGAATGGAATATTATACAAAATAATTAGAAGCAAAAAAAAGATTATCTTGTCAGAAAAGGCTAGCGTGAAATTAATAAGAGAAGTTCATTCGGATTGGTGCCATATAGGCACGAGACAAATGATGAGCAAAATCGGCCCATACTACACCGCTAAAAATCTAATAGGGAATATTAAAAAAATATGTAAAGAGTGCGAGGTATGTATAAAAAATAAAACAAGAGGCCAAAATAAATTCGGTAGAATGTCGCAATTAGGACCAGCGACTCGACCGTTCAAAATAATGTCGATCGATACAATCGGAGGATTCGGCGGTACCAGATCGACAAAAAAATATTTGCACATACTGGTTGACCACTTCACGAGATATGCTTACATTGCCACATCAAGAACGCAAAGTGCTACGGACTTCATAAAACTAGTAATAGACATAATAAAATCAGAAAAAGTTGATACAATTCTCACAGACCAATATCCGGGTATAAATTCGAAAGAATTCAAGGAAGTTCTAAAAGAAAATAACGTTAAACTAGTTTTTACAGCAGTGAATGCACCATTTTCAAATGGTCTAAATGAAAGATTAAACCAGACCCTAGTAAATAAAATCCGATGTAAAATAAACGAAGGAGAAGGGGGAAGGAAAGCGTGGACAACCATCGCGAGAGAATGTGTAAAAAAATATAACGAAACGGAACACATAGTCACCGGCTTCTCACCAAGATACCTGTTAGATGGCACAGACACGAGCGTGTTGCCACAAGAAATAAAAAATAAAAACATGAAGAAAGAAGATTGGGAGAAAAACAGACAACTAGCTATAGATAGAACAAAAAGATCTCATGAGTACAATAAACGAATATTTGATAAAACCAGGAAACATCATGAATTCAACAAGGGAGACATGGTTTACATAGAAAACGGAAACAAGCTCAATAGGAAAAAACTAGATGAATTGAGAATTGGACCGTTTAAAATAGAAGATAAAATATCAAATTCAATTTACACAATCAAAACTGGAGGAAGAAAACAGGACACAGGTATTTTCCATGTTACAAAACTACTTCCGGCGATGGACGAAAGTGATGATTGAAAATCCCAAGTATTTTCACCCTAGGAGGGGAGATGTAAAGAAATGCTTTCTTTAACTTAATTTGGCGCGCTATGCATGCTCCACGCGCCACTCTGTCATGACCCACCAGATGTCATAGCAATACAATATGGATAGGAAACCCGATGATTGAGAGAAAACGAGATAAAGGAAAGAGTAGAAGAAGCACACGTACAATATAAATGTTAGGAAAAAAGATTGATTTGATTTTCAATAATTAATTCGATAACTAATTTTAGTGAACTGGCTTGTAATTGTCGTTTCTCTGTTTTAGGTAAGCTTACTGTAAATAGTTGTAAATAATTATAATCGCAATGGGTGTTACGAATAAAATGAATCTCTGTTTTAGTGAAACAAATTCAAGCAATCACTTATCACCCCTCCATACCTGAGATAAAGCACGTCTTATAATATACAATTATCCACAAATATTTATTTTCCGAATCTTTTATGTCACAGAAATTTCAAGAATTCTATATATATATATATACAGGGTGTTCCAGATCAACCGGAGGTCCTTGAAGGAGTGGATAGATCTCGATAATGTGAGTAAAAAATGTCCTTACAAGAAAGTTGTGAGATCAATAGTTTTTGAATAAAACGCATTAGAAGTTAACCAACAACGGGGCCCGTATTTCGCGCCGTCAAGAGCGGCGCAGCATGAACCATTCTCGTTCGAAATACATTCTGCCATCAATTACTCGTAGCATTTGTTAATAAAATGTACAATTAACAATAAAGTTAATAATTACTTGTCGTTCAGTAATTATAAAATTAAGTTTTGTAGAAGCTATTTTTTCATATTGTAATCATATTGATAAAAAAAATAAATGCTATAAATAATTATTAATATTACAATTCGAATTATACTTTTATGACTGTAATATTTCTGTAAACAGAAATATTTCCATAGAAGATTCTTTAAAATTGGGGATCAATGCATACATACTTTGACAATTTAAAACTCTTCGAGTTAAGATTCTTCGTTGATGCCGCTTCGGATATTTCCAAAAATCAGTAGCAACATCAGTAGCAAAAACAATGGAAAACAAATGAAAACAATTACGAGTAATTGATGTGGCAGAATGTATTTCGAACGAGAATGGTTCATGCCGCTCCTGACGGCGCGAAATGCGGGCCCCGTGGTTGGTTAACTTCTAATGCGTTTTATTCAAAAACTATTGATCTCACAACTTTCTTGTAAGGACATTTTTTACTCACATTATCGAGATCTATCCACTCCTTCAAGGACCTCCGGTTGATCTGGAACACCCTGTATATATATATATATATATATATATATATATGAATAGGTCAACCATGTTCAAAAATAGACCCTCAAAAATGTAAATTTTTGCAAATTTAAATGATTATCTAATAATATAACCATGAAAAGTAACTGATATATTATGCAAGGCGCCAGTTCAAAGTGAACATACATAAAGTATATATTATCTAAATTAATTAATAAAATAAATAATATAATAAATTTAATAATATATTACCACGAAAAATGACTGATATGTTATTCAAGGTGCAAATTCAAAATGAACATACATACTTAAGGTGTATATATTATAAGTAAAATTGATTAAAATTTGACTCTAAGTGAAAGTACATAAGTGATATGTTATTCAAGTGCACAAAATATAAAAGTCGTTTATTGAAGTTTGATTTGAAATTTATACAATCTTGGACAATGAAAAATAGTTGTTTTCATAATTCCAGAGTACTAATTTGTTAATGACTCGGAAAAAGAACATGGCGGCCTGCTCTCAAAAAATTTCGATGCGTTTCTCAGTATCCACTTAGGAATAATAATACTTACATTCCGATTTATCCGACACAACTTGCCTCTAACTATTCAATAAGTTAGTAGTACTGTTAAATATCAATCACATATGTCACCCTACCCAGAGAGAGAGAGGGGTGGGAGAGCGGGAGAGAGAGAGGGAGAAAGAGAATGCTAATATTTAAATTAATCATTATCAAAACACTGGCCGCCATGTTCTTTTTCCGAGTCATTAACAAATTAGTACTCTGGAATTATGAAAACAACTATTTTTCATTGTCCAAGATTGTATAAATTTCAAATCAAACTTCAATAAACGACTTTTATATTTTGTGCACTTGAATAACATATCACTTATGTACTTTCACTTAGAGTCAAATTTTAATCAATTTTACTTATAATATATACACCTTAAGTATGTATGTTCATTTTGAATTTGCACCTTGAATAACATATCAGTCATTTTTCGTGGTAATATATTATTAAATTTATTATATTATTTATTTTATTAATTAATTTAGATAATATATACTTTATGTATGTTCACTTTGAACTGGCGCCTTGCATAATATATCAGTTACTTTTCATGGTTATATTATTAGATAATCATTTAAATTTGCAAAAATTTACATTTTTGAGGGTCTATTTTTGAACATGGCTTGACCTTTTCATTTATGATTTTTTGAGGATATCACCTACTTTTTAGAGTACAGATATATGAATCAATTAGTGCAAAAAAAAACACAAAGTTTAAAAAATGTTATGTTATTTGCAATATGCAATTGCGTATTTTTTTTTTTAAATAGCTATATTCTTTGCACCAATAGTTTTGTCTTATTATTTTGTGCATAAAAGTTAGGATAAGATCTACCAAAAACTGAATATTTTACGAAATAACTTTATTATAGTGTTTTGAGAAGCTCTTAACACCAGCTATTAGATTCTAAAATAAAAAATAGAGTGTTCCATTTAAAAATATCGATGTGATCTTGATCTAACTTTAGGGACGCCACCCAATGTTAAACGGATAAGAACAGTGAATAAATCCTTCTAAACCCTTTCTAAACCCTTTCGTCTGAAACATTCTCTTCTAAAATACAACTTTTATGAAATATTCGGGTATATCCACACTTTTGTCCCATCCTGTGTATGTATCTAAGCGTGTCGATGACATTATAATATAGATGTGTCTGCTTTTATTGTTATTGTTATTCGAGTTATTGTACTCAATACCTTATTGACAAAATTGTATATATGTATTTCAGAAAACAAAATATGTCATTAGATCAAAAAATTTTTCTGATACTATTGCGTTATTTAAAAAAATACGTTGTTTTTGGATTAAGCTTTCTATATAATGGTATTAAAAGTGTTGTTGATCAAAGTTATCGTTACCCATCAAAAGTTTATTTTGTTATTGCAATGAATAATGTGATTGAAAAATGATATTTGAAATATTTTTTGACCCTGTAATATATTTTGTTTCTTGAAATGCATATGCAATTTCGTCCATTAAATATCTAAGCAAAAATATTAATCTAATATTAAAATCATGTAAAAGATACAAATAACTGAACTGTTAAATAATCTGCATACTATTATTAAAACAAACACACTTTGTAGGCAGAATTGTATTAGTTTTCTTGATTTGAAGAATACTGTCATTAATAATTAAATGATTTTATTATAGCACTTTTTAAATGAAGAAAACTAACACAATAAAGCTCTTACTGCAAAGTGCATTTGTTTCAATTACAATGTGCGGATTAATCGTTTACATGATTTCAATAATAGAATAAATTTTTTGTTACTAAATATCTGTATCTGTGTCGTTAATTATCGGTTTCTTATGGGGTTAATTTACCACTTATTAAAAATTTTCAAAAACTACCGCTTAGGGGTGAAATTCAATATCTCAAAAACGGTACATCGCAAAAGTATGGGACCTATGTCGTTAACATTTCTTTAATTAACATTTCTTATGGGGTTAATTTACGGGTTCTTGTAAGACACTTGTGTGCGAAAATCTCCATATACTTCTTTTTATATACGCTTCTGTTACATTTCTGTATTTTAGTTACAGTATTTCCCTATTATTATTCCGCGTGTAATTTACGTAGTTTATCAATAGAGTCAATTTTTAGTAAAGTCGATGCACGAAATGATTACTAGAACCACTAATGTATCATTAATAGTTTGAATTAGTAAAACTGAAATTACATGTAACGTATGTAACACAATATATCGATTAAGTTATAAAATTTCAATAAATAACATAATTTATTAAAATGCTAATATTCTTTCATCAATATATTCAAATAATTATTTTTACATTATATAGTTGTACGTAGTTATATACTTATACTTATATTATTTTTATCGTTGAAGTGATGACCTAATTTCAAATAGATTTTTATTCCGTTTTAATTTTGACACTGACACAGTCACTCGCTAACTGTCTTTATTTCTCCGAGATGTTTAACCGTTTGTATGTCAAAAATACAATAATATTGAAAATAAAGAATGAGCTCCTCCATCAGCTATTCTTGTGAGCACGCAACCATATATTTTATTCGTCTCTCCGATTTTAACACGATCATTACGTCTGGTGTAAACTACATCTGGTATAAAATATTTTTAAATATATAACTAATACACAAATTAATCGTCTCTGGGATATCTTTTATAAGCAGAGCACTCCAAATTTCTTTAATTGGGCGCCTAAAGCAAGCCCGATTTCAGCGCTATTGCAACTATCGTATTTTTGTTTGGGCACGCAATAAATCCAAAAATAATTTTTCTAATTGGACGTCTAGCACAAGCTAGATTAAATTAAATTTCACGTCTAAGGGGTGGTTTTTGAAAATTTTTAATAAATGGTAAATACACCAGAAAGGGTGTGAGAGAGTGAGAGGGGGTGAAAGATGATGAAAAAGTGCGAAATAGAGCGAAAAAGACGAAAAAATTGAGAAGGGGAGGGGAGAGGGGGGAGGGGAAGGGAGGGGAGAAAGGGGAGGGGAGGGGGGAGTGGGTGAGTGGAAGTTGGGAGAGGTGTTAGTGAAAGGTAAGAGAGAAGAGAAGTACATATGAAAAAATAATTTTTCTAATTGGACGTCTAGCACAAGCTAGATTAAATTAAATTTCACGTCTAAGGGGTGGTTTTTGAAAATTTTTAATAAATGGTAAATACACCAGAAAGGGTGTGAGAGAGTGAGAGGGGGTGAAAGATGATGAAAAAGTGCGAAATAGAGCGAAAAAGACGAAAAAATTGAGAAGGGGAGGGGAGAGGGGGGAGGGGAAGGGAGGGGAGAAAGGGGAGGGGAGGGGGGAGTGGGTGAGTGGAAGTTGGGGGAGGTGTGAGTGAAAGGTAAGAGAGAAGAGAAGTACATATGATTGCGGACAGAGAAGAAGAGAAGAAGAAGAAGACGTTACTTCATTTTTCGTGAAAAACATCACTTTTTGACCGTTTATATGTCCAGAACGGCTTGACCGATTTTTTTCTTTTTTGGCTTAACTTACTCGTGGCGATACCACCTTTCGGAATATGCTACAGGCATTTCAAAATTTTTTATATTTTAATAGTTCTACACCCCCAAAAAGTCGACTTTAAGGGTGCGGGATAAGAGACTTGTAGCGTCTACTTGTAGTTTCTATTTTTGAACATGGCCGGAGACGCTACCGCGTCTCCTGATACAGGATGTCTGAAAATTTTTGGTACATTCAATAGAGACGTCTAAGTTTTATTTTTGAACATGGCCGGAGACGCTACCGCGTCTCCTGATACAGGATGTCTGAAAATTTTTGGTACATTCAATTTATAAAGTTAGAACGGGTCAAATTGAATAGAAAAGTCGTTCGTAAATTTCGCAATAATCATCCCGGAATTAATTAAAGAACATAAATAAACGCAAGAAGCGGACTTCGTAGACATGTGTAACAAATGACTTTGAACTTGTAAAGAAAAGCTTATTTTATAGAAATGGTGAATATCAGTTGACAATTTTTTTTTGCATTACTTCGTTCTTCGATTAGGTGATATTGACCATTGCTACGAAGTAAGCCATTTTTTAACAAGTTGGAAGCCATCATTTTTAAATACCTGTCCAGTCCGCTTTTATGCGCTCATTCACTTATATTGTTTAATTAATTCAAGGATAACTTGCGAAATTTAAAATGGTACATGACTTTTCTATTCAATTGGACTAGTTCTAGTTTCACAAATCGGATGTACAAAAATATTTCAGACAAATTGCTTTATATATGTTATTAATTACTTATTAACTTAAAGACAGCTGTTTGTATTTCTTTGGTACTTAAATTAGACAAAAATTTAGATTGTTTTTGTGCACGCTTACACTCCTCTACTGTAGGTATATGTTTTGTTTCAATATGTTGTTTAAATATTGATTTAACATTTTTCAAAATTAGAGATGATTGACTATCCTCTTCGTCATTAGAATCCTCGTATGATGACGACATACTAGTTCTCAAGAGAATTGCCCTTTTGCTCCAATTTTCTTTGGTTATGCAGCCAGGTTCTTATTTGTGGTGCTGTTCGTTCTTGTAAACATTTATATGTTTTGATCGCAGCCGATATATCTTGTGTTGAAGGCAAATGTGATGACTTTATATATTTTCCAAATAATTTCATTACTGTATTACGTTCTTTGCTGTTCCAACGTCGTCGTTTTGTCTTATCGTAAGGAGATGCTGTAAATAAATTTATTATTATAATATATTTTCAATTATTTTCTAGTGTTGAAGAAAAAATGTTTAACTTACTACTGCGTTTCCTTTTACCAATAGTATTATTTATAGATTGACCGCTGGTATTTATTGGTTCAGAAATATCAGAAGTATCAGAAATAGTATGTAGATCAGTCGTTTTCATTTTCTGCGTCTCTATCTTATCATTTTTGTTTAAATTAAATGATTGTGTATTATAAGGAATATTTTTCGCATCGCTGTTATCGCTTAGTTCTGATGTGTCAGTGTCACTATCATCTTTCTGTTCTCTGTTTTCAGCAACATCTTGTACCTTCTCTAACAACTGAGACATTCTCAAAATATCTCTACTAATTATAGGTTGTCTATAGTATTCTTTATGGATATTCTCTGCATGTCCCATATAATTACAAAGATCCGCTACTTCATCATTTTGCAAATTTAATAAAATACATTTAGTTGCAATATGTTTGCGTAATTTTGTTCCGCGTAAACTAGTTGGTAAATCTGCACCACATTCATCAGAGAATTCGCGTAATAACTTACAAGCTCGAAGAAATTTAAATCTGTTTTTATTTTTCCCTGGTAAAGCAAACAGATAAGGATTATCGCGATGAATTTTAGCACATCTTCAATGTTCCAAGAGTAATAATATGTGTTGTACTAAATCAGAGTTGAGAAGAACAGGTACATCTCTGTTTTTCTTTCCACGTACAACAAAACGTACATATTTCTTGGCGATTTTCTTATTATTGATTGACAATGACTTAAACAATTCATAATTGGATTTTTCATTAATGGCTTGGCGATTGTTAAATTCTTCGGTTAATATACGTTCAGTCTCACCCGGACGACGACGATTAAATACGAACACAGTAACTAACGTTGCCTTTGCTAAATTAAGCCATACATCATATGAAAATTTTATCTTTAGTTTTTCATAATTCGATCGTCTCATTTCTTTGAGATAATTATATAATTTAGAAATATCCTCTGTTGTTGGAAGAACAACTTTCTTTTGCCGCTTTTGCTGAGATTGTGTTTCCAAAGCAGTCCGAGAAATACTTGCGGCATAATCCTCTTTAAGCAATTTTAACAAGTCTTCCGTTGCTTGTTTTTTTAAATTATCACTTTTCTTTATACACTCAGTAACTAATGTGTTTCCGACTTGTTTCAATAGTGTTCCAAGATTAGTTGCATTAGATGGTGTTTTATACAAATTTATACAAGTATTAAAATTAGCGACTTTATTCACTGCTTTTATAATATTATCATAATATTTTGGATTGTATAACGAAGCGAAATCATCAATATTGGGATCTGTTGCTTTAAGAGAATACAAGAAGCGTCCTAACAATCTCAATCTACTTCGAATCATATCATGTTGGTGCTGAAACTTATATTTATCACATAATTTATTCGCATGTTTTATAAGAAGTTCGTCGTATCGTATAAGACGTGTTATATGGTCTTCCCTTAACACGGGAAATACTACTTTTGCTAACATTGGATTTGCTGTTTCATGAATCCTGCCGGTAATTGAGCGTCCCATTACAATAATTGATCTATTTCGCTTCTTAGAACGTCCAAAACAATAACGAACATGATGACGAAGAGTAGCTTTTGAAAAGAATCCTTTACAGTTTATGCAAGCTTGAAAATCTTGTGCAGTTCTTGATACTTTTTTATTAGGCCGTCTACATACTATAAGTTCTCCGTCATTATATTCAATGTTAGTGTTAAATAAAAAATTGCCGTTTCTTCTAATTGTGTCAATAATTCGTTTGCGTTCTTTAGTATTTTTTGGTAAATCAAGAAATTTTTGTACATCTGCTTCGTCTTTATGTATTCTTTCTAAGTGACGATGGATTTTACTTTGAAAAGTTTTACAATAGAAACAAAAATTCTTTTTACCCGCGCCTGACCGGCCTTGAGAAGATGCGACGAACATTTTAGTGTCATTACAAGCACCTGGTTGAACATTTAATGTTTCAAAGTTATATGAAAAGTCTAATTTATTTTGTGGTGAAATATCAGCAATGTTCTCAGTTGTATTATCTTCAGTAATACTATTAAGAAGCGGTATTCCATTATTTTTATCTGTGGAACTCTCTAAAGTATTACTTAATTGTGACGGTTCGTATGTGGGGTCAAATTTAGAGCTACTAGAAATGTTTTCTATATTTACGTTAAATTTTGATTCAATTGAAACGTTTTGGATAGAAGTTATATAAGTATATTCTCATTTAATAAGGACTTATTTCTTTGTAAATAATCATCATTTTGTACATATAAATTATTATAAGAGGTATTTTCATTTTTTTTCAATTGTTGGATGATAAAAGTTTTTCCACTTTTAATAATATTTAAGGACCCATCTAATTTTGTTTGAGAAAGAATACGACACTTTTCTTGTTGAAATGTATTATTATCAATTCGAGTAAAATCATATGATTTATTATTATTTATATCTTCTTCCAAAAGAAAGTCTGAGCTTAATTCTTGTATGTTTATATCCTGTACATTCGTATTAATGTTATTAAGTAGTAACATATCGTCTATTTGAGACAGAGAACCTAGCGAACTATTTATATAATTATTGGAAGAATTTGTCGTATGTAGTAATACATCTTCTATTTGAGACAGAGAACCTAGCGAATCATTTGCATATTCATTGGAACAATTTGCTTGTGATTTAGGTAGAATAATTTTTAATGTAGTGTCATCTTCAGAAAGGCATATAATTTGTCCTTTATCATGTTCTTTTTGAATAATATGTTTATTATCGTCTAAACTCTCCATAATGCACGAACCCTTCTTGATCTTATTTATATTTCCTTCATTACTATCAAATTCGTTTGTATCATGACATAAATGCATATTTGTCATAGAAACGCATTCTGCGTTAATTTTTGATATATCACTAAGCAGGGACTCGGACCGGACCGAAACCGAAACCGATAACCGAATTAGAACCGTTATTTTAATCGAACCGAAACCGAAAACCGGACCGAAATATTGTGTAGGCTAATGGACCGAAACCGTAACCGGACCGCAAATTGTTTTTTTTTGTTTTCGGTCCGCTTTTCGGTCCGCTTTTCGGTCCGGATATCTATATTCCTACTTTATGGTCCGCGCACCCAACGCGGGCGCTAAAGACCTTCACACATGGGCTTTATTTACACCGATTACTTGATACGCGTACAAAATCCTATACTGCCCAATCACAGACATTCCTTTGATGAAAGAATAACTGTGATTGGTCAGCTCGATCGTGATTGGTTGATTAACTTAAGTCGTACGTTACGGATTTTATGTGTGAAAGCCTTAACACACAGTGTAGTGAGTTCATGTGAAGATGAGCACGTGCATAACCTAAAAATCGAACAACATGGGCAGGATAATTACTAATAAAGCGCATAAGCATTTCACTTATGATAAAATAACAAATGCTTCTGTCTGTACTATCTGCAAGACATCGATAACGGTAAGTTCAAAATTTTATAAAGATAATATGCGAACTCTTCGATAAATGCCGGTCAAGGTTATGGACACATTTGTTTAGAGACAAGAGCGTGCCAAAATTTATTACACAGTATTAGTTTTTATATATTTTAAATATTTTAATGATGTCTTCATCCGTGATTTTTTAAAAGTCGATTGCTCGAATAAATGCGAAAAATATTAATATTAATATTAATAATATATTATAATTATAATATAATAAAATAATAATATTAATATTAGTAATATATTAAATGAAATAATAATATATCAAAAGACTAATTAAAAATTTTAAAAATACCTTTTTGTAGGGTAAACACGGAACTAACTTAAAGAGACATTTAACCCGTTTCCATGATTTCAAGGAGAGTGATTTTACTGATTTTGATCATGATAGTTCTTCAAGTATAGATAAAAACAGCGGAACAAAGAGGAGGAAGATATCGAAGAATGAGGATCAGCTTCGAATTAATGAGATGAACTTTATCAAAATAGAAATGACGTGAAGAAATTTGGAAAACAGTTGCGTTGATCTGGTAACAGTCAATGGGAGACCTTTTAGCATCTTGAATGATTCCGGGTTTCTAAATATCGTAAATCCAATTAAACGAGCACTAGAACAGATGAGAAAAGAAACATTCTCAATTTCGCCGGAATCGATTAAAAAAAAAGTTGCCGATGAAGCAAACAATATTCGAAAAGAAATATCAGAGGACATTAAAAACACTATGGTTTCGATTAAAATAGACGCAGTCACACGTTTGGATAGGTCATTTTTGGGTATTAATATGCAGTATATTAAAAGTTCAAAAATTTTGCTTAGAACCTTGGGTCTCGCCGAACTAAAGGAAAGACATACAGGTATGTAAATATGATTAATAACGTTGTATTTTGTATTGTTGCATACTTTGCTGAGAAATATTAATTGTTTAATCTATAATGTAATGTGTAATCGTAATTTGCAGGAGCATATTTAACTACGATTATAAGAAATGTATGTAATCGTTACAACATACATATGGATCAAATATACACCGTCACCACAGATAACGGTGCAAATATGTTGAAGGCTGTCAAAATGTTGTCTTCAAACAAACGTGCTGTTGATGATGACATCGATTTAGACCTGCAGTTAGATCTGGATCAACTTACAGAAGAGAGTGAAGAAAACAAACCGGAGGATCACACCGAAAATATACTACGAGATATTGAAAACAGTACTCTAGGTTCTGACTTTTCAAGTAGCATATTAACAGGTGCGGCGTTTTAACATTAATTTTTATATTAAGAGGGTACATTATCCTAAGAGGCTAAAAAAGTAGGTGAATTTTGAAGTAATTTTTCTCAGGTAAAAAAATATTGGTAGAAAATTTGCTAATTCTTTTTAGAGATTATATTAAACAACATTAATAAATTTTTGTTTAATAAATGACATTAAATAAAAGATTATTAATATTGTTTAATAACTTCTAAAAAGCATTAGTTTATGCTATCAATATTTACCTGATAGAAATCACTTCAAAATTCAACTACTTTTTTTAGCCTTTCAGAGTGGCGTACTCCCTTAAATTAGCCAATAGGCGATGTGTGGACTATGGGATACCGTTCAATATTAATACTTATTTGTTAACGATCTTAGGAGTGAGATGTGCAGCCCACACCTTGCAGCTGGCCGTGGATGATGCCTTGAAAAATGTAAATAAAGGTATTTTTTCCTTGATAAAAAAGGTTCGAAGGGTCGTAAAGAAACTGAGAACGCAAACTGTTTTATACATGCTCAAAAAACAAAATTTGAAGAAGCCGATAATTGACTGTCCAACACGTTGGTGCTCGACAGTGATTATGCTTGAAAGATTATTATTACTGAAGGATTATTGTAAAGAACTGGCTGTAACAAAATTCGAGAATTTTGAAACTCTAACTGATGCAGAATGGGCAAAAATTGAAGAGGTGTGCCGAACTCTACAGCCACTTAAAACGTGCACAGAAAAACTCCAAGCCGAACAACTGACTCTTAGCGACTTCTTCAGCAATTGGTTAGAGACAAAATTGGAGATGAAAAAAATGAATACACCTTTTGCGATACTCATCTTCGAATTCATGGTATCTCGGGAAAAGCACCTGCTGGAAAATAATATGCTATTATCTGCTCTCTTTCTGGATCCGAGATTCAAAATTTTATTAGAGGAGACGCAGATAGAAAAAGCAAAAACTCATTTAAAACATCTTTGGGCAAAGATGATGTCCCTGCAAGGAAACTTAATCACATCAAATTCTGACTCACAAGAATGCCCATCAAGTGGATCAGAATCAACGAGCGACGATTTCGAGAGCTTCCTTAAATTAAAAGAGATACATCACAATTCCGGTATTTCACGATCATCATCGTCGTCGTCTGTTCAATTACATGAACATCTTTCTTTGCGACGGATCGAAATTTTATTAGATGGTTACAACCAAGAGCAGAGAAGAATCTCAAGAAAAACTAATATCTTGGAATTCTGGAAGGAAAAAAGTATGATTCAACCAGAGTTGTACAAATTAGCGATGGTTGTTCTCGCAGTACCAGCCACGCAAGTGAGCGTCGAACGGCTGTTCTCGGGATTGAATTTATACTTTCCCCGCTAAGAACGAATATAGATGAAGCAATACTGGAGGATCAACTATTGGTCAGAGCTAACCGAATTTTTATAAAGAAAGATAACACGCAAGTTTGAAATCTTACATTATTGTAAAAAATTTTTTAAATAAATATGAATTTTTTATAATATGCAATTTATACTTATTGTATCTGTTCTATTATAAATTTTAAAATAACTAATTGTAAAACCGTAACCGTAACCGAAAAAGACCGAAATTCAAACGGTTACGGTCACCGTTATCGGTAAAAGGACCGGAACCGAAACCGAAACCGAAAATTGAATATAACCTTGGACCATAACCGTAACCGGACTGAAATTTCGTTTCGGTCCGGGTCCCTGTCACTAAGTGATACTAGCACCTTCCTGCATTTTTTGTCATTGGATGTTACTATTTGTTGAACAGTGTTGATAGACGAATTATTATCAAAACAATGAAGTAATACTTGAGGTTTACCATCATTCAAATTTTTCTGTATATTTTTTAAAATCTCAGCATTATCTGTATAAAAAAGTATATAAATTCACATACAAAGTATTTGAACAAATTAATAAAACTAGATTAGCTGACACTTCATATACTAAAATCTTATATGAATAAATAAAAATTTATAATTTTCTTTTATTTTGTGACAGTCGTTATTTTTCTATCTGTTAATGTAGTTGTAAAATATAATAATCATATAATAATATATACATATCATATATATATATATATATATATATATATATATATATAATATATAGTATATATATATTATATATATATTGATTAAACATTTCTCAGTTTATAAAAAGCTAAACTTTAGCTATACTAAATTTATATGTACATTACGAAATCTTTTGTTTATATCATGAAACATTATCAATGATATAACTGCAAAAGATGTTTCTACAAAAAGATGAAAATTTCTGTTTTTTGTATACAAATATACATTAATGCAATTGAAATATGTAATCGAATTTTCTTTAAATTAATATTTTTTACAAGAATTTATCTATATAATTAACCTGATCTACTTATTTATAATTATCATTATATACATGAAAGAACTAATTGTAAGACATGTTAGATGAAAAATGAAATCTTTACGACATACATCTTCATATACAAATATGCTAAAATAAAATATAATTTTTGGCGAAATATCTATTACCTGATGATACTTTAACACTTTAATGTAACCTATTGATCACTTTAAATCTATTTATATATATTATCTATTTGTATATGTATATAAAAATAAATTCATTAAAGAAGATAATAATCATAAAATTATGTAAACGTCTGCATTCAAAATATTCTACACCTACATTCAAACCGTTCTACATTCTTTTATACATTTTGATATTTTTTAACGTGCCTAAAAACCAAGAGCAATATTTTTAAATACATTTTCCGAAATAATTTAACATTTATGAACGTATCATTCTGTGGTGTGGTGTGGTATGTGTGTGTATATGTTGCACATATAAACTAATAAGTCACTTACCAAAGCAAGCTATTAAAAGTGTGTCAACATTATTTGATTTATTGCACAATTTCGAAGATTTTCGTTTATTCTTCTTGTTAATTTGTTGCCTTTGTATCACATCGTATTTATCTAATACTTTCAGTAGCGCATACATGTTTCAGTTTTCAGATATTATGTCACATATACAGGGTGTCCCATTATAAAACATCCAGTCGAATATTTTGAAAACCAAGCCCGGGAGAGAAAAATTTTTCAGACAAAAGTTATTTGGTTTCGAGGGGCCCATAAGATGATACCATTGGTTTGACCTTGAAGAATTATTTGAAAGTTACATGAAAGTCACCTCAATTTTTTTAAATAGCATCCCCTATTTTTTATTACATATTCTTGTAGCTGACTTCAAGAGCTTTCCAAAACACTATAATAAAGTATTTTTTTATTAAGTATTTTCCGAGTTATAAAGCTTGAAATAATTTCATAATTTTACATAAACTGTAAAATATCTCGTAAAATATTTACTTTTCGATGACCTTACCTCAATACTTTTATGCACAGAATAATGAGAGGAACCAATTGGTGTCAAGAAAACACATAGTTGTTTTTAAGAAAAAATATGCAATTTGTAACTAATAATAATAATAATAATATTCGGGGGGGAGGTCTCTTCGAGCCCTACCAGCGACACTCAGACCGAGTCCATTGTGTCTCCCCGTTAAAACAGCCGTGATTAGGGTAAGCCTGTCCCCTTCCAGAAGGAGAGCAGGTCCCCAATCGACAACTGTCTTATTTGCTCGGGCTCCAGCAAAGCTGAGCCCAACCAGCGAAGTCGCTGCCCTGCAAGTGCTGGGCACTGACTTAAAATGTGGAGGCTTGTTTCATCCTCTTCCCCACATGCTCTACAGTCGGGTGAATCACTGACACCCAGCCTGTGCATGTGATAATTCAGGACGCCATGTCCTGTCAGTATTTGTACCGCCAGTCTGGCGTCCTTCCTGCTCAACCGTCTTATGCTCCTCGCCAGGCCCTCTCCGGGAGAATCTCCCAGCAGAGCGCTAGCTTGTCTGCATTTGACTTTGGTTTCATTTTTCCAGTATTCCAGGTGCTGGCCCCTCAGCCAGCTCCGGATCCTTTCTCTACTCAGAGAGTAGGGGACCCCAACTGCTGGCTCCGGTCCCAGCATTCCCGTCACTGCTCCAGCTCTAGCGAGCTGGTCGGCCATCTCGTTGCCCTTAATCCCCGCGTGTCCGGGGACCCAAACCAGGGCAACTTCGTTTCTTCTCGCCAGCTCTTCTAGGGTGCACCTGCAGTCCCAGACCAGCCGTGAGGTGAAGATCGGGGAGCCAAGCGCTTTAATCACCGCCTGACTATCCAAACAGATCTTGATGCACCTGCCAGTCCTTCCAGATCCCAGCAGCTCCAGTGCACAGTTCAGAACAGCCACGGTCTCCGCCTGGAACACCGTGGCGTATTTCCCGAGGGGGATGATTTCTTTCACCTCTTCTCGTTGGCAAAAGATGCCCGCACCGGAGCCCTCTCCCCTTCTGGAGCCATCCGTGAACCAGACGTCCCCTCCTAGAGAGATCGGCCCCTTGGCGTCCCTCCAGTCCTCTCGCTTGGAGAGACATACCCTGTATCCTCTTTCGAAGGCACGGATCCTTGGCATTCTATCTTGCCCCATCGCAAAAACAGAGCCCGATAGAATTTCGTCCGGGAGTTTCGTGTGCCTCGCACCCGCCTTCCACTTGACTTCACATCTCAGGCGGTGAGCCGCAGCCGCAGCTGCCGCCATTACCGTCAGATGGAGTGGTTCAACATCCAGCAGCACTCCCATCGCCGCCACCGGTGTTGTTCGCAGAGCGCCAAGAGCCCCTCGTAGAATCAGAGCTCTAACATGTTCCAGGGCAACCTTGGCGCCTCTTTTCAGTACCCTGGGCCACCACACTACCGACGCATAGAGTAGTCTGGGGCGCAGTATAGCCGTGTAGATCCAAAGGACCATTCTTGGCCTCAGACCCCAGGTCCGGCCAAAGGTCCGTCTGCACGTCCAGAAGTAGGAGCAGATGCTCCTACAGCGATCGTCAAGATGTTCCCTCCATGTCAACTTCTTATCCAGGATAACTCCTAGATATTTCACCGACTCGGAAGGAGCCAGCCTGATTCCTCCAAGTGTGGGGCCCTCCACAGGGCCCACCTTGTATTTATGTGTGAATACCACGAGACCCGTCTTGAGCGGATTAACCGACAGACCCGTCTCCCGGCACCATTCTTCCACCACCTCCAGAGCCGCTTGCGTTAGCTCTAGAAGTGTTTCTAAGAAGGGTCCTCGCACAAGAACAGCCAAATCGTCGGCATACCCCTGCGCATAGAAGCCCCTTCTATTCAATGTGTCTAGCAGCTTGTCAGCTACCAGACACCACAAGAGTGGAGAGAGTACTCCCCCTTGAGGGCAGCCCCTGTCCACCCATCCGCTGACACTCACCGTGCGCCGTCACTTGCCGTCCGAGCATGCCCCTGATCCACAAAATGATCCTCTCCGGCACTCCTCTTCTGGCCGCTTCCCTGCACACCACTTCGTGTGGGGTGTTGTTAAAGGCACCCTCTATGTCCAGGAATGTTCCTACCACGTAACCCTTCCTCTCCAATTGTCCCTCGATCATCGATACGACAGAATGGAGGGCGGTCTCAGTGGAGTACCCCGTGCGATACGCGTGCTGGTTCTCGTGCAACGGATGTTGCACGAGAACGACATCTCGCACGTAAACTTCGACCAGCCTTTCTAACGTCTTGAGAAGAAAAGACGTCAGGCTGATCGGCCGGAAGTCCTTGGCACAGGTGTAACTCGTCCTTCCCGCTTTCGGAATGAACACTACCCTGGCCAGTCTCCAAGCACTAGGTGTGTAGCCCAGTGCCAGACAAGCTCTTAATGTTCTGGTGAGGGGCCCGATAATCAATTCCAGCCCCTCCTGTAGAAGAGCCGGAAAGACTCGGTCGGGCCCCGCCGACTTAAAGGGCTTGAAAGCATTCACAGCCCATCTTACCCTATCGGGTTTGACAATTTGGGCTGCGAGTGCCCAGTCACTTCCACGTGCCCTTCTCGAGCCCGTGTCTTCCCACTGGGACGAACATTCGCTCGTTCCTCTTTGGAAGCCCGGGAAGTTCGTCTCCAGTAGGTGCACCAGACACTGTTCGCCCGTCACCATCGTCCCGTTTGCGAGCCTGATGGCTTCAAGTCTAGCGTCTGAAGTTCTGGATAAGACCCTGCATAGTCTCGCGGTTTCAGGCATGCCTTCCACCGACTCGCAGAATCTCTCCCAGCTTTCCCTTTTCGCCCTCACCACAGAATCCCTGTAGGCCTTCTGAGCTCTTCGGTAAAGATCCCAGTCGGCCTGACGGTCCGTGTTCCTGGCTCTATTCCAGGCCCGACGTGCCGCACCTCTGAGCTCCTGCAGTTTGGGGCTCCACCAGGAAGTACCCTTGGTGTTTCTAACTGTCCTTTCTGGACAGTTCTTTTCGAAGCTGTCAGACAGAGCCCTCTGCAGATGGTCCACACAGAGCTCTATCTCCAGCGCGGTCCCGTGCCTCCTAGGGAAGCCTCTGAGGCCTTTCGCTAGATCTTCTCGATAGGATTCCCAGTTGGTTTTCTTTGGGTCTCTTATTATAACCTCTTCAGACTTGACCTTGGCCATTCTGAAGGTGATTTGTCTGTGATCCGACAGCGAGGGCTCTTTCGAGACCCTCCAGTCAGTCACCTCTTGAGCTATCTGTTTGGAACAGATTGTCAGGTCCAGCACCTCCCTTCTCACCGCTGTGACGAAGGTGGGCTCGTTACCCTTGTTGAGAATTTCCAGGTCCGTGGTCACCAGAAATTCCAACAGTCTTCTACCTCTCTCATTGGTGTCCGTGCTATTCCATACCGTGTGGTGCGCATTTGCGTCGCACCCCAGGATTAGGGGAATCCGTCTCTCTTGGCAGTATTCTGCCAGACGTATCACCGGCGTCGGTGGCAGCGAGCCCCCCTCCTCATGCGGGAAGTAGGCCGAGCACACCACCAGTTTCCTGACCTCGTTGGCCTCGCCGGCGATTTCAATCTCCGCTGCTACCACATCTCTAGAACAGAAATCGGGTATTAGTCGGGCTTCAACCCCCTTGATCGCCATACAGGCTCTTGGGCGTTGCTCTTGCGGGGCCCTAAAGAGCCTTCCGCACCCCGCTAATCCCCTGACACAGCCTTGGACCAGCCAAGGTTCTTGTATCAGTGAGATCGCTGTGTGCACCCTAGCTAGGTGCCTGGCAAGAACGGCCGAGGCCCCTTTGCTGTGGTGCAAGTTAATCTGGGTAAAGGTCACCCCGGTTAGGCCCGTGAATTAGGGCGCAACCCCTGGGTCAGACCTTTTCTGCCCCTCCACCCCTCCACTCTGGGCCGTCCCGCTCACCCTAAAGGTGACTCGGTCCATGCCCAGGTAGGGCCTAAACTCCAGCTTCCTCAACTTGAGGACGCTGGACTCTGGAATGCCGAGAACCAGGTTCCTACCCTCAGGGGTAGCCCCTACGTTCTCAGCAAAGACGTTCCAGCCCGCGGTGCCGAGGCCGGGATTCTGCCGCTCCAGCCGCCCCAGGACAGCGGTCGCGCTCTCGAGACGTCCCGAGAGCCAAACCACCGCCCTGTACCGCTTTTGCAGCGCCTCCACGCCCACCACCCTAAGGCTGGCCCCTTCCCACGGTGCAATGACGCTGATCCGTTTTTCCAACCAGCTCAGCGTCTCCGCGTCCGCGCATCTGACGACAGCCGCCCCAGCCTTCAGATAAGTGCCGTGGAATCTAGGCACGGTGCCCTCTCGGATCCCGTCGATCTCCTTGGAGACCGCACCCTTCAGCAGCTCTAACCGCTCCGCAGTCATCACCACTTCCGGGTAGCCCTCCGCCACGATCACCCTCGTCAGGGGGTCGGCTGTGCTTGCGTAGGACCCAGCTCCCTGAGTCCTACTCTTCTTCCTCGCTCCCTCCGTCGACGGTGGGGTTTCACCGGGGCCCACTCGGCGCTTGTTACCGGCGGTCCCCTGCGTCCCCCCGACCGGCGTTTCGGGAGCGACTGTAGGTCCGGGGGGTCGGGAGGGCCCAACTTGAGCCCTCCCCTTCTCCTTCCTCGCCTTCCTTTTCTCCGCCCCACTGCGGTTCCTCTTGCGAGGGCCCGCAGTGTCCGCGGTTTCGACTTCCGCAATAGTGATGCTTTCCAGGCCCGTGAGAGCCTGTCCAGCCTCCACCATTGCGGCTTCCTCGCCTCCGGAGGTCCCCTCTGAGACCTCCATTGGCCCTTCGCGTTCTTCATTTATTTTGGTACTATTGGTTTCCATTTTTGGTCCCACGAGAAGCTAGGGAATCAAACGGTCCGCCCGGGCAGAGCCCCGCATACCCGGGTAAGGCTAAATACTCTGGGGTTTCGCCCGGTTCCCCAGAGGCATCGTTAGCGACACTGCTCCTCCAGTGCCACGCAGCCTTCACCACGATAGCTCCCAGCTTGGCTTGAGAAGCTGGTCCACGGCAACAGCCTTCCCCTCCCTCGGCGGAGTTTTACGTCCGCCGGGCCGGGTTATAGCCGCTACTACCCGGGAGATCCGCATCCGGCACACAGGGGGTTTAGGCCCGGGCCGGAGCCCCCCTCCCGGGCGTCCTCCTATCCGCCACCTGGAGACGCGCTCGATAGGTAGCTTAACCCGCGAATATTTGTAACTAACACGTACATATTTTTTCTTAAGGCAGGATACCACCTTTGATTGCAATTTTGGAGGCGTTTTTCATGATTTTTTTTTTCATACAAAAAATGCGCAGAAAGAAAATCGGTTTTAGCCATTTATTAAGACAATCTTAAGCTGCAATAAAAAATTTTTTAATGTCGAAAAAGTAAAAAATAGCCTCTTGTAGGTGGGGTCAAAGTATACGGCTTTTGAGAAACACCGTCAGTCTGCGTGTCAAATTCCTTCTTCTACGTGGCTCCTAGAACAAAAATCAAAATTTTTTCTTATTAATAACAATATTTTTTAAGTCTGTACGTAGGGATTTTACGAAATTTCGATTTTTAAGAAAATGGCTGTCATTAAAAGAAAAATTCAATTTTTTAGGGTAAAAAAAGTTTATAAAACTGTGCACCAAAAATAAAATAACAACGCTACAGAAAAAATCCTACGTACATCCTTAGATTATACCATAGGGAAGAATTATGTAAAGTTTCAAGTCAATCCGATGAAAATTGGAAGACTAATTTGACACGCAGATTTAAAAAATATCGTTTCGAGAAAAACGCGTTTATCAATATTTTCAACTAACCGTCAATCTGCAATACCTGCGCCATACAGGATACCTTCAGCATCTATTTCTTCTTCATTAGCAAGCTTGTGAGCAGAAACACCACTTCTTCTAGCCTCTCGAGCAGCTTCAGTAATCGAAACCTCCGCTCTCTGAATACGATAATTATCGGCTTTTATGCAAAAATCGTAGCAACTTTGACTTATAGGTAGGTTCAAAGTTTGCATAATGTCCATAATGCTCTGTAATCCATCATTAAAATTACATACTGCAATATCAGCAGCAATGTCGATGATTTTTTTGCCACTGGACATGGTTTTAGGAGCGAGCGCCCACAGAACAGAATTGAAACACTCGTTGCTGTTCTGCGTAAACCTACCCAAGTACCGTGTTAATAGTTCATCCTGGCTGAGTTCTTCATAAATGGATTTAACAGCATTGAAAACTTCGTCTTTCATTGCTGATTTGTGTTGATAATTGACGAGTTCGTTGCAAGATTTAGCCTTTTACCATGAGCACCAGGAATTTTCGCCATCTGGACATCTATCGTGCTGCGGGTTGTCGTCCGTGGAAATCTTGTGATAAAGCGTGGCCCATATTTCTTTCTTCATATTAACAATTGAATTATGATTTCGACGTATTGCCAGACCAAAATATAATGATAGATCATCAATTAATTTTCCGGTTAGTTTGCCTTTGCCACCAAGACCTCGTACATTTTTTTTTCAAATTCCGAAGTCGCGTTCCCATCCTCTTTTGAACATGGTCGATACATTCTTTTTTCTTGACGTCCAAATTTTCATATGGATTCGAGTCTAAAATACCTTTAAATGTTTTACTGTCTCCATCTCCTACGTAGTGACTATATTTCCGTGGAGCTCTTCTGATCGTTGGAACATTTCAATTACTGCGTCAACCTCCATTTTTCCTGCCGATTCCTCGTGATTTTTTTCACAGCTATCTTTGTGTGTCTCAGCCCATTCTTCATATTCTGCCGTTCCTTCTTTTTTTTCCAATAATTGCATTGATTACATATTTTCGACTTTACATTAACATCAATGACTTTTCCGGTGCACCACCCTATCAATGATGTAACGCCTAACAAAGACGAGAATCCCCTCTTCTTCCATGTACCGTCGCCGGAAACTACTATCCCTTCTGCGAGTCCCTTCTGTACTGACAATTCTTTCTCTTTAGCAGCTGCGTTCTTCATTGATTTTTCTCGTACGGCTGCGGTAGCAATAGAAATAGTCGAAACTATTTTGTCATAAAATGACTGGAATACTGGATTTGGTAAACACATGAATGCACAGAATTTTTTAATGCCATTTACACCAACACCGAGCAATCGCATAGCCAAAACTATACGACGATTTATATCATATTCGTGATTGTTTATGACAGGACACGAGTTTATATATTTCGGTGTGCATTGTTCACAAAGAATTGCAATTTTAAAACCCAATCCACGGATACTTGCTTCTTGAAACTTTATGGGAGATTTACACTCTTTGCACACTAGAAATTCAGAAATTGCTGCAAAAACAATTACAAAATTGATCACACGATAACCAAAAGTTGCGTCCACATTAATATGATATTCATGTTCACTAAGTTTCAGTTTCTTTGCCGATGTACTGACACTCTCAATTTCTGTTTCTAACATGTATCGATTCAGCGGCTTCCTTCCACTGCTTTTCGGTTTCGAGGCACGACTAATTCCTCCTCTTGTCCCTTTTTTCTCCACTACTTTTGTCTTCCCCATGATGAACAATGAATAAACGTTCGAAAGAAACTTGTGAAAGACAAAACCAAGCAACACGTGAATGATGTTTACACGACTAATTCGTTATGAACTATATAAAACATAGAAGTATATGTCATATTATAATGAAAAAAGTAACTAGCGACATATACTTCACTATTTGGAACTAAAAGGGGCCATCATTAGGTCGGTAAATTGACAAGTAGTAGGATGAGACAGGTAGTCTGCTGTGCGCGCTCGAGAAACGCGCCGAGAGCGCTTGCTCCAAACCGGTTTATAACACAGAAAAAGGTTTCGGTCACCTTTCTAATAAATGAATTTCGATTCTATACACTTGAAAGAGTACTTTAAGCCAAAAAAAAAATTTTCGATTTTTTGAAAGTACAAAGGTGGTATCCTGCCTTAAAAACAACTATGTGTTTTCTTGACACCAATTGATTCCTCTCATTATTCTGTGCATAAAAGTATTGAGATAAGGTCATCGAAAAGTAAATATTTTACGAGATATTTTACAGTTTATGTAAAATTAAGAAATTATTTCAAGCTTTATAACTCGGAAAATACTTCATGAAAAAATACTTTATTATAGTGTTTTGGAAAGCTCTCGAGGTCAGCTACAAGAATATGTAATAAAAAATAGGGGATGCCATTTAAAAAAATTGAGGTGACTTTCATGTAACTTTCAAATAATTCTTCAAGGTCAAACCAATGGTATCATCTTATGGGCCCCTCGAAACCAAATAACTTTTGTCTGAAAAATTTTTCTCTCCCGGGCTTGGTTTTCGAAATATTCGACTGGATGTTTTATAATGGGACACCCTGTATATATTGTATATACAGGGTGGGGAAAAAGTACCGGGACATCTAAATACCTTCTGAACGGTTTGAGATATCGGATTGAAATTTACGGGGTTACAATAGTATCACACAATCTACCACATAACACCAAAAACGCCCATTTTAACACCCCTGGGGGGGTGGGGGGGAAGGGAGGCGAAAAAATCTTAAATGGAATATGGGATCGAGTGAGAGTTTGTTTGAAAGAGCTTTTCGAGACAAGAACAACGCGATGTCGCCGAGGTCTCTACGATTTTTTTCGCAGAGTTATGATCATTTAAACATTGAGATTTCGCAGTAGCGGAGGGTGTGTGTGCGTATGTGCGTGCGTGCGTGTGCAAGACCGGGTGTGTGTGTGTGTGTGTGTGCATGTACGTGTGTGCGTATGTGCGTGCGTCAAACTGTTTCGTACTTGCAATGCGTACCGAGAGTACTTGTCACGGTTCGCGTAATTCAAGGAGCGGCATCCACCCTCTGGGACGATCCGTGTTCGCTTAATCGGTCGATCGATAAATCAAAACATGAATTATTCCCAAAACCGTAGCACTGCCGTTTATTGTCAGCGCACGTGGTCTCAGTTTTTCGTTTCCAGATTCTTCCTCGAAGTTTCACGAACACGGATCACGAACACGGTTGAAATTGATTTCAATCTTAGATCGTACCCAAGTTTTGTTCGATTTTCGCTTCCGGAGTTAATTTTTAAACATTCATTACAGTTTACTGTATCACAATCCGTGATTTTTACACTTCGCTGTATTTTTAATAATTTTTAACACTTGAGTATCCAAGTATTAGTTTATTTAGTTTTTATCTCTTCAGTCAACGATGTTACGTCTTTCTGAACGAGAACGCATATCTCTTTTGATGATGAGAGGCTGGGGCGATCGATTGAGATCGTACAATGACGTGAGACAGCTTTTCAATGAAACTTTTCGCAATGAAGGTACTGCCATTTCAAGATCTACAGTCGAGAGAACAATAAGGCGTTTCAACGAAATTGGAAGTGTTAAAAATCGTCCAGTGTTAGGTAGGCCAAAGTCAGCAACAAATCCAGAAAAATCATTGGATGTTCTACAATCTTTCATCGAAAATCCGCATGATTTAAGTCGTAAAGCTGCTTTGCAACATGACATTGATAAAACGTCTGTTCTTAAAATATTAAAAAATAATAAATTTCATCCCTATAAAGCCCATCTTGTGCAAGAACTAAATGAGGATGATTTTGATAGACGCATTGAATTTTGTGAGTTGATGATGGAAAGAATAGACGAGGATCCTAACTTTCTATCAAACATAGTTTTCTCAGATGAAGCAACATTTCAGATAAATGGCAACGTTAATCGGCACAATTGTAGATTCTGGTCTGACGCAAATCCTCACTGGATTGAAGAAACACGCACGCAGTATCCGCAAAAATTAAATGTGTGGGCAGGTATTCTCAATAATGCCGTCATTGGTCTATTTTTCATCAATGGAAATTTAACAGCTGCGAAGTACGAGGATATGCTAAGACATGAAATGGTTCCAGCAATACAGGCAATCGTGTGGGACAATTTTGAGGACACATGGTTCCAACAAGATGGTGCTGCACTGCATTACGGAAGGAACGTCCGTCATTATCTTACAAGGGGAACACCAAAATTGGCTCCCTCCGATTTGGCTGAATTTTATATATGTTATAGTTCAGCCCTCCCACTAAATCGTGGTAAAAGGATACGATGCACCTCTCAAGCATTCGCGAGAAAAATACGTTCAAAGATTTCTATGTTGGTAATGTACCGAACAATAAGTGTAGTTTGACAAGCAGCGGCGTGGTGTAATGAGTAAGGCGTCGGACTAGAATGTTGCATGTTGCTGGTTCGAGTCTTACCTTTATAATTTTTTTTTTTTTATTGTATTATATTGTATATGTTTTATTTTTAATATTTAATTCTAAAAATTAATGTATCAAACAATTTTACAAAATTTAAAAATATAATTTATATTTTTATACGTTGTGTTTCTTAAAATTAAAATTTAATTAACACACACACATATTTATTATTATTTGTAAATTGTCATTGTAAATTTACGTTATTAAACTAAAATTTATTTGTTATGTAATAAATATATTTAAAATTATATTTTATTCTTCAAATAATTTTTATTCTTGCCGTCACAACGTTTCGTTTTCCCCTTGGTGACGGCATCTGTTGTTGTATAACGATACGATACGAATGCTACCTGAGAACTTGTTTTCTTTGTGTGGTTGCGATGGTTTAATTTTAAGAAACGCAACGTATAAAAATATAAATTATATTTTTAAATTTTGTAAAATTGTTTGATACATTAATTTTTAGAATTAAATATTAAAAATAAAACATATACAATATAATACAATAAAAAAAAAAAAATTATAAAAGTAAGATTCGAACCAGCAATATGCAACATTCTAGTCCGACGCCTTACTCACTACACCACGCCACTGCTTGTCAAACTACACTTACCGTTCGGTACATTACCAACAGAAATCTTTGAACGCGTTTTTCTCGCGAATGCTTGAGAGGTGCATCGTATCTTTTTACCACGATTTAGTGGGAGGGCTGAACTATAACATATATAAAATTCAGCCAAATCGGAGGGGGCAAATTCTGGTGTTCCCCTTGTTATCACAATGTTTCCTGAGCGATGGATAGGTAGGAGAGGAGCTATCGAATGGCTTCCTAGATCGCCTGACCTAACACCTCTCGACTACTTTCTGTGGGGTTACTTAAAAGAAAGAGTTTACAAAACAAAACCACAAAATCTGGATGAATTACGAAATCGAATTCTTTAGGAAGCTGCTCTTATCCCTCATAATTACATTCAAAATGCCGTTTTACCTTTTTATCATCGGATAGCTTGTTGTCAAACAGTTGACGGTACACATTTTGAACAATTGATATAAACCTCCCTATAATTGCCTTAGTTGATTATACACACACACCCGGTCTTGCACACGCACGCACGCACATACGCACACACGTACACACACACACGCACGCACGCACGCACGCACGCACGCACGCACGCACGCACGCACGCACACACACACAGCAGAGGGGGTTTGGAGTCGTTAACTACTGTGGAATTGACGAACCACGGGGTCCCTGTCTCTTCTGTGAAACACATTTGCACACACGCACACACACTCTCCGCTACTGCGAAATCTCAATGTTTAAATGATCATAATTCTGCGAAAAAAATCGTAGAGACCTCGGCAACATCGCGTTGTTCTTGTCTCGAAAAGCTCTTTCGAACAAACCCTCACTCGATCCCATATTCCATTTAAGATTTTTTCGCCTCCCTTCCCCCCACCCCCCGGGGGTGTTAAAATGGGCGTTTTTGGTGTTATGTGGTAGATTGCGCGATACTATTGTAACCCCGTAAATTTCAATTCGATATCTCAAACCGTTCAGAAGTTATTTAGGTGTCCCGGTACTTTTTCCCCACCCTGTATATATGAGGCATTCTTCGTCAACGTAAGCCCCTTTCTCTCCAAAATTGGTTTAGGTATAAAAAATCAATCATAGTCTTAAAAATTCAGAAAAAATGTTTACTTTTTAATGTTAAGTGGCGTTTTTTGAAATTCAAAATGGCGGATCCAATATGGCGGATAAAAATTTTAAAATTCTCGCAAATTTCACAGAAATCACTATCCGGCGTTTTTTTAGGACGCTGAATACGAATCAGATTTCCGTTTTTAAAAATTCAAAATGGCGGATCCAATATGGCGGATAAAAATGTTAAAATTCTCGCAAATTTCACGAAAATCACTATTTGGGGGTTTCTTGGGTCGCTGAATACGAATCTGATTTCCGTTTTTAAAAATTCAAAATCAAAATTTCTTCCGCCATATTTGATTCGTGATTTTGAATTTTTTAATTTCATTCGAATTCAGTGATCCCTGAAACCCTCATATAAAGATTCAAGCTTATATTGTTATACGGCAATCCACAACCAAATTACTTCACTTTTTTTACGTTATTTGCTATTTAAACATCCGAAATAACAGGTTTGTGAGATTGATCTTAATTAAGTTAATGTTAATTAAGTTAATGTCAATTAACTAAATTAACATTAATTTAATTAACTAGTAAAGGTCACACACCTGAACGCAGAATTTTGTGCTCTTTCAGAATCCGTGGTCAAAAATAAGAGTTCCTATTTCGACAAACAAAGACTTTTAAATAATTTTGAAAATCAACTCCAAGGTCAAAGTCGAAGTCACTCTTAATTGGCTCCCTTCGATGCCTACAACCTACAATACTTACTGGTTTTAAAGCTAAAGTAAGGTTAGCACATGTAAGCAACAGCTTTTGAGTGCTTGTTGAATATTTAACCTTGAATTGATCTATTCAAGGTCACACCAACAAACTTTAAAATATTTTTTCTGACGTAAAATTTTCCGCTCTTTTCGAATCCGGTGTCAAAAATAAGGGTTTATAAACATCTCTCTGATCTTCAAATGACCTTGAAAATTGACCTCAAGGTCAAAATGGTAACGATCGTTGGCACATTTGAGCTTGATCTACCTGCTAAAGGTACTTTTATAACATTTATTTCGCCTATAAATTTAAATAAACAATCAGCAAGCAGTTTTTCAACATTTGACCCTCATTTGACCTTCTCAAGGTCACACAAAAAAAATTTAAAATATCATTTCTGACGTAAAATTTTCCACTCTTTTCGAATCCGGTGTCAAAAATAGGGGTTTCCATTTAAAAAAATTACTCTGACCTTCAAATGACCTTGAAAATCAACTGCGAGATCAAAGTCAAGGTCACCCTCAGTTGGCCCCCTTTTAATCCTACAACGTTTGTTAAGGTCATTTTTTGCTATCACCCTTATCTTCGGAGTAATTTGCGTGGATGTTTTATAGTGGTACACCCTGTATATATCATCTGATATTACAAAAACGTTTTGTTATTGTTAAAATATTATAAATAAATCGTAAATTTAACATTAATATTCGATATTGTCTGTTTAAACTGTAAATTCTTTATAAATTATAAATAATTGGCTCTAATATTTTAGACATCTCTTAAATATATAAACATAATTCTCACATATTAATGGTAATGGTAATGGTAATAAAGTGCGGGTAGGTCCACAAGGGACCCTAAGATGCACCTAGATCTAGAGATCCTCTGTGCTTCCCGCAGGTTGCGTAGCAGTTAGCTTCTCAGGCCAAGCCCCGCGTTTTCCGCCTGGCTGCATAGCTTGCTGACTGCTAATGTAGGGAGATTCTTGTGCTCAACAAACGCTGTGCCCAGGAATCTGTACCTCTTTATCGCCAGGGCTGGATAATCACACAAAATATGTATGCTGTCCTCCCTGTCTTCTCCACAGAGTCTGCAGTTTCTATGCTCCGCCAAACCCAAGTTATACAAATGTGCCCTCAAGAGCGCATGCCCTGTGAGAAGGCCGATGGATACTTTTAGTCTTCTTTTGTTCATTGTTAGCAGTTCTTTCGCCCTGTTCTTTCCGAGTTCTCCCATCAGACTCTTCGCCTGGCGGCACCCCCGGCACTCCCTCCAGGAAATCCGGTGCTCCTGTTCCAGGCGTCCCTTGATGAAGCTCTTGCCCAGGGCAAATGGAATGTCTACTACCTGGTTAGCTGGTCTCTCTTCGGTTCCCAACTTTGTCAGTTCGTCTGCTCTCTCGTTTCCATCAGTGGCCCTTGATGGCCAGGGGTCCAGAGCAAGGTAATCTGGTTACCTTTCCCAAGTTTATCGAGTGAGTCCATGCACTCCCTAACCAGAGATGACTCTGTGGTGGGTTTCGTTAAGGCTCCCAAGGCTGCTCTGCTATCGGTGCAGATAAAAATATTCCTGTTATGGAAGTTGTTAGTATGATCCTAGCACATTCCAAGATGGCTAATACCTCGGCTTGAAAGACCGTGGCTAGTCCACCCATTGGAATACTGATTTTGCAATCATTCTTTTTGTTAATGATTCCTGCTCCATAGTTGTCATTTGCCCCCGAGCCGTCCGTGTACCAAGTAATTAAATTAAATGGTGGCTCCTTCTCCAGCACTCAAGCTGACGTCGACCAGCCTCCATCGGAAGCATTGACATAGTCAGGGTCGTCGTCCACGTCGTCGTCGTCTTCCGCGGAGCCGCTGTGCCGCAGTCGTCTAGCTGCGGCCTCCTCGCGTTGTCTCCGCCTCTCCTCATCCCCCTTGGATCGCATCACCTGTTCGGCAAACAGGCTGAATGCCTCCCATGCGTCCTTGGATTCGACGATGCCGCGGATCACCGCGGGAAGCGATAGATCACGGCCGATGATCTCCGCGAGCGCCTGTCTGTGCTCCGACCAAGCCTCGCAGACTTGCAGCGTATGTTGCACGGAGTCCGGTCTCTCGCCGCAGTGAAAACACTCGTCCGTCCTTGCCTTTCCGATCCTATGGAGGAATTCGTTGAACACCCCGTGCCCAGTGATCAGCTGGGTCACACGGAATGTCATTCGACCATGCGAGCGGTCCACCCACTCGTCGAAGACCGGCGCGATCGCTTCACGAACCCTCCAGCCGGGCTCGGAGGCCGGTCCAAAGACGCTTCTGCGCCACTCCTCCCGCAGGCGCGCTCGCTCCTCTACGCGAATCGCGCGCGCCCCCTCTTCAGATGCGGGTTCTCCTCGCGCCGCCCTGATGCGAACGAACGTCCGAGCCCTTTCGGATGCCAGTAGATGGATGGGCGGCATCCTGGCCAGTAGTGTCGCGGCCGCGTGCGACACTGTGCGATACGCCGCGATTACGCGTTGCGCGACGCCGCGCTGCGCTCTGCGCAGATGCGCTTGCATCCGCGGGGATATCTCCAGCGCCTCCGCCCACACTGGAGCCCCGTATAACATCACGGAGTGCAGCACGTGGGCGTACAGTCTCCTCCTCTCCTCCGATGGACCCGGGAGGTTCGGCATGAGTCGCGCGAGTGGCCCAGCCACGCGATTGGCCTTCTCCTCGATGTATTCGAAGTGGGGCTGAAACGACCACACGCTATCGAGTTTCACGCCCAGGTATTTGAGCGACGCCTGCGTCTCCACCATCCTGTCCCCTGCCCATATCTTAGGGGGGGAAGCCGGCGCGTTCGGGGCGGTGGAACAGAACCGCCTCGGTCTTGTCGACGGCCACGGACAGCCCCAGCCTTCGGATCACCCGAAGGACTCTCGCGAGCTGGACGCTGGCCCGCCTGCGCACCTCCGGAATGGATGCTGCGGTCGCGATGACCAGGGTGTCGTCCGCATAGCAAACAACCGAACACCCAGTTTCCAGCTCAGTCCTCAGAACGACTGAAGACTTCGTCGAAAGAGATGTTCCATAGGAGGGGGCCCAGAACGGATCCTTGAGGGACACCCGCCTGAACCTCTCTCTTCCTTACCCTATCCTTGTCGATCGTGGGGTAGACCACCACCCGCTCGCTCAGGTACGCGTCCACGATGCGTCTGAGATAGTCCGGGAATCCTTTGGTGAGTAAGGCTCGGCGGATGGTCATCCAAGAGATGGAGTTAAACGCGTTTTTAACATCTATCCCGACTGCCAGCGCAAATCCTCCACTTTCCGTGGACCGGGTGATGGTCCGCTCGACCTCGAGTATGGCGTCGCACGCCGACTGGCCCCTGCGGAACCCATATTGCCTCGGAGACAGGTCCGATGCCGGGTTGTCCTGCATGTGGGTTCGCATGCGATCAGCGATGATTCGCTCCAGGGTCTTCCCGGTCTCGTTGAGCAGGCATATTGGGCGCGCCTTCGGCAATTCCTCCGCGCTGTCCTGCGATTGCGGTCCAGGTTTGGGAACCAAGACCAGACGGGCTTCCTTCCACGGGGCCGGGAAGACCTCCTCACGGAGGCACGCGTTGTAACACCGGGTGAGGTCCGCGACCATGGGGGGTGGTATCTTCCTCCAGACGGCGACCCTGATCCCGTCCATTCCCGGAGCAACGTTTGTCTTCTTCGAGCCGCGTATCGCCGCGGCCGTCTCCAGGGGCGAAATGTTCCACGCATCGTCCCACTCCCATCCGACCCAATTGTTGCACGCGTTCCGTGTCTCTCCCCGAGGGAATAGCGAGTCCAGCAGACGATCCAGCGTGTTCTCCTCCATCGTCTCGGTAAGACCAGCCCCAGCCCGCCGCAGCCGGTTCATGACCAGGCGGTAGGGGAGCCCCCATGGATCCCGGTCTATGTCAGCGATTAGCTCCCTCCAGGCTGCGGCCTTGGCCCGGACAATGGCGATCCTCAGGGAGCGCTTGGCCTCTCTGTACGCCGCCTCGCACGCGTTCGACCGCTCCCGGATGGCGTCTCTTCCATGCTGGCTGTGTCTGCCTTTCAGGCGGGTCCAGTTCCTCCTGGCGCGTATGCTGTCCTCGCGCAGGCGGGCGATCTCCGGATCCCACCAATACGCCGCCCTACGTGGGTTCCCTCCGCGGGACCTTGGCATGGAGGCGTTGCATGCCCCAGTCATCGTGCGGCTCGTCCAGGTTGCCCAGTCCTCCGCTGAGTTCTGGTCCTCCCGACGCACGGCACTGCTCCAGATTAAGGAGGCCCTGAAGACGTCGTCGTCCATCCTCTTTAGGTTCCACCGGGGGAGGTTCCCAAGCGGGGTCGCTCTTCGACGGTGACGCAATCTTCTCTTCCTTCTGGCCTCTCGAATATGGAAGACGATCCCCTGGTGGTCGGACAGGGTCTCCATATCCACCGCAACCCTCCAATTTGCTATCTGGGAATGCAGATCCACGGTCGCCCAGGTGAGGTCGACAATCGACGTACCTTGCGGCCTGATGCACGTGGGGGCGCTGCCGACGTTCACGAGCTTCAGACCCAGCTCCTCGGCCCATTCCCAGAGGAGTTCACCCCTCCGGCTATTCACTCTGGACCCCCAGTGCGGCGATTTGGAGTTAAAATCGCCGCAGAGGACAACTCTACCCCGCGCTGAGAGAATGGTCTCTTCGAGTTGCCTTAGCTCCCGCCTGAATGTGGCCACGCGGTTCTCCCCCTTCTCCGGCGGGATGTAGCATGAGACGACTTTAGTGTCTCCGAGGGAGACGGCCACATGATTCTCTCCTCTACGGAAAAGGCTGCACCCCTGCTGGAGTAGGTCCTTGTTCCACCAAATGGCAGCTCTCCCATTGCCGCTGGCGAACCAGAACGGGGAGTCGGGAATACTGTGTGGCTCGGACACGACCGCTATCCCGACCCCCATCTCCACCACGTGTTGCACGAGCAGATCGTGCGCCTGCCTGCTGTGGTTGATATTTAACTGCAGGACCTTAGTCCCCATTATCCACATTCCATGGGGGCCTCATTACTCCGATCCGCCCCTTCATTTATGGCACGCCTGGGTGGCGCTTTGCCCCTCGTCTTCGGGGGGTTTTTCCTGGCATCGCACTGACCCGAGCCCAGGCGATGGCCGCTGTCCTTGCCTCTTGATTCGCAGACGAGGCAGCGGGGACTACTGTTGCACCCCGCTGCTCCGTGTCCCTCCTCTCCGCACCGATAGCACTTGGTGCTTCTGTCGTCGGAGGAGGGGCAACTCGCCCTCATGTGCCCGAACTCCCAGCACTTAAAGCACTGGGTGGGACGAGAGCGCAGGAGTTCCACCCTGACCGACGTCCAGCCAATTCGCAGCTTCCTGAGTCCACTGATTCGGATGGCGGCTACGAGGGGGCACTGGACCCAAGCCATCCCCATACCGTTGGACATGCCGGTGATTTTCCCAACGCGGACCTCCCCAGCCTTACAGCACCCGTTCTCGGCGATCACAGCCTGGATCTCCGCGCTGTCCACTGAGTCGTCGAGGCCAATGATGCGTAGCTCGCCCTTTATTGTTGGCCTCGTAACCAACACTTCCTTTGACACCTCCCTATCGTGGAAGGCCTCACGGAGTTTTTCCGCCAGGGCATCCGCCTTCTGGGATCGCTCCGCTCCCGGGATTTCAATAATAATGCCCCCACTGGTGGCTTTCCGCATTCGGGAGTCATCGATTCCCAGTGGTCCCAGAGAGACCTTCCTCCTGGCTTCCGTAGCGATCTCCGCGTAGGAGCACCGGGGGTCCTTCCACCTGATAGCGACCGCCGCCGTACGCGGCGCCCGTCGTCTCCGGGGACCAGAGTCCGCCCTTCCGTTAGGCAGGGACGCTTTGGCGGCTTGCTGCTGCTGGGCACATGGGGCTCCACCCTGTTTGCGCACGCCAGCTTTCCCCTGTTGCGTTGCACCACTTCTCTTGGCGTTCAGGTCCTTGTTCGCACTAGTCTTCGCACTTTCCCTGCTGGCCTTTTTGACAACCGTGGGCCCACCAGCGGCCTCGTTCGAGGGAGGAGGGGGGGGCTCGTCCTCGCGTCGGACCGTCACAACGCGCTGGTCCAGACGGACGTTCTCCCTAATGGTCGGGACCCCCTTCTTCGGAGCTCTCCGCCCATTCGAAGCAGGCGGCTTCTCGTCGCGTCTGGGATCGGCCTTCCGGGCTGTAAGGGGGGGACGCGGGGGCTGCTCCGGGGGGAGGCGACTCTCTAGCACCTCTAACCGCGCCGACACCATGGTTCCCACCTGCATCATGATTGCCTTGGTGATGTTCTCCAAGTACTGGTCGGTCCACGGGAGCTCACTCCAGGGGCCATGCTCCCGCGTCCTGGCCCGGTGAGTCCCATCCTTCTGAGCCTCGCCTGAGCCCCTCTCCTGGGGAACGGCGTCTCGGGGGGTAGCTGGTATGCTCCTCTCTACATTGAGCGCAAGGGAGGAGGGGTCACGCCGAGCCGCCCTGGCAACCGTTTTACGCAGCTCCTCTCTCGTCTCCTGCAGCTCCTTTTTCAGGGCCGCCATCTCCTGCTGCAGGTGCGCGTTTTCTGCGGCCATCCTTTTCATCTCCCCCTGAAGGGTGCGCTGGCTTAGGGTATCTGCCACGACCCGGACAGTTGAGGCCGCGTCCTTCAACATCTTCTTGTAGGTGCCTTTTAGGTTGCTAGACCTGGCCGCAACCTTCCTGATAGCCATGACCTCTCTCTCCACGGTTCGTACAAGGAGGGCTGTACTAGCCTCGTGGATCGCTGCCTCGGGGCAGCCCAGAGGGAGAGCCTCCCCCTCGGGGACCTCGCCCATGACCTGGATCTTCTCCTTGCACCTTTGTATCCAGTCGTCCACTATCTCGCTCTCGAGGCGGAGCTGGATCTCTCGCTCCTCTTGATCGCTGGCGGCTTTCTTGGCTGCCGCCAGCCCAACATAATCTCCTGTGCTGGCCGGGCGCCCACGTCCAGCCCTAGTGGTTGCTTCCATCCTCAGCTCTTCCGTTACAGGCCTTTTGGGGCGCGTGGGTCCTGCCGGTTCCTTCTTCTTCCTAAGCTTCTTCTTGAGGTCTGAGAAGCTAGATTTCCCGTCCGTCATTTCTTCGTCCGCCTCACTGGACAGCCAGACTGATGAGGCTCTTTTACCGAGGAGACTCCCCGTCCTAGACCCGTTCGAGTCCGAGGAACCGTCGTCCATAGCCTCGGTGACCGTGCTCCCAGTTGATTCGGAGCTTGTGACCTCGATGTCCATCGCACCCTCCATTTTGCCCCCACTTCCGCTAGTGGCAGGCTTCTTCTTTTCCTTGGCGGAGTCCTTCTTGGTGGACTTCACCTTCTTTAAGTCCGTCAGGATGACCGACGGGTTGAGACCCTTCCTTCGAGCGATATCTTTTCGATCCGCCGCTGAGCTCGCCGACAACTCAACGGTTGGCCTGTCGTAGGATGACGACGAGGGTGGGGCCAGGACACTACCACCACCACTCGCCGGCGACTGGGCTTCCGAAGACCCTGACGCAGTAAGCTTTTCTCCTTTCATAGACATCTTCCATAGATATAAATTGGTTTTTTGACACAGTGTCCTTCTGCGGGTTGTTTATCGGGGTTTTCCTTCCCCTAGGTTGGCTGCCTCCACCCGGCTAACGAGCCCGACCCGCCCCGAGCCAGAACTGGCTCTCTCCGCCACCCCCGACCCAGACCTCGGAAACGTCCGAGCGGCCCGGGGGGGCCCAGCCCGGTGGGCCCGGGAGTTCCGGGACACCACCGGCCCGTCCCCCCACATCACTCCCGCGTACTGCGGGACCACGTCCCGCAGCCGTTAGGGAGGAGCGGTGGGGCGTCTCCCCATTGTGGGACGCCGCTTCCCCCGATGTCGGTGCGCACCTCCCCCCGTCCATGACTGGGCGGGGATCGGCCGCCTCCCGACACCGGTGGACCGGCACCCACGTCCCCCCGCCGAGTGCCCCCGTGCCCGGAGCACCGGACGCGGGAACACCCGGTTTTTGCCGAGAACACTCGGCCCCCCTCTGGGACACCTGCCGTCCGGAGCACCGGACGACAGGCACCCAGTAATCCGGGTACACCCGGAAACCCCCGTGGTCGGTGGAGGACTAGCGTCCTCCTAACGGGTCCGACCCACCGGGCGATTGCAGTCGGGGCCGCCTACCCCTACCGACATTGGGACTCAAAACAGAGTCCCTAAAGGGAAGCCGGGCTCCTTTGGATGCTCTTAGTTGGAGAGACTCCTCCCCGTCGAGCCAATGATGCCGACTAACGTTGCCGAACATCATTGCCCCGACGGATCGCTGGAGTCCCTCCTTAAGCCCCCTCACCACGACAAGGTGGCACCCACGAGGGGGAACCTAACCTAACCTAACCTAACCTTTTTTTTTGTTTTTTTTTGTTTGCGCGGGATGGAGGAAATGCTGTTACGCACCCCGGCAGGCCGTCCTGACCGGGAGTGTGGGACTCCGGCTGACCTGACCTCAATTAAGAGGAGTGCAAGCCAGCCGCCTACCCACTAAAACCTCCACCCCGATAACAAGATAGCCATCCTAGCCCCGTTAGTGACGTGCGTCGGGAACCGCGCGTGGGCATAACATCCGACGCACGTCGGGGCAGTGCCCTGATGACAGAGGGCGCCTGGGTCCTACGAGAGAGACCCCGCTTAAATGGCCCAGGTTAGGGCCGATTCTTCTCTTAGATTTATCCTCTCGACGGCAGAGAGGGCGTAGTTACACTCCTACGATGTTGATGAGGAAGAACGTGAATCCCACCCCGGGGGGGGGGATGTAGTCCCCATCTTCCCAATCAGGGTCCCAGTCCGAGTCTTCGAGCCGCCTAGCTGCGGCCTCCGCGCTCTGTCTGGCCCTCTCCTCTTCCTCCCTGGTCCGCATGACCACCTCGGCGAAGGTGCTCAATGCGGACCAAGCCTCCCTTGACTCGACGATGGCACGGAACACTGCCACGAGTGACAGATTGTCTCCCGTAACCTCCACCAGAGTCCTCCTCTGCTCGGCCCAGGCCGGACAGTCTTGCAGCGTGTGCTGCGCCGTGTCCGGCCCTCCCCCACAATGGAAGCACGAGTCCACCTCGGCTCTCCTAATCTTGTGCAGAAAGGCGTTGAAGCTCCCATGACCGGTGACCAGTTGGGTAATCCGAAAGGTCAGCCGCCCATGGGTCCGATCCAGCCACCTCTCGAATATCGGGACGACCGCTTGACGCGTTCTCCAGCCCGGGTCAGTCTCCGGACCGGAAACGTCCCTCGACCACTCCTCGCGAAGCCGCTCCTCCTCCTCCTGTCGAATCTCGCGTACCGACGCGAGGGAGACCTCTCCCCGCGCCCTCAGATCCCGCAGGCGCGAAAAGGTTCTGCTCCTTTTAGCCGCCAGTAAGTGGACGGGCGGGATACGCGCCAGTAAGGTTGCCGCCGCGTGAGACACGGTCCGGTACGCAGCCACCACTCTCTGCGCGATTACGCGCTGCACTCGGCGCAGGGGAATCTGAGCGCGCGGCGAGGCCGAGAGCGCGTCCGCCCATGCCGGGGCGCCATACAAAATCACCGAGTGGAGGACGTGGGCGTAGAGTCTACGCTTGTCCTCCCCCGGTCCGCGGAGGTTCGGCATGAGCCTCACCAGGGACCGAGCGACTCCATTCGCTTTCTCCGCCGCGTACTCGATGTGCGGCTTCCATGTCGACTCACTGTCGAGCTTCACCCCCAGGTACTTCATCGAGTCCCGGGTCTCGATGGCCCGGTCCCCGACCCAGACCGTCGGTGGCGCCGGAGGAGCCCGCCCCGGCTGATGGAAAAGAACCGCCTCCGTCTTCGGAATAGCCACGCTGAGCCCAAGCTTCCGTATTCCACGGATAGTTCTGGAGACTTGCACGGATGCTCGTCTCCGGGCCTCCTGAATCGACGCCGCGGCAGCCACGATCAGCGTGTCGTCGGCGTAACACGTGACCGTGCATCCCTCCTCGGTGTCCATCTTGAGGATGTCGTCGAACGCCACGTTCCACAGTAGAGGACCCAGGACGGATCCCTGTGGGACACCCGCCTGGACCTCTCTGCTCCCACCCTCACCGTCGATCGTGGGGAACACGATGGACCGCTCGGCTAGGTACGCATCGAGGACCCGCCGTAGGTAGCCCGGAAAGCCCTTGTTGACCAGAGCGCGGCGTATTACCGTCCAAGGGACGGAGTTGAACGCGTTCGTAATGTCCAGACTCACCGCGAGCGCGTATCCTCCGTTTCCCGTAGCGTCATCGATGACGCGCTGCACCTCCATAATGGCGTCGCACGTGGAGAGGCCTCTCCTAAAGCCGAACTGGCGCGGGGACAGGTCGGCGGTAGGGTGATCATGCATGAATGTGAGCATGCGCTCCGCGATCACGCGTTCGAGGATCTTCCCCGTTTCGCTCAATAGGCAGATGGGTCGTGCCTTCGGTAGATCGTCCGCGTTGGCACGAGCGTGGGCCTCAGCTTTGGGGATCAGTACGAGCCTAGCCCTCTTCCACGATGTGGGAAAGACCCCCTCGCGTAAGCAGGCGTTGAGGCATGCGGTTACGTCCTCGATCATCGCCGATAGGATCCTCTTCCAGACCGCAGCCCTGACTCCATCCAGGCCTGGAGCCGCGTTGGGTTTCTTGCACCCACGAATCGCAGCCCTGATTTCCAGGGGACCGATGGCGTGTGCTTCGTCCCATTCTTCGCCTGCCCACGTATTGACCAGGTTGCGCGTCTCCCCGGTCGGAAATAGAGAGTCTAGAAGGCGATCCAGCACCTCCGCGTCGAGGGTCTCCGTGAGGCCGGTACCAGTCCTACGTAGATGACTCATAACGAGCCGGTAAGGGAGACCCCAGGGATTTCTGTCGACCTCAAGGATAAGATCCCTCCACGCTTGCGCCTTGGCTCTAGCGATTGCGATCCTGAGGGAACGCTTAGCCGCTTTGTACGCGACCTCGCTGTCCCCCAGTCGCTCCGGGACGCTTGGATCTCCTCCATCGCCCCTGTGACGATGTTTGAGGCGAGTCCAGAGCCTTCTGGCCCTGATGCATTCCCCGCGCAGTTCGGCGATTTCTTCGCTCCACCAGTACGCCGATCGGTGGGGGCACTTACGGCCAACTCTCGGCATGGAGGCGTTACATGCCGTCGTCATCGCCCGGCCGATCCAATTGGCCCAGTCTTCGGCCGAGGTGCAGTCGGCGCTACGCACCGCGCCGCTCCAGATCAGAGACGCCCTAAAGGTGTCCTCGTTCATTTTTCTCGCGTTCCAATGAGGGGGATCCACGTAGTTCCGCGAGCGTGGGCGGTGACGTGCCCTTCTCCTCCTGTCATCGCGGATGGTGAACAGGATCCCGCTATGGTCAGACAGGGTCTCGACGTCCGAAGCGACCCTCCAGTCCCCAATACAGGCGACCAGGTCTCCGGAGGCCCAAGTGAGGTCCACTATCGAAGTGCCCTGCGGCCGCGTGCATGTGGGCTCACAACCGGTGTTCATGATTTGGAGGCCCAGATCGTTGGCCCACCTCCAGAGGACGCCGCCTCTCCGATTGGTTACCCGACAACCCCAGTGGGACGACCTGGAGTTGAAGTCCCCGCACAGGACAACCCTGTCGCCGGCTGCCCGAACGACCTGCTCGAGCTCGTGCAGCTCGTCCCGGAAGACGGCTGCCCGGTCTGCTCCTTTTCAGGGGGAATGTAGCAGGAAACGATTTTAATGTCCCCGTGCGAGACGGCCACATAGTTGTCGCCACGCTGGAACAGACTGTATCCCATGGGGAGATGGTCTCTGTTCCAGTAAATGGCCGCCCTTCCGCTCCTGCTCCCGTACCACGATGAAGAGTCCGGGATAGCGTGTGGCTCAGAGATCGCGGCGATTCCGACCTCTAGTTCCGCCAGATGCTGCGCAAGTAAATCTTGCGCTCGTCTACAATGATTTACGTTGAGCTGCAGGACCTTAGTCCCCATTGCAGTCCATGGGATTCTCAGCCCTCCGTGCTGGGTCTTCCGCTGCACCACTGCGAGGTGGTACTATTCTCCTCCCTTTGACAGGAGCCTTCTTGGCATGACACCGTCCCGAGCCAAGACGGTGTTCGCTGTCTACCCCTCGAGCGGCACATAGCGCGCAGTGCGGGCTGTTGACACACGCGGCGACCTTGTGACCTGCAGAGCCACACTGATAACAGCAGTGGCTCCTGTCCTCCGGGGAAGGACAGTTGGCCTTTAAGTGCCCAAACTGCCAGCACTTATAGCACTGGGCAGGACGGGCACTCAACAGCTCCGCTCTAACCATCGTCCACCCGATGGGGAACCTCTTCAAATTTCCAACTCGGATCGCAGCCTCCAGAGGGCACTGGATCCAAATCGTTCTATTGCCTCCGGGGTGGGCCGAATCGGGCCGCAGCGGATCTCTTCAACCTTGCAGTTGCCTGCTTCGGCGATTGCGCAGCGCACCTCCTCGGCGCTGATGGAGATATCGAGGCCCGAGATGCGCATCTCGCCTTTAGTGGTGGGTCTGGAGATGGTGAGCATCCCCTCTTCCTTCCGTTGGCGGAAGACCTCCGAGAGCTTATCGGCAAGGGCGTCCGCCTTCTGAGCCCTGTCGGGTCCCGGGATCTGAATAATGATACCCCCGCCAACTGCATCGCGAGTTTTGGAGCCGTCAATGCCAAGGTCCCGAAGGGAGACCCTCTGCCTGGCCTCCGAAAGGATCTCGGCATAGGAACATTGTGGGCCGGAGCCTCTTATGGCGACCGCCGCCGTCCTGGGCGCTCGTCTCCTCTTCCGAGCTTGTGGCTTGGCCTTACCTTTGGAAGAACTCGGGTCCTCGTTACCTATTTTACTGGGTTGCTCGCGGCTCTTCCCAGATTTAGATGGGCCCTGGTTAGGCTGGGCCTTCCTGTTCTCCGTCACGTCCGTCTCCTTCCCGGCGGCCTTCTTCCTTCGTCTCGATTTCGATTTCACCACCTCAGTCCGCGCCGGGTCTCCATCGGGATTGTTAGTCGGGGGTGGGGGCAGGGAGGCACTCTGGTCCCTTGACCGTACCACCACCTGCTGATCGAGTTTGACGTCGCCCACAACGGTGGGCATTCCTTTCTCCTGGTTTCGGGGTTCTGTGTTATCCGCTCGTCCGGCCCTAGCGCCAGAGTCGGAAGACAGAAGCGGCCGGAAAGACCGATCCGGCGGCAACCGGCCCTCAAGCACCGCGAGTCTTGCGGATATTATGTCCCCGACCTACGCCACGATCGACTTCACAAGCTCCTGGGGGTCAGCAGGATAGGCATTCCCGCCATCACCAGTACCCTTCCGCGCGGCCGCCCGATGGGATCTACTGCACTGGACCTCCGTCGCGGCCTCGGAGTGAGGGAGCTCGAATGCCTCCACCATCTCCACCTCAGCTGGGCACTCGGGGACAGAAGGGTGGGAAGGGGGACAAAGAGAGGGACTCGAACGAGCGTCCCTGCGGGCGGACCCACGTAATTCTTCCTTAATTTCCTCCAGTTCCCTCCTGAGGGACCTGACCTCTTCCTGGAGGCGCTCGTTCTCAGCCGCCACTCTCACCGTCTCATCGTTGAGGGAGCGTCGGCCGAGGAGATCGGCAGCTATGCGGATGGACGATGCCGCATCGTTCAAGATTTTCTGATACGGTCCCTTCAGGTTTTTGGACCGGGCAGAGACCTGTTGAATCGCCTCCGCCTCCTTCTTCATCATCCCCATGAGCCGGGATACGCTGGCCTCTTCCATTTTCCGACCAGCATCACCCCCCTCGTTAGGGGCTGGGATCGTGTCAGCGGAGATCTCGTCGATCGTGCGGATCTTCTCCTGACATCTATCCATCCATTCATTGATCATCTCGCTCTCCGTAGTAAGCTGGATAATCCTTTCCTTCTCTCTGCGCGCCTCCCGCCTGGCTGTCGTGATACCGACGTAGTCGCCTGTGGTAGGTGGACGTCCTCTCCGGCCTTCTCCCGGGATCGCCGTTTCCCGCATGTACAATTCTCTCCGAGAAGTGCCAGAACTGGGCGGACTCTTGTCCACGCTTCCCCTTCTTTTTCTTGCTCCTGTTGGGGCCAGAGCGGGAATTCCCCAGCCGTGCAGGTTCCTCCTCGGAGTCGCTGGATGGGTTGTGCAAAGGCCTTTTCTCGCTAGCCCTGCTCGCCATAGACATGATGCTCGTGTCGGAGTCACCGTCGGCGTATCCTTCCCCTTCAATGAGGGTGTCTGAGCTCGACGTATCATTCCGACCGACGGATTCGGCCAGTCCTTTGTTGGAACGCCTGTGAGCGCTCGCCTTCTTAACCTTCCCAAGTTTCACACAGTCCACCAGGGTCACTGCGGTCACGTATTAGGGCGATCGCTGCTTGATCGGCCACCGGGCTCGCCGAAACACCGGTGGATTGCCTGTCGTAGGATGACGACGGGGATGGGGCCAGGACACTACCACCATCACTCGCCGGCGACTGGGCTTCCGAAGGCCCTGTCGCAGTAAGTTTCTCTCCATTACAAGACATCTTCCATGAAATATATAATTGGTTTTTTGACACAGTGTCCTTCTGCGGGTTGTTTATCGGGGTTTTCCTTCCCCTAGGTCGGCTGCCTCCACCCGGCTAATGAGCCCGACCTGCCCGGAGCACCGGACGCGGGAACACCCGGTTTCTGCCAAGAGCACTCGGCCCCCTCTCTGGGACACCTGCCGCCCGGAGCACCGGACGACAGGCACCCAGTAATCCGAGAACACCCGGAAACCCCCGTGGTCGGTGGAGGACTAGTGTCCTCCTAACGGCCCCGACCGGCCGGGCGATTGCACTCAGGGCCGCCTACCCCTACCGACAATGGGACTCATAAACAGAGTCCCTAAAGGGAAGCCGGGCTCCTTTGGATGCTCTTAGTTGGAGAGACTCCTCCCCGTCGAGCCAATGATGCCGGCTAACGTTGCCGAACATCATTGCCCCGACGGATCGCTGGAGTCCCTCCTTAAGCCCCCTCACCACGACAAGGTGGCATCCACGAGGGGGGACCTGACCTGACCTGACCTTTTTTTTTTTGCGGAGGAGGGGAAAATCTTCATTGCACGGCACCTGATTCAGTGTTCTTGGGATCTGCGATCCCTTGGACACCGGCACAGGGCCGAAAGACACCCGGGTGCCCGTACACCCGGGTAGTGTGGGATTCAGTGGGCGGCATATCGCGAGGATAATACCACCCACCGCCTACCCACTAAAAACCCCTCCTCAGGCACTTACCCTGCCCACGAGTTCCGTACGGGTCCTGGAACGCTAGCAGCACACTTCAGTGGCCCCTACACTCTACTGGAGACTCGCTCCTCTGCTCCCTCGGGAAACTACTTTTTATTTACAATTTATGTACAGTCCTACACTCTAAATTTAAGAAAGAAGATTAATATTACAAATTTATATTACACGCCCAAGATCGCTTAGCCTAAGTTCCCATCCACCCGTATATACATATTTACACATGCATACACGGTCCGGGAAACCCGGTTTGCATCTTACTCCCTAGTGAGGAGGATCCGCGGACAGCAGCCGTTGTAGTCGCTGCCGCTCCCTCTCGGCTTCCTCCTTCTCTCTCATCACCTCCTCGCAGAATGTCGTGAGCGCCGCCCACTTCGTCCGCGAGGCCATCACCTTTTCGAGCAGGGGGGCCAGTTCGAGTCTTTGACCCACTACCCTGATCAGTTCGCTTCTTTGTGCCTCCCAAGCCGGACATTCCGCTAGGGTATGTTGCGCCGTGTCCTCCTGCTGCCCAGCGCAGTGTGAGCATATGGGGAACGCGGCTTTCCCTATTCTACACAAGAAGGAATTAAAGCACCCGTGGCCGTGGTGATAATTTGGGTGATCCTAAATGTCAAACTACCGCTTCTAGCTAACCATCCCTCGAGTCTCGGGGCCAGAGCATTCACTACTCGGGCGCCCGAGCCCGAGGGACCCTCCTGGACGAGTCTCTCCCTCCATCTCGCGACCGCGCGTCTCCTTTCCTGTGAACGGATTGCGTTCTTGATCCTAATCGGTATTGGACCCTGCCCCATTTCCTCTTTAACTATGCGCTCGCGCTCGTAAATTCTCCGGTACTCATCCGCCGTGATATCCGCCGGTATCACGCCGGCCAGGGTGACGGCGGCCCTGTACGAGACCGTGCGGTAGGCCGAGATCACCCTCAGAGAGAGCGACCTCTGAACCCTCGCGACATTGTCCCCAATGTACCTGCTCTCTTTCATAGCGTCTACCCACACGGGGGCACCGTACAACAGGATCGAATGTACGACGCTAGCGTACAGTCGCCTCCGTCGCTCGTCCGGTCCCCTCAAATTCGGCATGATCCTGCTCAACGCCGCCGCCACCCCATCCACGCGCGGGAGGAGTCGTCGAAAGTGCTCGCTGAAGCGCCAACGGCTATCGATCACCAGCCCGAGATACCTCATGGCCCTACCTATTCCAACTCGGGTCCCCCCCACCTGGAGGTCACCCACCGGAATCGGATCTGATTCGCGAACGAACGCTATGGCCTCAGTCTTCGGAATGGCCACTTCCAGGTCCAGGTCGCGGATCTCCCGGATTATTCTCGCCACCGCCATTTCGGCCCTAGCTCTGGCCTCCTCGAAAGTGGCTCCACCGGCCACCACCACGGTGTCGTCGGCGTAACACAGTGTGTGACAGCCCTCCGGCAAACCGACCCCCAACACCCTATCGTACGCGACGTTCCACAGGGTCGGTCCGAGCACCGAACCTTGTGGAACCCCCCGCGACACCCGGCTGTTACGTACCTTACCTTCCCTGTCCACGTACATCAGGGATCTCTCCTTCAGATAGTCTCGGATGATGGCCCTGATGTACACAGGGACCTCTTTGTCCACCAGCGCCCGGTGTATTTCAGCCCACGAGATGGTATTGAAAGCGTTCTTTATATCCAAGCCTATCGCGAGCACCACTCCTCCCTCCTCTTCTCTTTCCAGTTCTCGCTCGACGATTGACTTCAGCGTGACTATGGCCTCCGTCGTAGACCGTCCTTTCCTGAACCCATATTGAAATGGGGACAGGCTTCCCGTTGTTTCCAGGTAGGTCTGCAGCCTGGCCGCGATGATCCTCTCCAGTAATTTCCCACCCTCGTCCGGCAGGCAGACGGGTCGGTAAGATGACGGGACTCCATCTGGTTTGTCCTTCTTTTTCAGCAAGACCAGTCTTGCTCTTTTCCACCGCGCGGGGAAACGCCCACTCTTTAAGCATTCGGTGCAGCATTTGGCCCATTTCTCCATCAGTTGTCCCACGGTGGCAATGACCACCTTGTCGAGAATGCCATCGGGCCCCGGTGTTTTTCCTCCTCCTCGTATTTTACTCACCGCGATCTCTACTTCCCTGCTGGTTACCGCCAAATCAGGGTCCCATCTTGTTGTTGTTGTTGTTACGTCTGCTTGTTCCGGCATCGCCGCCCCAGGTGGGAATAGGTGTCTGATTATATTGTCCACCTCCACGGCCGATGCCGTTTCGCATATCGGGGGGCCTGTCGGGATCAACTTCCCCAATACCAATTTGTATGGCCTGCCCCACGGGTCTTCCTCGATTGTGGCCAAGAGCTCCCCCCATGCCTTACCTTTGGCTTTTAGAATGGCGACTTTCAGGGCTTTCCTCGAATGTCTGAGGTCGTTGTCCAGTCTCCTCTGTTCCGCGACCGGAGCCCTTCCTCTGGCCCTAGTTGCGGCTCTCCAGCATCTCATGGATGCGGTACGCAGCTCCGCGATGTCGCTGTTCCACCAGTAAGTGGCCTTCTTAGTTTTCCGCCCGGTAGAACGCGGCATCGCCAAGTCCGAAGCCTGCACCAGTGTCTCGCAGAGCCATCCAGCCATTTCCTCGCCAGTTTGACCCTCCCGTTCAACGGCCGACCAGAGCCTCGCTTCGACCCCCGCGCGCAAACTGTCCACGTCGACCTTTTTCCACTGCCATCTAGGTGGTGTTCCCCTTCCTCTACTGTATTTCTTGGCAGCGGTTTGCGCGTCTCCAACCTCGATATGTATATATTTGTGATCGGAAAGGGTTTCCGTCTTCTCGTCCACCCTCCAGCTGACGATCTTTCTCGCCGCAGCCATGTTAGCCCAGGTAGTATCCACCACGGATCTACCACTGGGGCGTACGCATGTGGGAACCATGCCCACGTTCTGCAGCCCCAGGCCACAGCCAGCGGCCCAATCCACCAGCGCTCCTCCTCTTCCATTTTCGCGTCTGTCCCAATGTCTGGACCTTGCGTTAAAGTCGCCCGCGACGATAACCGGCTTTCGGTCGTATCTGTTCACTACCGCACTGAGGTCGTCCAACCGTTCCTCAAAAACCTGCGCACTCATAGAGGGAGGAAGGTAGACTCCGGTCACCACCATCCCCCCCCATTCCACAACCACGTATCCGGGTCCACTTTCCACGAACCTGCACGTACTCTGGTCCCCACTCTCGCCCGGCCACCAGATCGCAACCGTCGGCGGGGCGTCTGCCGCTACGCTCCACCGCGGGTCGTCCGGTACGCGATAGGGTTCCGCGATAATTGCGAGGGAAGCGCCGATCTCCCGCATAGTCTGCAGGAGTAAATCATGGGCCCCCCTCGCGTGGTTCGCGTTAAACTGCACTATCTTGAGTGTTTGTTGCATCACGAGTATCTACGTCCATCTCCACTTCGGCGACCCTCCGCGTCGCTGTTCTCCCCGGATCTTCCATGCGTGCCGGCGGGCAGGGCGGGCACTCTTTTCCACCCGCTCGGTGATCGGATCTTAACCCTTTGTCCTCGCATACCGGACATTTAGGATTTTTCCTACATCCGTAGGCAGCGTGACCTTCTTCACCGCAATTGTAGCAACGATTGCTACGATCTGTCACGCTAGGGCACCTCTGTCGCGCGTGACCAACCGCCAGGCACCTGAAACATTGGAGTGGGCGCCGCTCCAGTAAGACTACCCTCGCGGACGTCCACCCCACTCGTATTTTCCCTTCCTCCGATATCTTCAATGCACACGTGAGTGGGCAACGGGCCCAGACTGACCCGAGACCGTTCCTTCTGCTTCGAATTTCTCCGGTGCGAATTTCCTCGATGCTCGAGTTCCCTGCCTTGGCCAGTGCCGCGGCAACCTCTTCCGGCGTCACGGAATCCAAGCCTATCACCATGAGATCAGCCCTCCTCGTGGGGCGAGTGACTTTCAGGTCTTGATCCCCAAATACCGTGCGTAACCGATTGGCCAGCTGATCGGCCTGTTCTGCGGTTCTTTCTCCCAAGATTTCGATAAGGACTCCGCCTGTAGCGACCGATCTACGGATCTTGGTTTCCCCTATCCCGATTTCATCTAGGGAGATTCTCTCTCGAGCCTTTTTAATTATTTCCGCGTACGTGGGGCCTGCATCACCACGGGTGATCGCCACCGCCGTTGTCTTCGGTGGTCTTCTGCGCGGAACGGCTCTTTCTTTCTTCGGTGGCTCCTTAGCTCCATCCGGTCGCCGGGTTTCACCATCTGTTCCGGTCCGAGTATCCTTTCGTTTCCTTACCTTCCTCCGCCTACCTGAGGCCATTCGCTCCATCGGCTGCGTCGGTGGCGGAAGTCTTGGATACTCCCTTTCACGCACCTTTCTTCGTTGTTGGCGATCTCTCGCCTCCTCTCTTCCGCTGGGTCCCGATCCATCCCGAGAGCCAGTCTGCCAATCCGGAGTGGCGGGATCATCGGTCGAGTCCAGCCTTCTTCGTACCCCCTTTATAGGGGGGCGAAAAACCGGGGGCCACTTCGTCCTCCATGGGAATTTGAATTGGAACGGTTCGTTTACCCGTTCTCTCTCCCCAGCCCTTCGTTCTTCTGGAGGGATGTCCCTGTTGTTGTTTGCTCTTGCATTTGTACTCTCTCTTTCACCGCGTGTCTTCTCTTGCGCATTTTTCGGTCTCCTATCGGGGGCCGGTGTGTGCTCCTCGGTTGAATGAAAGACCTCGTCTTCCATAGATCTTACCGTCCTTCTTCTTTCGCGTGGATCTGGCCCGACGTCTCTTTCCGGGTGTGCTCTTTCCTGCCTCGCTCTCAATTGGCTCTTGAGCTCTTCGTTCTCTTTCTCTAAGGCCACGCATTTTTCCCTGAATCTCTGCGCCACGCTGGTTTCCGTCTCCGCCGCTCTAACAACGAGTTTTTCAAGGGCTGCCTTAGCCATAAAGATGCCCTCCTTTATATGTCGACTAAGAACGCCACTGATTTTTGGCGATTTGTATCTCGCCTGCTCAGCCTGATCCAACAATCTACAGACTTCAGCTGCAATCTCTGCAGCCGTCATTGTTTCGAAATGGGCCGTCTGCTCCTCGAAGCGCGCCCTTTGTTCCGAAGATAGAATCCTCCTCTCGTCCTTCGTTACCGCGGTCTTCCTTTTCTTTTGCTGGGTCGGTGTAGAGCCCGAGCTTCCTTCCCTACTCACGTACGTCCTCGGAATTCTTTTCTCCTTGGGTTTCTCTTGTTCTCCAAGGTTCTTGTTCCGCTTCCTTTTCTTATCCGCACCCGCATTTGTACTAGCGTCACTGTCCGTGATTGGTATCATGTCCGCATCCTCCGTTCCCTCAGACGGAGTGGAATCTTTTCTCATCTGCGATAGCTCGTCTAGTCGTGAGCTTGCTCTTTCCACCGATGTAGTCAGCGATTTCAGCTCAGCAGCAGTGGTGGCTATCCCTGCGTTCTCCTCAAAGGCATCGATTTCGCCAGCGATCGCTCTGTTGGTCGAGGAGCTCGCCGTCAACCCCTCAACCAGCCCTTTGCCTGATTCCGCCGAGTGCGCCGACCTAGTGCGAACAGGGACAATATCCGCACTCTGCCGGTTTCCGGAGATCCGACCATCCGGAGTGGTTTTTCTGTTTTTCATGCTCATAGTCCATATTTGTGATAGGTTTGATTCGCAAGGGTACCCCTCCCTTGCCTCGAGGGTACTAGCCCCCCTTCCCCGCTCGAGGACACGGAGAAGAGGGTGTCTCAACCGTCCGTTGACCTCGGAGGATGTTATTCCGGTTTTTCGCTTATGCGTTGCACGCATCGGTGCTTTACGCACTCGGGGTCCACCGGCGATCGTGGATCCACGTGCACGATGCAATGTTGGTAGCCCATAGTACTAGGCCACTAGCTATAGCACCCACGGATTTCCACCTCAGGCTGGCCGGGAAGCAAACGCGCAAAAACCCGGCACGGTATAACCCTGCACCAGACTTGAGGGGCGCACCTTCCGTGGGTTTCAATAACCGCGTTCACCAGACCTGTTCCTTGCCAGTTACCGACCAGGGCCGCACAAAGTCCCGCACGAAAGCCGTCGCCACAACCTACGCCACAAGGGAGCATCTTGGCACCTACCGCGGGTAGTAGTGCAAGAGCCCCCGAAAAATTCACTTGGTTTCCCTAATCGGAGTGACTCGATTCGTTGGTGTCCTCCGCGATGGTCTGCGGCAGGACAGCCAACTAGCGGAAAGAACCAAACGCGGGGTAAATGGGTAGCGTCATGTCGGGCCAGCCACGCCGCGCGTTACGGCCCATGGAGCACGTTGACAAATGTCTGGTTTTAATCTATCTTTGACCACGCCACTGTGTGCCGGTTACAGTGGCGGAGAAGAACTATTTACATGGAACAACTACTATTTTTACACAAAGTCCAACTACTTACACCATTAGTATATTTAGTACTCGACTTTCACAGGGCGCATCCCGGTTCGCGTTTCCGTTTCAAAGTTCTCAGGGGGCCGTGTGAACCGACCCTAACGAAATCTTCAGGGTACGCCGGTGGGCCCATTCCACGGTCCCAAAAGGCATCGCGGTTCACCTATCGCTTCTCGTTTCCGAGTTCTCGGAGGTCCGTATGAACGGACTCTAAATGCCCTTCCGAGTGTACCACTGCTGTTACCGTACCGCTCTCTAGTCGCGGTAAGCATTTACGCCCTCGGTTCCTTTAAAAGATCCCAAGTTTGCCCGTAGGCCGTATGAACTAGCCTAAATTCTTTATTTATACATTTAAAAGTTATTAACAGTCATCAAAAACTGAGGTTTTAGCTTTCCGCAGCGCTAATTTGTGCCTAAAACCGTTCGCATATGTATCCACCTTAATCTAGTAACTTTCCAACTGAGTTTGTCATCTATACACATTTGCTCTATGGGCGAACGAACGTCGCCCATACACCAAGTTACCATTCTCGCGTTTCCTATTCCGCGCTCGTGTGTACTTCGTTCCTGCCAGCCGGCTCGTTTCTTCGTGTTTCACAATTATTTTGTAGCGTTTAAACGCAACAGCGTTGTTCCCTGCCGTGTTCCAAACACCCCCCGGTGCACCACACCACCGGATTAACGAGTGATAGTTTGTGGGATTTTCAGATCTTCAAATTCGCCCTCGGATGTGTCCATCGAGGTACCAGGGTGCTCCTCCAGTCTCCCGGATGTCGTTCTCGCGTAGCACCTCTCCCCCAGCACGGTTATGGCTCGAAAAACACTGAGTCTTGCGTGTGTTCATTAATGCCATTCAACGATCTAACCTATACCTGTCATCCGCAACATACTACATCTCACAACGGATCTAATTAATGAGATACCTCTCCGCGCATCGCTCCTAGCTTGATTCGGTAAGTTCTAGTTGTATTTTTATCGATATTTGCTATACATTATCCATTCGCCTTATATCTATTTCGCTTTCTATCACCGCACTTTCATTGTTTGTTCAGTGCAGCTTGCCATCGTAATTCATAGTTTCTAGGCGACATGCCAAGCCAATATTATTCCATATTTTTACATTCCGCTTACCGGAGCGATCTCACGCACGCCGCCAATCTGTTCAAGGGAGCCAGCTAAGCAACCCCGACACACAGCCATCCGGCAATAATCGCTGTACTCTCCACGCTGTTTAGCACGTCAATCAGCCAAGTACTACATTTAATTTCCATCTACTATGTTATATCCTAAGTTATTTAGTGACTTATCTATTTGCAGATAACCTAACCTAACTCTGTCACTGTTAAGGATGGTACGGCCTTTCCTAATTAAAGTACATTGCAGCTTCTTACGGTAATGTGGACTTGTACATCTTCTCACTATTACCTTTATCTCTCATCTTTTAATAATCTCAATTACTTTATTGTTATAGGAGCCACTCTTCGTTCGTCGGAGCCTACATGTTTACAGGAGCAAAGGAATCATCCGCCACTCTGTCCCTTCACCTTACGTACATGTATTCAAGCTTTTACTCAATTATATTCCGAGTTATATACGCTGCACCGCTCAGATCTAAGAGTTTCCCGTTCCGTCGTGGCCTCCGCACATTTCCTTTTACATTATGTTCATAGAGTATTTAATAACGCTTTATCCTATTAACCTCTACTATATTAACTTGCATTTTAATATATTTACACTATTTACACTGTCCTTACATATATTTTGGTGTGTTTGCACCGCCCGCATAATCTGACTCTGTCATATTTCTATTTACGTCTCTACCAAACCTATACTGTCAGCCTGAAAGTTCATCCTATTCTACGGCTAGATATACTATTTCACCTCTCAACCGAATTTCTTGTGTCTTTTACATGCATCCACTTAATGATCAATATGGCATCACAACTCGTATAACCGCCTCGGCTGTCACAGCGTACATGTATATTTATAATTCATTTTATATTCTATCCGCCTTTTAACATTTGTTCAGATATATGTCAGCCTCATCTACGCATGCTCGCACACCGTTACGTATTTTACGTAGATCACTACCGACAACCGTTCCGCTGAAGAGGATCGACCGAATAACACGGCGGGGCCCATTCCGACAATGTGCACGCGTGCTCAGGGCGGTTTGCTGCCCTGGGCCGCGTCACCATCACGTGACTTACTTCCCACAATCTTACAACCTTATAATTTATCGTCACATTGCTATTCCATATCTAAAATTGTGCGCGCGTGCTCACCAAGGTTGGCAGTACTCGACGTACACCGTGCCGACTCGCGCACGCCGCCCAAGTGAAACTTAACCCGCATGAACATTTTCAGAAGCTATTTCCGTTAATTTCCGCATTGTCACTTAAATCTGACACTGTAGTTAATGTTAATTAACCTTTCTATAAGGCAATCAAGACCGCGAAGCGCCAGAGAATCACGCCAGGGTCCGATCTGTTCGTATCAGTGCGATCCTAACCTAGCGAATGTCATGCATCATATTTTACTTTGTTTAACAGATCTAATTTCTTGTGATTTATATAGGATAGGGGAGACTTCACGCATTGAACATTGCACATTTCTCAATAACCGGCTTTATTTCCTCATACATGCCAGTTCACACCTGCTCTGTACCCACATTCACCCGCGTCTCATCCAAGCGCAAAACTGTCCTTGCGCATAGCACTAATATTCCGTAACATGTTCGTTTTCGCTTATTATCATTCCCTATAGGTCTCTTGGCGCACATCCACCACTCAATCACCCAAGTGCATCAAGCCGATTTCGAGCGCATCGGTGCGCATGTATCACTCCCGGCATGCGCTCAGCAGCTACGTATTAGAGAATCTCCGGGATTCTCGCTTCTCTTTAACTTTTTAAGATGCTTCTATCTCTCCTCCAGGCCCACGGAAGGCCCTCCGTCGCCACAAATACAAGTTTCTCTCCACACTTACTTTCTAACCTATACATGTCACTCATTACTATACGCTACTTAACCTATTGATTTGAGTATGATCTTAACGACTGTCAGCATTCAAATCAACAAC
>CABEGB010000185.1:0-53775 GCA_901521435.1 Crematogaster levior
TGAGTTACAATATAAAATTACAAAATTTTCAAGCGTTCAAATATATTTTCCAACGATCTGTCACAATGGTGATTAGATTAACAATAAAGAGTGCGATTCTCTGGATATGATTCCACGGTTGTAATTTAATAAAATAATAAGTTCAGAAATTCTTGGCAGATGATAGAAGAGAGTAGCCTAGTGATACAGGCTTGGGACATAAATATGTAAAACCATTATGGTTTATATAGTTTGAACACTTGTAAAGGCGCAAGATATAGAGAGTAAAATCGGCCGTTTTGATTAACGCCTTTAGTGCGCTTAGGATCCAATAATTATGATTTCGAAAAGAATTTTATATAGATGCTAGTGACAGTTATATAGGCATAAGGTCACGCTGACCTTCGTTAAAATTAATAGAAAATCTTAAATTGAATAAGTGACTTGTTGAATAGCGTAATCAAGTTTAGTTATTAACAATGAAAAGAAGAAATTAAAGTTTGGATTGTAGAACTTGTAAATTAGTTCCTTCAAGGCGGCGCTCAAAATCGCGCATGAGTTCGCCGATGACTCATAGATATATTACATATAGATAGAGCTTTGTACCATTTTTGCTATAGTGCAACACGTGCCAAGATAAAATTATCTTTTCCTCCCTCGCGCATGCGCATTCGTATATTTATCTCGGCGGACGCGCATCGTTTTACATAAAATTAGGTTATATCCTTGGCTGTCATGGATAAACAGAAGATAAATGCGCGATTGCACATGCGCGAGGGAGGAAAAGATAATTTTATCTTGGCACGCAGTAAGATTTACAAAGCTCTATCTATATGTAATATATCTATGCGATGACTCCAGCATCCCCTTAAGGTTATTTATTCTGAGGACTTGTGCATAATATCAATCAAAATCAATCAAAATTATATTGTACACATATACATTAAATACAGATAATACAGATTAATTATGAATTATTTACCTGGATAATTTTTGTTATAGCACAAGACAATTAGCAATAATGATATATGACTACAATTGGGACATCATTCACCATAATATGTGAATAACTATATATAACTAAACAGCAGAATTCGAAACCACTAAGCGTGAACTTCTGTGAGTGGCTGAAATAAAAACGTGAATTAAAAACAAAATACCGCGCAATTTAATTAGAAATTTTGTCATTAATCAATTTTCCTAAAAAATTATTAATAATTTTCAAAAATAATTGAAATTATTTAATGAAATAAAAATAATAAATTTTAAAATAATTAGTAAAAAAATACATGTATTATAAATTATAATAATATACACCGTAGTTATATGTGAAAAGTAATTTTTTTATTATGTGTGTATATTTATATGTGTACATTTAATAAAGGGAGAAAGAAAGAGATACAATTTTATATATAGTTTTATGTACATGAATGAATTATAGGAAAAAAACAAAAAGATTCTCGATAAGGAATACAAAATATTTTCATTTTTATGTCATCAAGTGAAAAAGTTTTTAATTCGGACCATTCATTTCCAACAAAAATATTAAATAATTTAGACTCTATTGGATAATGAGGAAGATTACTTGGATTTATTAATATTCTTCCTTCTATAATGGACTTTTCATTACATTTATAAATATTTTTAATCTGAAAAATATCATTATTTTTTAAGCAACAAAAACTATCGCATTTTTTATTTGATGAAAGTTTAAATGTTTTAAAAAAAATAGAATTATATACTAATTTCGTTTTATCTGACTTTATAGAATTATATTGAACAAGTTGTGGTTTAGAAAAGTTATGTTCATGATATATTTTTTTATATTCAGCACGTTCCATTATTCTATTATGTAATTGTTCTAAAGGTTTCTCTGCTTTTTTCAATTGTTTTTTAATTTGATATAAAAAGCTTTCAAAAGAAAAACTACTAAATGAATCTAAATGTCCGAATTTTACAACATCATCAGCTAAGTGAATTAAGTTGTGAATATTTGAAACAATAAAATCTTTTCCATATAATATTTTTGAAGTGGTAACAAAATAAAGTAGCAAATTTTTAGCATATTCATTGTTGTTAATACAATCACTTTCATGACATAATATTCTAATGGCACAATGCAAAGAATTAAAATGTAATAAATAATTTTCAGGTAAATAATTTTGAAGAATAACTGGTCCTATATATAACAAAAATAATCTTAATTCCGTTGCCTTCCAACGTTCCAATTCTTCCAAACTACGTGTCTTCCGTACAAAGTCACTTGGTACCCACGAAGATATATTACATAAGGTTTCTGAAATTTCATTAATAACTATAGAACTAAATTTAATTACTTTATTTTCTCCTCCATGCACAAAAATATGAAGCATTCTTTTTACTACTCCCAGGCAAACTAAATGCATATAATCTAATGGAAATTGACTTACCATTCCCACATTTGCTTTTTCAAAAATTGATCTTCCCAAATGATGTTCTTTATTTTCTTGATTAACAAAATTTCCATCTGTTCTTAATTTTGCGTTCATTTCAAGAAAAATCATTCGACGATTATTATAATCACCTTCTTGCATGCACTTTGAACAACCAAAATATCCATTAAATCCTTTGGTACACTTTACAAATGATCGTGCTGGAGAATCACAAATTACACATCGAATTGTAACTGTAAAATGTTTGTCATTAAATTTAAATCCTTTTTCATGTAAAGAAATGTATTCTTCAATAAAATCTTTTATAAATTCATTAGAACAATTAGGTTTCTTATAGCCATGATACGTTCCAATAACAAATGGTTCAGCAATTCTGGGATATATTTCTCCTAATATTGGATAAAATTGGCTTTTTGAACTTTTTGTTAAAGGTAAACCATCTATATTAATATTTATTTTTATATCTTTAGATACCATATTTGAATGTACATCAGTTTTTAAAATATCTATTAAAGCATTTTCTAAGCCATAATGAAAATATTTTCCAGGAGGAACTTCACGAGTAACAATGTGTTTGGGCGTATTGAGCAATGTCCTGGGATCAAGTGGAAGATCTTCTAACTCAGTTACGTCTTTAACATTTTTCAATAATTTCAATAATGCTCCACTAGCCCGATGAGTAACATTATAATCACACATCCATTGCTTTAATTGTTCTTTAAAATTAAAATCACTTTTACTCATCATATTCATATTACTATCTATTATATCATCATTTATTATTAATGCATCATTTTCATTATTAACATCATGAAATTCAATGCAATAGTTTTCTTCATCACTACTATTGTCACTAATACTGAAATCAATATTTTCATTTTCTAGAGGTAAATAATGCACTATTTCATTGGAACACATCACTTTATTACCTTCTTCTATAATATCACTTATTATTTGCCTATTATGCAAACACTTATAAGCTTTAAGAAGCCTTCGATTTTTTTGACTCACGGATAAATTTTTAAAATTTTTGCGCAATGACATTTTGTATTAAAATATTTAAAAAATGTTAAAATTTAAAATATATAAAAATTAATTAAAAAGTAATATTAAATTTTAAAAATATTAATTTCTAAAAAAATAAAATATATGATAATGATAAGGTTTCATATACCTCGTTTATAATTATGTAAATATGTTCAATTTGACTTTTAAACGATATATTTAATACTTAACTTATTCGTATCCTCTTCTACTTTGCCAAAATTTTTTGACTCCCATAAATCTTTCTTCACAATAAAATATTTACGCTGTATTCTCTTTCTTATGCTCTAATATTCACACATATGTGACCGAGGTTATGTTTTTTGAGAAACATCTTGCGAAAAGATAATTTTATTAATATCATTTTCAAGAGAATTTAATGAAATCCTTAAAAAGTCCTCTTAAAGAACTCTTCCCTCTAAGACCAAGAGACATCTATAAATAGACATCATAAAGAGCTTTTTTGAAAGACATCTTGCAAAAAGATAATTTATTGATATCATTTTGAAGAGAAATTAATGAGGTCTTAAAAAATTCCTCTTAAAGAGGTCTTTTGAAAAATATCTTGTAAAAAGATAACTTCTTGATATCATTTTCAAGAAAAATTAATGAAGTTTTTAAAAAGTTCTCTTAAAGAACTCTTCCTCTCAATAATGTTCACTGGGTATAGTTCGCGTCACATATATTATAGATTTTCAGTACTAGTGAATTCTGGAACACGACCAGTGTCATAACGTTGTACTGATTGCATTCTATTACAGATTCCGCATAAAAAAGATATAGAAACTTTGAGAAAAGTAAGATATTTCGAAAGGCATTCGTGAAAAAATGACATAATCAGCCAAAATTTTTCATTTATACAGAATTATATACAATTGCATATGACTATATATGAACTTTTTTTATTATTTATATATATTTATACACAATGAGGAACTTACATATAATCATATACAATCATATATTAGACTAACAGACATTAATGTATAATTATATATAAAACATCGTGGACATTATATATAAGTATCCATAATATGCACTTACATATAATTTCATATAGCAGTCGCTTCATTTATATATAAATATACATAATATTTTTTATTTTGTCATGTATCGTTATACACAATTCTGCATAATTGTGCATAGTGCTGTATAAATACCTGTATATTAAATTTTGCATGACTATATATAAGAAATGTTTTACCGGGTTGTTTTACAATAACTCTTTGATGAAAAATGTCACGCTCTGTTTTCGTCACCTTCCTTCTGTGACTATGATACTGAGGACGTGATTGGTTGATTTATAGATGCTTCCTCGATAGTTGAATTATACAGAAGGATGTGTACGTTCATAAACTTTTAACAATGTATATATATATTTTCGTTGAACGCGTCCTTTCACTTCAATCTTCACTTCCGTTTCCTTACAAAACTTTAACTTTAACAATAATGTTCACTGAATACACTTGTATGGATATTACAAATTTCTTGTCGTAAAATTTCTAAGTTAATTTTCAATTACGCTGGAGCGCGTCTTCTTGCCTTAAACTCTCGCTTCTTTCTGACGACTTTTTTTCGCTCCTCTCAATAAGCTGCGGCGGATTTTCGAGCCCTCGATTTTTTAACGGGGGGGGGGGTGTACATAGAGTAGGGAGTACGCTCTTAAATGCAAAATGTAAAGGGTAGGAAATCGTGACGTACGGCTCTACGTCATGTTAACTTGCATCAGCCTGGTGACGAATAGTTTGGTAAATAGGGTTTGGCCCCCACGATTTTTTGTTTTTCATTTTAAATAAAAGTTCTGGTACTAAAAACAATTATTACAATACAAAATTTGTTAAAACTCATTAAATAATTTGTTTGAAGCATTTAAATATGTCAATCGTTTGAAACGCCCAAATTTTCGCGCGCCATGACGGTGTCGACGTGTGACGTCACTATCTAGGTAACGGTTTGATAGCTGATTTCAAACGTATGTAAATTCACTGAAAATGAATGATAACACAGAGAAAACTCTTAAAAAACGGTGTTACAAGTGGTGTTTTGTTCCATTATGTAAAAATACGACGATTAGTACGCCTTCAAAAATTTTTATATCGGTGCCAAAAGGAGATATTCGGAGGAAATGGTTTGATATCGCAAGACGAACCGATGGTTCAACAATAAACGTCTACACCAACATATTTTGTTGTGAAGATCATTTTAACGTAAGTTAAGTATACTTTATAAAGCATACAAATACTTTATATACTTTGTATATACTTTATAACTATGTATATATATATATATATATATATATATATACAGGGTGTCCCATTTTAAATAACGGATAGGAATATCTCGGATGGTAAGCATTTTGGAGGAAATTTGTTGATACAAAAGTTGTATGGTTTCAAGGGGGACATAAGATGGTGTCATTAATGTGACCTTGAATAGTTGCTTGAAGGTCACGTGAAGGTCACCTTAAATTTTTTAAATGGAACTGCCTACTTTTTATTATACAGGGTTGGGCAAAAGTCCGGAAACGGTCAAATATCTCGAAAAGGATCAACTATAGCGAAAAATTGTAAATAGCAAAGTTGTAGGGCTTAAAAAAATGTACCTAATGATGACTAAAAATTTTACTTTGAGTGGAGGACGAAGATCATATAAAAGTCAAATTGAATTTTTTAAATGGAACTGCCTACTTTTTATTGCATATTCTTATAGCTTATCTCGAGACCTTTCCAAAACACTATAATAAAGTATTTTTTTGTTAAGTATTTTCCGAGTTATAAAGCTTGAAATAATTTCTTAATTTTACATAAACTGTAAAATATCTCGTAAAATATTTACTTTTCGATGACCTTATCTCAATACTTTTATGCACAGAATAATGAGAGGAATCAATTGGTGTAAAGAAAACACATAGTTGTTTTTAAGAAAAAATATGTAATTGTTAGTTACAAATTGCATATTTTTTCTTAAAAACAACTATGTGTTTTCTTGACACCAATTGGTTCCTCTCATTATTCTGTGCATAAAAGTATTGAGGTAAGGTCATCGAAAAGTAAATATTTTACGAGATATTTTACAGTTTATGTAAAATTAAGAAATTATTTCAAGCTTTATAACTCGGAAAATACTTAACAAAAAAATACTTTATTATAGTGTTTTGGAAAGGTCTCGAGATAAGCTATAAGAATATGCAATAAAAAGTAGGCAGTTCTATTTAAAAAATTCAATTTGACTTTTATATGATCTTCGTCCTCCACTCAAAGTAAAATTTTTAGTCATCATTAGGTACATTTTTTTAAGCCCTACAACTTTGCTATTTACAATTTTTCGCTATAGTTGATCCTTTTCGAGATATTTGACCGTTTCCGGACTTTTGCCCAACCCTGTATATTCTTGTAGCTTATCTCGAGACCTTTCCAAAACACTATAAATAAATGTTTTTTCGTTAAGTATTTTTCGAGTTATGAAGGTTGAAATAATTTCTTAATTTTACATGAACTATAAAATATCTCGTAAAATATTCACTTTTCGATAACCTTACCTCAATACTTTTATGCACAGAATAATGAGAGGAATCAATTAGTGTAAAGAAAACACATAGTTGCTTTTAACAAAAAATATGCAATTTGTAACTAACAATTACATACATTTTGTTAAAAACAACTATGTGTTTTCTTTACACTAATTGATTCCTCTCATTATTCTGTGCATAAAAGTATTGAGGTAAGGTCATCGAAAAGTGAATATTTTACGAGATATTTTATAGTTCATGTAAAATTAAGAAATTATTTCAACCCTTATAACTCGAAAAATACTTAACGAAAAAACATTTATTTATAGTGTTTTGGAAAGGTCTCGAGATAAGCTACAAGAATATATAATAAAAAGTAGGCAGTTCCATTTAAAAAATTTAAGGTGACCTTCACGTGACCTTCAAGCAACTATTCAAGGTCACATTAATGACACCATCTTATGTCCCCCTTGAAACCATACAACTTTTGTATCAACAAATTTCCTCCAAAATGCTTACCATCCAAGATATTCCTATCCGTTATTTAAAATGGGACACCCTGTATGTACCTGCTGAAGCTGCGCAGTCTTCGCATCTGACATATTCCACTTTCTCCATTTCCTCGTTGACAAGCATTCTTACAACATATGCCTTGTTGTTTACTCTATGCTCAGGACATATTTTTCCACGAATATGACATAAATTTTTTTCCCTTTTTAACTCGACATATCCAATTGCTGCATCACCATAGTTTTCACTTTCAGCTCTAAATATATATATATATATATATAGAGGTTAGAATGCCATATTGTTTTAAAATATTTTACATATCACTTCGGTCATGATAAATATCAGTGATTATATTATATTCAGCTTATTTCTTTCGATTACAAATTTATAAACGAGTTATAAGTGTATATAAAGTACAAAAAATGTGCTTACTTTTTTGCTTTTATGCCACGGGTTTCTGCGATATTAAACACCTCATTTTCAGAAAAGAAATCGGACACCATCAATACCGTTAGCTTTGGTAAATTGTCCGACTGCGCTTGTACAAATCCCGTATTGTTAGAATGCAACATAATAAATTTTTATAGCAAAACAAATCAGATAATACATAACGTACCATATAAAATATTTGAAACTAATAGACAATGACGTCACACGCGGTCTCCGCCAATCACGGGACGTTCCGTCCCCTCTCAAATTATTCGCAACTTTAATCATTTTTATTAAATTATAATTGCATTTTTAATATCGTTTGAAAATCATTTCATTAAGTTTTACTAAATATAAGGTTCATAGAAATCAATTTTTTAAACAACATATTTTTTACAAATTGAACCCTATTAAAAGTGCAACCCGAGTATTTTTCTTGTCTTATCTGTCAGATGTTTTGGCGTCTCACAACTTTTAATTCAACAATTTTGCGCGGTGGTATGAGACGGCAAGAATTGTTGAGACTTATTAACTTTGATAAAGGGTGAAATGAATATTTTTTCGTCAAGGTTGCGGCAAGTGAACAATAATGTTAACTTATTTGTAAGTGTACGATGTGATAAGTGTACGACGTGAATAAATTAATAATTCGCATTAATCATTAGCAATAGTATGAGATATAACGTTGCATAAGATGACAAAAGAAATTAATGGTAAAGTACAACATATGTATTTAATAATAATAAAAGGAGTAATTTAATTAAAAAAAAATGTTGAATAATTTATGAAGCGTGGTATATGGTAAGATTGTAACAAAGGAGTTGCATTTTAACAAAGGCATAAGAGTTACGTGTGTAGGAGGAAGATAGTTTAATTGAATACGGTATATGAATAATAATGCGTCAGACAAGGTAAGTTTAACAAAATTACATATAGTAGCAATAGAATATAATTGTATACGAGTGCGAGAAGGTAAGCTTAATAAAAAGAACGTAGGGAGTTATACGTGCAAGACGAAGACAGTTTAATAAAAAGCAAGGTACTTGCTGGAGGATTAAGCTTTTGTCCATAAAGCATACGAGTAAGACAAAGATAGTTTAATAGAGTTAGAGTGAATAGGTTCAATGCAAAATTTGGTTTGGAAAATATCCTTATAATATAAGGGAGAAAGACATTATATTAAATTGTACAAGGCCAAGTAAAAATTTTGAAGAGTTTTAACCATTGAATAAAGAGAATAATTTAATAAAATGTGGCTTAGAATATACGTGAATTTAGGGCTATACGCATAGGTATATTCGGCTATACAGTCATAGAATAAAAATGTATATAGAGTCATACTACAAGGATCACCCGAATATTCTTTAGGAACCGTTTTTTGGCAATAATTCGTGATCTAGAGGTATTGGCAACTTGTGAGGTCTACAAGTACACTACAGGGGTGTTCAAAAATATTTTTAAGGGGAGTAGTTACCCAATTTTGAATCCTGAATAACTCGAAAACTAAGATGAATTTCTGGGATCTAAAAACAGTTCCTTGTTTGGTTTACGAAGTTCTTTCGTGTCAAATCAAAATTTATAAAAATTTGTCCAATGAGAAAGAGTTGATTATTTTTCAGAAGATAGAATAAATAGAGAGTTGAAAATTTATATGTATATATATCTCGGGGATTACCATTTATATATTTAATTTTTAGAATTATTTATTATTAAAAATTGATTTTTATTAAAAAGGGGTAGAAAAACAAAATTCTAAAAAATGTTTAAAAATGGAATTTGGAATCCTTAAATTATATAAAGATTTTTAAGATTTTAAAAATTTATTGTTAATTGTGAAATAATGATTAGACATACATTAGAAGAATAAAGTGTTAGGCCGGTATTCATAGCCGGATCTTATATTTAAGATCGTCTTAAGTTTATCTTTAGATGCTGTACGAATCAGTTTATTGGCTACGGAGTATCTGAAGATGAATTTAAGACGGTCTTAATTATAAGATCTGACTATAAATACCGGCCTTTAGATATTGAAATTAAAAGCATAGCCGAGCAGAAGAAAAGCATAATTAATTGGTTAATGCAATTAAATCTTGGTCGCCTTATATAATAATTACATGAATTAAAAGTAACTTAAATGTTTAAGTTTATATATAATTAAAATACATATCTAACGCTGGTATAATGTAATAAGTGTATGAGAATATATGTATATATATATTGTAACCTTTTTAGCCTATTTGTATTTTATAATTTTTATGTGAATTTCTTATCTTTTCTTTGCACATTCCGTTATAGGGTATATTTATCTGTATATTAACGAAATTAAAACATAAAATGCTATGCAAAATATGAACTTATGCTAAAGGGTAAAAATTAAAATTAAGAACAGAAGAGTAATACATACATGGAATAGTGAAATTAGCGTTAAACATTATAGAGGATATATGTTTATGTCAAACAATAGTTAAAAGAAATAATTTGTAATAATGTAAAATTATAAATAGACATTAATATAATTCGATAACGAATATGCTAGATTTGTTTTTGTATTTGATTTTAATTTTATAATTTTTATCTGGTTTTCCTACCTTTTCGATGTCGCTTATTAAAGATGATTATTTGAATGCATTGTCCGTCATGACGATATATACAGGGTGTCTCAGACCACCCGTCCTACCCGATTTTTTCGTAAACGCGACATTTTAAAGAAAAATGTTTCAGACAAAAGTTTTGTGACTTCGAGGGGGACATAAGATGGTGTCATTGGTTTGACCTTAAAGAATTATTTGAAAGTCACATGAAAGTCACCTCAATTTTTTTAAATGGCATTCCCTATTTTTTATTGCATATTCTTGTAGCTTATCTCGAGACCTTTCCAAAACACTATAAATAAATGTTTTTTCGTTAAATATTTTCCGAGTTATAAGGCTTAAAATAATTTCTTAATTTTACATAAACTATAAAATATCTCGTAAAATATTCACTTTTCGATGATCTTACCTCAATACTTTTATGCACAGAATAATGAGAGAAATCAATTGGTGTAAAGAAAACACATAGTTGTTTTTAAGAAAAAATGTGCAATTTGTAATTAACAATTACATATATTTTCTTAAAAACAACTATGTGTTTTCTTTACACCAATTGATTCCTCTCATTATTCTGTGCATAAAAGTATTGAGGTAAGGTCATCGAAAAGTGAATATTTTACGAGATATTTTATAGTTTATGTAAAATTAAGAAATTATTTCAAGTCTTATAACTCGGAAAATATTTAACGAAAAAACATTTATTTATAGTGTTTTGGAAAGGTCTCGAGATAAGCTACAAGAATATGCAATAAAAATTAGGGAATGCCATTTAAAAAAATTGAGGGACTTTCATATGACTTTCTTAAATAATTCTTTAAGGTCAAACCAATGACACCATCTTATGTCCCCCTCAAAGTCACAAAACTTCTGTCTGAAACATTTTTCTTTAAAATGTCGCGTTTACGAAAAAATCGGGTGGGACGGGTGGTCTGAGACACCCTGTATATACAGGGTGTCTTATTATAAAACATCCAGTCGAATATTTCGAAAACCAAGCCCAGGAGAGAAAAATTTTTCAGACAAAAGTTATTTGATTTCGAGGGGCCCATAAGATGATACCATTGGTTTGACCTTGAAGAATTATTTGAAAGTTACATGAAAGTCACCTCAATTTTTTAAAATGGCATCCCCTATTTTTTATTACATATTCTTGTAGCTGACCTCGAGAGCTTTCCAAAACACTATAATAAAGTATTTTTTCATGAAGTATTTTCCGAGTTATAAAGCTTGAAATAATTTTATAATTTTACATAAACTGTAAAATTTCTCGTAAAATATTTACTTTTCGATGACCTTATCTCAATACTTTTATGCACAGAATAATGAGAGGAATCAATTGGTGTAAAGAAAACACATAGTTGTTTTTAAGAAAAAATATGTAATTGTTAGTTACAAATTGCATATTTTTTCTTAAAAACAACTATGTGTTTTCTTAACACCAATTGGTTCCTCTCATTATTCTGTGCATAAAAGTATTGAGGTAAGGTCATCGAAAAGTAAATATTTTACGAGATATTTTACAGTTTATAGTAAAATTATGAAATTATTTCAAGCTTTATAACTCGGAAAATACTTAATAAAAAAATACTTTATTATAGTGTTTTGGAAAGCTCTTGAAGTCAGCTACAAGAATATGTAATAAAAAATTATATTATTTAAAAAAATTAACTTGACCTTTAAATGACCTTCACATTCACAATCGAGGTCAAATTCAATATCACCATTCAATAGCCAGGGAAAAATACTAAAACTTATATCTGAAACTTTTTATCAGAAAGTGCATTCCTTTCAAGATAATCCGGTGGGGAAGTTAAAATTTTATTGCATTATATGCTATATATATATATATATATATCTAATATGCAACAAGACGTTGCTATTGGAAAGATGGAAAAGGTATTAGAAAACGAAATAAAAAGGAAGAAAAACGTAAAAAAAAAATACGTAAAATCTAATTATATCAATTAAATTCATTACTAATGTCTCACCCAGTATGTGCCGCGACTTCCACGCATAGGGTGTCTCATTGAATATATATAATCATTACTGGCACAGAATGCTAATCATTATAATTTCTATTGTTACTATATGCTATATTTATAATAAGACGCAATACACATATATACCGCCATGATGCGAATAATGCATGCGAATAAGCATCTTTAATAAGTGACTTCGAAAAGGTAAGAAAACGCAAATAAAAATTATAAGAACAAAAGCAAAAGAAAATAATTAATTAATTTAAAGAATAATAATTACTGATTGATATTTTACTATAGTTTTACTTCACACATATATGTGTTTATTCTAATATATAACAAAACGTCAGGAAGACGTAAAACAAATACATTAACTATAGCTTATGACTAAGATTATACCCTTAGAGCATATAGTACTAGAGTAAGCAAGTCCTATACCACGTATGTTGTGTGAGCGTGATCAGTGTGCGAGAGAGAACGCTATAGTAAAGTTAATACCTATCTTTTTTAAATGGCATCCCCTATTTTTTATTACATATTCTTGTAGCTGACTTCAAGAGCTTTCCAAAACACTATTAAGTATCCTCCGAGTTATAAATTTTGAAATAATTTCATAATTTTACATAAACTGTAAAATATCTCGTAAAATATTTACTTTTCGATGACCTTACCTCAATACTTTTATGCACAGAATAATGAGAGGAACCAATTGGTGTCAAGAAAACACATAGTTGTTTTTAAGAAAAAATATGCAATTTGTAACTAACAATTACATATTTTTTCTTAAAAACAACTATGTGTTTTCTTTACACCAATTGATTCCTCTCATTATTCTGTGCATAAAAGTATTGAGATAAGGTCATCGAAAAGTAAATATTTTACGAGATTTTACAGTTTATGTAAAATTATTTCAAGCTTTATAACTCGGAAAATACTTCATGAAAAAATACTTTATTATAGTGTTTTGGAAAGCTCTCGAGGTCAGCTACAAGAATATGTAATAAAAAATAGGGAATGTCATTTTAAAAAATTGAGGTGACTTTCATGTAACTTTCAAATAATTCTTCAAGGTCAAACCAATGGTATCATCTTATGGGCCCCTCTTTTTCTCCTCCACCGCCCTGTTTTTCCATCTTAATCTCTTTCTCCCCGCCCTCCGCCTCCTTTTGTTTCTCTTCCTAGCCCCCGCCTTGTTCCACCCCCTTTACCCCCCGTTTCATGTACCTCACCTCTTTTTTCACCCCCTCCCTCCTAAGAGTGCTTCCCCTCACCGCCGGACCACGGTCCATCACCTACTCTTCCTAGATCGCTTTGTATATTCTCGTCCATATTCCCATACTGCTTAGCTTTTTCTGCGCTAAGGGCCATTTTATTCTTTGGTTGGGCACCTTTTTCCACCCGTGCGTGCCGTTGTGTTGGTCGCCCTGTTGCGACCCAGCCGCCCGTGTCTTTGTGTCGCCAGCGCATGCTGTTTCCTCTTACCGTCCGCCCCCGCGTTCCGGCCGCTTTATCTGCCTTCCCCCAAATGCAATTTTACCACCCCGTATCAATCTCGGGGTCGTCCCACAGATCCTCCCAAACTCCGTCCCTCCCTTGCCCTGTGCCCACCCCTCTTAGTCCGAAAAAACATTGGCGTCCAGACCCCACTGCACTGCCCACCGTTGCCAAGTCTCCTTAGTTTTTGAGATATTTTTATTTTTTCGTTTTTGATATTTTTATTTTTATTTTTTTTTTTTATTTTTATGTTATCCGATACAGCGTGCCATAGGTCACTATACGACGGCCCGTTTAAAAATATACTCCTATATGTTACAATTATTGTCCTTCTCTGTTTACACCTTCCAACAAAATCCCAACAAATCATCCCCCCACCCCATAGATATTTTTCACGCGGTATGTGCATCACCGGGATGGCCTGAGTCGTCGAGGTATACCCCCGCCGTCGCGGGTGGGGCGCCTCATCCCCGCCTCGCCTCCCCCCTTGCTGTCGTTGCCCCCTCCATGTCTGCGCACACGTTTTGGCACGACACCATCTTATGTCCCCCTCGAAGTCACAAAACTTTTGTCTGAAACATTTTTCTTTAAAATGTCGCGTTTACGAAAAAATCGGGTAGGACGGGTGGTCTGAGACACCCTGTATATATCGTCATGACGGACAATGCATTCAAATAATCATCTTTAATAAGCGACATCGAAAAGGTAGGAAAACCAGATAAAAATTATAAAATTAAAATCAAATACAAAAACAAATCTAGCATATTCGTTATCGAATTATATTAATGTCTATTTATAATTTTACATTATTACAAATTATTTCTTTTAACTATTGTTTGACATAAACATATATCCTCTATAATGTTTAACGCTAATTTCACTATTCCATGTATGTATTACTCTTCTGTTCTTAATTTTTAATTTTTACCCTTTAGCATAAGTTCATATTTTGCATAGCATTTTATGTTTTAATTTCGTTAATATACAGATAAATATACCCTATAACGGAATGTGCAACCATGCAAAAGATGCACTTGCTAAATTCATGAGTAAAAATGTATGAAAACGACCGATATACATATGTGCTAAACGGTTGGTTACAATACAGTTATACATATATTCTCATACACTTATTACATTATACCAGCGTTAGATATGTATTATAATTATATATATAAACATTTAAGTTACTTTTAATTCATGTAATTATTAAATAAGGTGCATCAACTAAAAAGGTTACAATACACGTATACATATATTCTCATACACTTATTACATTATACCAGCGTTAGATATGTATTTTAATTATATATACTTAAACATTTAAGTTACTTTTAATTCATGTAATTATTATATAAGGCGACCAAGATTTAATTGCATTAACCAATTAATTATGCTTTTCTTCTGCTCGGCTATGCTTTCAATTTCAATATCTAACACTTTATTCTTCTAATCTATGTCTAATCATTATTTCACAATTAACAATAAATTTTTAAAATCTTAAAAATCTTTATATAATTTAAGGATTCCAAATTCCATTTTTAAACATTTTTTAGAATTTTGTTTTCTACCCCTTTTTAATAAAAATCAATTTTTAATAATAAATAATTCTAAAAATTAAATATATAAATGGTAATCCCCGAGATATACAGGGTGATTCAGAACGACTTAGTTGTCCGAGCACAGACGTATTCCTGAGTGAATTCTGAGACGATTTTTCCTTTGCCAAAATTTTATTTGAAGCTTAGATTTTGAGTTATTAATGAAAATAGTTAGCAAATCGTGAGCCGCGAGAGGCAGGCAGGCAGGGACGGCGCAAGCCGCGATTCACCGTTACACGCGGGCACTTACACGAGGCGCCCGCTGCGATCAGCTGACGTAGCAGGCCCAAATACACATACACACACATCTCTCTCTCTCTCTCTCTCTCTCTCTGTCCCTTTCTCTGTCTCTCTCTTTGTCCCTCTTTCTCTCATACACTCTCTCCCTCTCTCTGTCTCTCTCAATACTCTTTGTCCCTCTTTCTCTCACACACACACGCACACGCATACACACACACACACATTCACTTACCTTATCAAATTCGATGTCTTCGTATACCGCTTGACGGATAAATAATTCCATTCGAAATTAACAATAACACACACGTCTTATTTTACACGTATTTTACACGTAATGCAAATCCACAATAATACACACGATTGAGAATACGATATTTTTTTTCTTTCACGTATGTCAACACTTTTTTCGTATCGAATTTATTCACGCTTTTAAGTGATTTATAAATCGAGTCATTACTATTAATCACTACCGAGTAATCTCACTTCGCGGCTTATTTTTATAATTAAGAAACAATACACACATTGCACACAATCACAGTATAATCCACACAGCATGCATGTCCAAAAGATGTACAGAGGACATTCCAATAAGAATATCTTTCAGAGATACGATCTCTTTGGGATGTCCTACAAACGTTTCCTGGATATGCAAGCTGTGTAGGAATTAATCCGCGAAACTTTTTGTCTTGTACGAAGTCTGTCACGTATCAGTACTTTCACACACTCACACTCGACTCGAATAAATCTGTTCGTTGCTGTTAATCACTACCGATTAATTTTATTCAGCGACCGACAACAATCCGAAGAAAGAAACGCGTTTACACGACACACGTAACGCCCGGTACGCGATGCGACTGTAGCAGGTTATGTTTTTTGAAACAGCTGAGACGATCTCAGCTGTTTCAAGCCTGCTACAGTCGCATCGCGTACCGGGCGTTACGTGTGTCGTGTAAACGCGTTTCTTTCTTCGGATCGTTGTCGGTCGCTGAATAAAATTAATCGGTAGTGATTAACAGCAACGAACAGATTTATTCGAGTCGAGTGTGAGTGTGTGAAAGTACTGATACGTGACAGACTTCGTACAAGACAAAAAGTTTCGCGGATTAATTCCTACACAGCTTGAATATCCAGGAAACGTTTGTAGGACATCCCAAAGAGATCGTATCTCTGAAAGATATTCTTATTGGAATGTCCTCTGTACATCTTTTGGACATGCATGCTGTGTGGATTATACTGTGATTGTGTGCAATGTGTGTATTGTTTCTTAATTATAAAAATAAGCCGCGAAGTGAGATTACTCGGTAGTGATTAATAGTAATGACTCGATTTATGAATCACTTAAAAGCGTGAATAAATTCGATACGAAAAAAGTGTTGACATACGTGAAAGAAAAAAAATATCGTATTCTCAATCGTGTGTATTATCGTGGATTTGCATTACGTGTAAAATACGTGTAAAATAAGACGTGTGTGTTATTGTTAATTTCGAATGGAATTATTTATCCGTCAAGCGGTATACGAAGACATCGAATTTGATAAGGTAAGTGAATGTGTGTGTGTGTGTGTGTGTGTGTGTGTGTGTGTGTGCGTGTGTGTATGAGAGAAAGAGGGACAAAGAGAGAGACAGAGAAAGGGACAGAGAGAGAGAGAGAGAGAGAGAGAGAGATGTGTGTGTATGTGTATTTGGGCCTGCTACGTCAGCTGATCGCAGCGGGCGCCTCGCGTAAGCGCCCGCGTGTAACGGTGAATCGCGGCTTGCGCCGGCCCTGCCTGCCTCTCGTACGCGGCTCAAGATTCGCTAACTATTTTCATTAATAACTCAAAATCTAAGTTTCAAATAAAATTTTGGCAAAGGAAAAATCGTCTCAGAATTCACTCAGGAATACATCTGTGCCCGGACAACTAAGTCGTTCTGAATCACCCTGTATATACATATAAATTTTCAACTCTCTAATTATTCTATCTTCTAAAAAAAATCAACTCTTTCTCATTGGACAAATTTTTATAAATTTTGATTTGATACGAAAGAACTTCGTAAACCAAACAAGAAACTGTTTTTAGATCCCAGAAATTCATCTTAGTTTTCGAGTTATTCAGGATTCAAAATTGGGTAACTACTCCCCTTAAAAATATTTTTGAACACCTTTGTAGTGTACCTGTAGACCTCACAAGTTGCCAACACCTCTAGTTCACGAATTATTGCCAAAAAAATGGTTCTTAGGCCGGTATTCATAGTCGGGTCTTATATTTAAGATCGTCTTAAGTTTATCTTTAGATGCTGTACGAATCAGTTCATTGGCTACGGAGTATCTAAAGATAAACTTAAGACGGTCTTAATTATAAGATCCGACTACGAATACTGGTCTTTTAAAGAATATTCGGGTGATCCTTGTAGTATGACTCTATATACATTTTTATTCTATGACTGTACAGCCGAATATACCTATGCGTATAGCCCTAAATTCACATATATTCTAAGCCACATTTTATTAAATTATTCTCTTTATTCAATGGTTAAAACTCTTCGAAATTTTTACTTGGCCTTGTACAATTTAATATAATGTCTTTCTCCCTTATATTATAAGGATATTTTCCAAACCAAACTCTGTATTAAACCTACTCACTCTATTAAACTATCTCTGTCTTACTTGTATGCTTTATGGACAAAAGCTTAATCCTCCAAGTACCTTTGCTTTTTATTATATAAACTTTTTATTATATAACTGTCTTCGTCTTGCACGTATAACTCCCTACGTTCTTTTTATTAAGCTTACTTTCTCGCACTCGTATAAACTTATATTCTATTACTAACGCACTATCACTATATGTAATTTTGTTAAACTTAACTTGTCTGACGCATTATTATTCATATACCGTATTCAATTAAACTATCTTCCTCCTACACACGTAACTCTTATGCCTTTGTTAAAATGCAACTCCTTTGTTACAATCTTACTATATACCACGCTTCATAAATTATTCAGAACATTTTCTTTTAATTAAATTACTCCTTTTATTATTATTAAATACATATGTTGTACTTTACCATTAATTTCTTTTGTCATCTTATGCAACGTTATATATCTCATACTATTGCTAATGATTAATGCGAATTATTAATTTATTCACGTCGTACACTTACAAATAAGTTAACATTATTGTTCACTTGCCGCAACCTTGACGAAAAAATATTCATTTCACCCTTTATCAAAGTTAATAAGTCTCAACAATTCTTGCCGTCTCATACCACCGCGCAAAAATTGTTGAATTAAAAGTTGCGAGACGCCAAAACGTCTGACAGATAAGACAAGAAAAATACTCAGGTTACACTTTTAATTTACTAAACTATTCGTCACCAGGCTGATGCAAGTTAACATGACGTAGAGCCGTACGTCACGATTTCCTACCCTTTACATTTTGCATTTAAGAGCGTACTCCCTACTCTATGTACACCCCCCCCCCCCGTTAAAAAATCAAGGGCTCGAAAAATTCGCTGCAGCTTATTGAGAGGAGCGAAAAAAGTCGTCAGAAAGAAGTGAGAGTTCGAAGCAGTAAGACGTGCTCCGTATAATCGTAAAGAAAAGAACTTAGAAATTTTGAGAGAGTTCATATAAGTTATATACGTTCATATACATTGTCAATTATTATAAATCAGAAACTATCGTACGAAAGAAAAAGTGAAAGTTAGTGCTATAAGGACACATTCAGTCATTCACACGCATCGATCATCATTATATTAATTACTCTGAAGGAAAGAAAATTATTTATTTCGGATTGTCGAGGCTTCCACACGAAACAGCCAATCCGATTCAAGGATACAAAGGAATATTGTCACGAGAAGAAACACACAGAAATTAAACGTGACATATTTTGGTATAGAGTTATCGTAAAGCAACCACTGTAAGTCCATTATTCTTTATTTTGTACACATCGTTCGTTAGTTATAACGGCCGAACCGTGTCATTGTTAAAATCCCCCATTTCGTGGCACTTAATTTTCGTTACTTTTATATCACTTATTTACAAGTTCTATTATCCATAAACTTTATCAATTCTCTTTTCATTGTTAATAACTAAACTTGATTACGTTATTCAACAAGTCAATTTTATTCAATTTAAGATTTTCATTAATTCTTAACGAAGGTCACGTGACCTTATGCCTTATATAACCATGTCACTAGCATTCTAAACAATTGATTGCTTCTGCGATGAGACATTCGTATGGAATGATTTTATCCTTTTTCTTATTGTTCACGTTTCGAAGCACACAACACATTCACATCTCTGTCACTCACTTCATCGATAAAACGAGGAAATATTTAATGATAACTACTCAGCGCGAAAATTACTCGAAAAAGAAAAACATGTTTTCGACGAACACACGACACGTGTTTACTCGACGGTGGCAAGCAGTCGACTGATTTGATAGGTTAGGTTTGTTATCACGACAATCCCGTAACCAATTGAAAGTGGCTGCGTTCAGGAACCACCAGAGCAGATCAGTGAGCGCTTAGTGATTCTTTTATTTAATTGGTTTCTGCACTTAGATCCAACGAAGATCTAAATGCAAGAACCAATTATATTACGAATTATATTAGACAAAATGATACGTAAGTAAACACGTTGAAGCTTCTTCAATACATCCCTCTCCCTCCTCTCTCACTCTTTCTCTCTGACGCATTCTTGAGTGAATAAATGTACATGCGTACGTGCGTGTGTCTGTCTGTCTGTCCGTCTGTCAGCTGCGTGCGGTGTGTGTATGTGTGTGTGTGTCTGTCTGTCTGTCCGTCCGTCTGTCTGCTGTGTGCGTGCGTGGTGTGTGTGTGTGTATGCATATTTATGTATCGTCAGCTGATTGCAGCAGGCGCCTCGCGTAAACACCCGCGTAACGGGTGAGTGGTCCGCCCCTGCCTGTCTCTTGTACTCGACTCACGATACGCTACCTATTTTCCTTTGTATTTTGAAAACTAAGCTCCGGAAAAATTTTTGGCAAAGGAAAAGTTGTCTTAGAATACGCTTAGGAATATGTCTCTTTAAGGACATACGCTTATTTTGAATCACCCTGTATATATATATCCTGTATATATATCTCACCCTGTATATATATCTAATATGCAACAAGACACTGTTGCTGAAGAGATGGAAAAGGTAGTAGAAAATGAAATAAAAAGAGAAAAACATGAAATCTAAAGAAATACATAAAATCTAATTATATTAATTAAATTCATTACTAATGTCTCACCCAGTATGTGCCGCGACTTCCACGCATAGTGTCTCATTGAATATATTATATATATATATATAATTATTACTGGCACAACATGCCAATCATTATAATTTCAATTATTACTATATACTATATTTATAATAAGACGCAATAGCCCTTGTAATAGTTGAAAATATTTTCTGCGCATGCCTCAAATTCCGCCATGTTTTTCGGGCACTTTACAAATAAACATACAGTATACTACGTTTTCTATTCAATTTAAAATAAAAAAAAGTAGACACAATCACTTATCTATTAAAAACAGTAAAATTTAGATGAATTTACACTTATACCAAAAAGATTGAATAAGTATTTTTATTGAAATAAAAAATGTTTCCACTAAAAAAGGGTGCAAAAAAACATTGCTGTTATGGAGTATGCCGTAGTGATACACGAAGTAAATCTTTTTTAGAAAACCAATATTTTTTTGTGAGTTTCCCAAAGCCTTGTTTGGAATATCGTCAAAAACGTATTAAAACAACAGTGAAAAATCATGTAAACACTTGTTCCAAGTGTAGTAAATGTGATTTGTGGGTTAAGCGTTGTGGACGAGGTGATGGTCGATTCCAAAAGATTGATCATGTCAATAAGGATACATATATTTGTTCACTTCATTTTAAAGGAGAAAGTGGTCCAACAAGAGAATATCCAGATCCCATTAGTTGTGTACAGAATCAATCTTGTGAGAAGGTAATTAAAATATAAATCTTTATTAACATCACAAGTAAGACAAGTAAGCCTTTAACCTCAAATAATGAATCTGTTTTCAGAGAAAAGGAATCACAAGGACCTCGCTGGCTGAAAAGTATAAAGAAATTAATGATGTAAGTTTATTTCTATGAATAATTTGAACATTTAATTTTAATTCAATGATAAATCATAGCAGTGTAGAAAAAAAATGAATATCTGCTCCAAAATGAACATAACACATTTTTTGTTTAGAATACCAATGAAAGTACTAGCGTTTTAAATAATCTTGCTGAAAATATGGAGTGTGAAAATGGAGATATTAATGAAGGTGCTGTTAATGTTGGAATTACCGAAGAAAGTGTAACAGATCAGTCGACTCTAAATGTAACTTCAACATTGGATTCAAACTCGTGGACTACAGATGATATGTTCATGACAACAATAACCAGTGATAACTGTGAGAGTTTAACAAGAGAGCTTCATGCAGAAGATAAAATATCACCGTACATCACATGGGACCAAGGTGTTCAAACTGATATTAAAAAATTTACTAGTAAAAGAATTCAAGTAAGTCTACGTCAAGTTTCAGTGATGGATAAATTTGAGGAATCTTTAAAAAGTAATATCAAGAAAAGCAAATTTTACACTAGCTTAACGTACGAAGAAATTATTATTTTACACAATTTTGTAAATCCGGATAGCAAAAATGTCACAGGTAAAAATGATCTAGAGAAGAGAAGTAATAATTGTCATAAAAAATTAACGTCAATTCAACAGCTTATTTTAGTGCTTATTCGATTACGTGTAGGCCTACTCGTTGAAGATTTAGCTTTTAGATTTGAAATTTCTACAACTTTAGTTTCCAAAACTATAAAATTTTGGATACAGTTTTTATTTGATGAATTTACTCGTAATTTGAAGCCATTTATGTTCCCGTCAAGAAAAAAAATTGCTGAGACTCTACCAAAAACCTTTAAATCTCTAAAAAATATTAGAGTTATTGTTGATTGTACGGAATTTCAATGTCAGTCACCATCCAACTTTGAACATCAAGGAAATTTATACTCTTCTTACAAGGCGCGAACTACTTATAAAGCACTAATTGGATGTACTCCTAATGGAGGTGTTTGTTTTGTATCAGATGTATACGAAGGTAGTATTTCAGACCGTGAAATATTTATAAAATCTAATATTTCTGATCACTTAGAGCCGGGAGATTTAGTTTTGGCTGATAGAGGATTTACCGTTCATGATATTGTTGAATCAAAGCAAGCTTATTTAAATATACCACCATTTTTAAATGGCAGAAAACGATTATCACCTCAAGAAGAAATGGAGACGAAAAGGATCGCTAAACAACGTATTTACATAGAACATGTTATTGGAAAAATTAAACAATTTAGACTACTTCAGAAGGTTTTACCTTTAAGCTTACGTTCACCGATGTCTCAAATTCTATTTGTGTGTGCATGTTTAGTTAATTTCCAGCCGGCGATTATTATTGATTAGAGAGTTAACGTAAAAATAAAATATGTATATTGTAAATTTACTGTTCTTCAGTCATATGTTACTGAAAACAGGAAGGTGTTATTTTAATATCTAGAAAAATTATAAATAATATACAAACAAAAAAATGATATTATGGAACTAAAACTTTTTTATTTTTTAAATCTTATATTTCTTGTAATAAATATAAATTTTTATACTTAAAATTTTCAATCTAGCATTTAATATTGCATAAGAATTAAATACTCTGGACTTGTAACAAAAAAATATAGTATTTGCTTATAAGTATAAAAGTACAGTAAGTTATATGAATAAATAAATATTAAATAATAATTGAAATTTTTAATTTTTCATTACTTTGGTTTTAGATAAGTCAAATGGTTTTAAATCACGTGGAATGCGCATTTCGAAATACTCCGGCGCTAAAACGTTTTGGTGAAAACTACTCAGACGTTTTAATATTGGCTCAATAAAATTAGCATCATATTTTATTCTTTCAATATGATAACCCTTTGACGTCCATATTACAAAATCACACCAATGTCTTCCTGTAATAGCCATTTGTGTTTGTACTTGATAAAAATATTGATGATTTCTTTTTAATTTCATGGATCTTGGCCGGAGGAGAGTACAACAAAATGAGCTTCGTTGCCGAGGTGTTAATAGATGTAAGTCAGTGGGCCCAACGCCTTCCAAGATCTTTGGACATTTGATTTCAAGAAGCCCATGTGTATTGTTAGGTACATCTGTCACCAGTCCATCTGGAGAAGCTCTTATTCCTGGAAATTTTGAATTAATCCACAATCCACAACTTGAAATTACAAACCCAAATTTCCGGGATGTAAAATCAGAGTATTTTTTTTTGGCAACCTCTTCATTATCACGTCCATACTTTAACGCTATGTTGTCAAAATTTTTATCAATCCACAAGTGATATTTGATCCAAGTACAAATTTGCTCGTCAGTCTTTTCTAAACTTAAATATTTAATTCTTGTAGCCGTAATTAAAATTTTCCTATACCTCAACCAATCATCACTGGCCGACTGAATACCAGCAGTTAAATCTCGGGGTATATCTTGATCGTTAGACAATGAAGCCGTCAATTGGTAGACCAGGGTACGTAAAATTGCTTTTCGAAGCAAATTCAGCTCATAATCATCGTAGCTAGGAGTAATCACAAGTTCCCAAATGCTCGGGCGTTGATTAGCCCCATGTAACATTTGCAACTCGCGAGCAAAATATATTGTTTTTTGTTTTTCGTGTTCTCCATTTCGGGTGTCGCCAAGATTATCATTTTTGGACATAGTATTGATATTGTCATCGTCAGCTTGATTATATTGATAAGCTTTATGGGCCTCTTTTTTCTTGGATCCTTGATTCCAAATGCAAAGTTTACTTGTACAAGGAACGTTTTGTTTGGCAGTTTCTTTACATTGCATCAACAAAATATGCAGAAGAGCCGCAACATGTGCACAACGTCCCAAACTTGATCCTTTACATTCACAGGTCCCACGGAAAATTTTGCCACTTTCAGAATTTATCATAATTTGTACAGAATAGCTAGTTTTGGCTTGATACGACGCTTTTATTTTACTCTTCAAACAATAAATGTTTTGAGACGTAACGGAATCAAAAATATCTGTGACACGGTTACTATCAACATATAGCTTCCCTCTTTTCAAAGGCTTAGCTGTACTATAATCGATAATGTTCGACTCATTCTCTTCATCATCATCACAGGGATCACAATTTTCTTTCTCTACTATACAAGACGAAATTAAGTACTCATAAATAGAAGCTTCATCAAATAATTTTGGTAAGCTAGATGATGGAAATTTTTGCCATAAAATTGGAATACTCAATGAAGGACTATTATTTACTACTTGACGGTTTCGTTGCTTGTCTTGCTCTAGCTTTAACCACTTTCCTTTATCTAGACTTGGATCTACTGGGACATTGTTGCGAATAGCGTTCTTTACCCTAAAAAATTTAAAATTATTTTGAGTATTCAAAATATTTTTAATTAATTCACATAAGAATACAGTTTTACTTTTCAATTGTAATTCTAACCTCTCAACTAATTCTGCTTTATTTCCACCTTGAGGACGTCCATGACATTTCAACCATCGTCTTAATTGAATGCAATTATGAGCTTCTACTGTAGGATGCACTAATGATGCACCATCTATTAATTTCTCATTTAATTGTATTGATAACAGAGGTGATAATGTTTGCTGCCCGGCCATATTCATTAAAAGTGCCCGAAACTTTCATACTGCCGCCTTTTTAACATGGCGGAGCGCTTAGCAAACCATTAAAAGGGCTATACACATATACATATATCGCCATGATGCAAATAATGCATATGAATAAGCATCTTTAATAAGTAACTTCGAAAAGGTAAGAAAACACGAATAAAATTATAAGAATAAAAGCGAAAAAAAAAATTAATTATGTAGGAATTTATTGTTTTTAAATAAATTAGGATGTTAAATAGTTAACTGTTTTTTAAAATAAATTCTTTAATATAGTTACAAAAACTGAGAGATTCGGAATGACGAGATTCGTACCGCTCTCGATGATCTCATCCGTCTTGTCTCGCGGCACTAGAACGAGTGTGTCTCGAATTCGTTAGCGCTCCCTTCTCATAGTCGAGATTATTCGCAACCGTTTTACCCTCTAGATCATTTTCTCGTCGGAAAACAATATCCTCGTCGCAAAAACAATATTCGCAATGTCGCACGTCTAAATAATACACACTTTCTCTTTTAACCTAGAGCGCTCCTAAATAACAAGCAACAATCCGCTCGTGATCTGAACGTCGTTTTCCGTTTCGCTTGGAACGTTCCCGAGCAGCTAAATATTAACGTTAAATATATCCTACACTCGGCCGTCCTGACCGAGTGGTCGTCCCGACCGCTCGTTTTCCTCCTTTTCATCTTCCGAGGCGTCCTCGACGTCCTCATCGTCATCGACCCATGGTTTTATATGATCGGCCGCCGTGGATGTCTCCAGTGGTCCCTCATGGTCACCTACTTTTTTCACTAAGTATCGATGGTTGCGCAGCGCTTTAACAACTTTATACGGACCCAGATATTTACTCGCCAGTTTTAATCCCGGACCTCGTTGCGTACGCCGTATCGCTACGATGTCGTTCTCGCGATAATTCGTCGGTTCTTTTCGCTTTCTATTGAATCCGCGCCTATTCTCTTTTTGGATTTTCGCAATGTTCTGTCTCGCACAATCTCTGATTTCATCGCGGTTTTCTTGGAATTCGGAAATCCATTCTTTCTCTAACAATTCGCGAACCTCATGGTTGTTTCGCAGGCGCGCGTGGGTCCCAAATATTACATTAAACGGGGACGTACCTAAACTTCTATGTAACGCCGTGTTGAGATATTGTTGTGCTAATCCTAAATATCTATACCATTCCTCTCGTTTCGGGTTCGAAAGCTTGGTTAGCAGAGGAATCAACGTACGGTTTACACGCTCGGCTTGACCGTTCGCTCTTGGTATCCCGGCCGTGATGAGCACATGCTCAATACCTTCCTCCTTACAATAACTCTGAAAGTCGTTTGAAGTAAAGGCGGTGCCTCGATCCGAAATTATTCGACGCGGATTTCCGAAGATAATCGATTGTTTTCTCAAAATGTTTAACACCTCAGCGGTACTGGTACTCTTAGTCACATATAGCCACACGAATTTAGAAAACGCATCAATAATAAGAAATATATGATTGTAACTTTTTTTGGTAGAGGGAAGCGGCCCCAAATGATCGATATGATAAGTATCCAGTGGCGCTTCTCCTTTCGCGATCGGATTCAAAAATCCCTCCTGCTTACCCTGTTTCCTTTCAGCCAAAATACAAGGAACGCAGTTCTTAATGATTTTCTCGATTTTAGTTTTAGCGTCAGGAATCCAATAATCTCTTTTTAATGCCGCTTCCGTCTTCGCAACTGAAAAATGTCCTCTCTCGTGGGCCTGTCGAATAATTTGGGATCTCATCGAAGTGGGCACAACAATTCGCAAGTCACCGTCTATTTCTTTAAAAAGTATACCGCCTCTTACAGTGTATTCGCTAATCTTTCGCATTTTGGCGAGATCGCTGATTCTTCTAACGTCGCCATCGTCCTGTTGGGCTTTCTCTAATCGCGCTAACAAACCATCCCCAGAGGCTTCGACTAACAGGCATCGCACCTGCGGATTACGACTTAAAGCGTCGACGTGCGCCATGTTCTTGCCCGGTCGATGTTCTATCGTATAGTCGAACTCTTCTAAAAGTAAGGCCCATCGAGCCACGCGCACGCATAAATCTCTTTTATTCATAGTGGCCGTAAACGCGCGACAATCGGTAACGATCTTGAACGGCGTCCCTAGCAGATAAACTCGGAATTTCTTGAGCGCTTTAACAATTGCTAACACCTCCAGCTCATAACTCGTGTATTTTGCTTCTGCTGGCGTAGTCTTGCCGCTGCAGTAGTAGACGGGATGCATCATGTTATCGTCTTTACCTTTCTGTAAAAGTATCGCGCCGTATCCGTGCATGGATGCGTCAGTATGCAACTCGGTCTCCGCGCCTATTGTATACAAATTCAAGATCGGACCATTGCAGAGAGCCTCTTTTAAGCGCATATAGGATTCTCTCTCTCTCTCGCCAAACTCGAATTTCGAACCAGTTTTCAACAGATTAGTTAGCGGGCGCGCGATAATTGAGTACCGGGGGACAAATTTTCTAAAGTACCCGCTCAGCCCCAAAAAGCTTTGCACTTGTTTCACGGAGCCAGGCTCGGGAAATTTTCTAACTGCCTCGGTTTTACGCTCGGACGGGCTCACCTGGCCGTTCTCTATTACATGACCGAGGAATTCCACACGCTCTTGCAAAAATTGACACTTACGCCAATTGATTACCAATCCGGCTTTACTCGCGACTTCTAACACTGCTCGAAGGTTCTCTATCCCTGCTTCATAATCGATAGAGGGTATAATCAGATCGTCCATATATGTTAATACTATTTTGTCTCGTAATAAGTTTCTGAAGACTATATTGATAAATCTCTGAAAGATAGCCGGTGAATTACACAGACCGAAAGGAACGCGCAAGAACTCATAATGCCCGTCGGGTACGATAAAAGCGGTAAATTTTCGGCTCTGTTCGTCCACCGGAACGTGGAAAAATCCGTTCTTCAAATCGAGCGTAGTGAAACATTTCGCGCCTTGCAACAAGTCAAGCTGATCCTCTATGAGTGGCAACGGGTATCGATCTTTAATTATTTTCTGATTCAACTTGCGATAGTCTACGCACAGTCTGACCGAACCGTCCCTCTTTTTCGTTAATACTATGGGACTCGCATATTCCGATAACGATGGTTGCGCAATGCCATCGCGCAGCCATTCGTTCACCTGGGCATTTACCTGTTCTCTCTCTGACGGCGATAACCGCCTCGCTCTCTGATACACCGGCTCATCGTCTTTTAGTAATATTGTCATTCTTAATTCGACCTCTTGCGTTGGCTCAGGTTTATAATCATTAATTAAGTTCTCAATCGTCTCTCTCTGCTTCGCGTCTTTTATATGCGTTACGTCTACGTTATTTACCTCGTTAAAATCTACATTTATCCGGCCTATCTCATTAAACTCTACGTTGTCTGATTGTGGGACGGACTTCCGCGCGCTGACGACAATGTTATCGGCATCTATCGTAAGTTTGACGGTCTCCAGAAAATCTGCGCCGATGAGCAGGCCGTGTCTCATAATAACGTCCGAAACGACGCGAACAAGAATCGGGTAGTCGCTACCGTCGATGGTTACAATCGCATTAAACTCGCCTAGAGTCACGTTATCATCGGAACCTATGCCGCGAAATCTGATTTTACTAGAATGTAGTTTCGGCGCATCTATCTTGACGTATTGGTCGGCGCGCATCAAACAAATATCGCTCCCGGTATCGATAAGCGCTTCTATCTTCCGACCGTTAATCGCTACTTCCTTTACGTACTTTTTCTGACCGCTTTGTGTAATGATATTGGTATCTTTTACCATCGTTTGTCTCTTGGTGCACGCCGCTGCAAGATGTCCGCGCTCACCACAGCCGAAACACTTTGGCCCTTCTGCTTTCGTTGGACAGTCCGCACCCACGTGGTTTCGCTGTCCACAATTGAAGCACCGCTTCTCGTTCCGTGGCGTCTCCCTCCTGTCCGTCCTCTCGATTCCCCGACTGCGGGTTCCACCGTGCGCCTCCGCCTTCCTCGCAGCGTTAGCAGGAAGTTTCTCCTTGAGGTTCACTTTCTCGAAGGCCTTGAGCAACGCGGCTCTCGTCGTGAATCCACTAATGCGTGCTTGATCTCTCAAGATCGTGATCGGTATGCCATCGATAATATACTCGAGCGCTTCATCCTTGTCGATCGGCACTCGATTCGCGAGAATTGTCTTCGCGTGGACGTATTCATGGAAAGTTTCACTCCTCTGCCAAGTGCGTTGCTCGAACGACCTCCTCAATTCTATTCTGCTCGGGCGATGATCGAACATTTCGCGCAACCCGCACAGCAGGTTGTCGATGGGAGACTCTATGTGAGTGGGATCGGAGTGCAACCACTCCAGCGCTCGTCCCTTCAGCCTCATGCCGATCAAAATTCTGGCATGGCTCTCCGTCAACTCATACGTTTTCCTCAGCAGCGTCACTTGCCGCTCCCAGTTCTCGTAGTCCCCGGCGTCTCCGTCGAAGTAACCCAGCAGATCCGCCACTGCCGCTACGCTTAACTTGGACGACACTGTCATCGGCCCTTGCTCCGCTCGCTGCTCTCGATCGGACACGCGCATTCCCTGCATCTCTCGCAGCAATTGTATTTCCGTCCGCACGAGCGCCAGCTCACGCTCCGCAAGCTCCTTCTCTCGGCGATACATCTCAATCTCTCGCCGTCTCCACGCGTCCTCTCGCATCTCATCGGCACCAGCACCATCGTCTCCACCACGCCCGTCCTCCTCCGTCATCCACGAGCCCGCAGGCTCGGCCTCCATAAGACGTGCAATTAGCTCTGTCTTCGCTCCGGTCGTCGACAAGCCGCGCGTCTTCAGCTTCTCCTTCAATTCTAGCACCGTAAATGTATTGGGGTCTGACATGCTATCGGGAGTCTCGATTCTCGCTGTTCTCGCTGTCAGCCGCTAGTCGTTGCAGCACCGCTCAATCCCGAAAACTTGGAATCCTCCCGAATATTTGACGACGCGATCGAATCCGTCTTTTCCGATCCCGGACGAGCCCCCAAGATTGTAGGAATTTATTGTTTTTAAATAAATTAGGATGTTAAATAGTTAACTGTTTTTTAAAATAAATTCTTTAATATAGTTACAAAAACTGAGAGATTCGGAATGACGAGATTCGTACCGCTCTCGATGATCTCATCCGTCTTGTCTCGCGGCACTAGAACGAGTGTGTCTCGAATTCGTTAGCGCTCCCTTCTCATAGTCGAGATTATTCGCAACCGTTTTACCCTCTAGATCATTTTCTCGTCGGAAAACAATATCCTCGTCGCAAAAACAATATTCGCAATGTCGCACGTCTAAATAATACACACTTTCTCTTTTAACCTAGAGCGCTCCTAAATAACAAGCAACAATCCGCTCGTGATCTGAACGTCGTTTTCCGTTTCGCTTGGAACGTTCCCGAGTAGCTAAATATTAACGTTAAATATATCCTACACCAATTAATTTAGAGATTAATAACACCGGCACACAAAAAAAAAAGTGGTCTGTACATTTGACTAGACCCACCTAAGCTTATGTATTTCGATGCGCGGATTCCAAATCTGTAGTCTGTTTTACCCGTACACCCTCAAAATTTTGAGTAAATTGCAAAAAACCGCAAAAAATGGCAAAAAATCGCGAAAAATCGCAGTTGTGCGAATGGAAAAATTTTTCTCGAACTATATCAAGTATATTTTTTATGTATTTTGATGCGCTGAATCCAAATCTGAAGTTGATTTATCTCGTTGACCCTTCAAATTTAGAGTAAATTGCGGAAAACCGCTAAAAATATTTAAAAAATAAAAAAAAATAGTCATGAAGTAGTAGATAATATCAAAAAATAGTATTGTTCTTACTCACAGTAATGAACTAAATATGATTCCTTTCAAATTATGCTATAAAATTTATAGATTGTAATTAAATTAAAAAAAAAACGATCTTCATTAAGTTTACACTGTTCTTCGCTTATATCGAACTCTTTTCTCTTCGAATGTTCTATGCAATGGGTTTCTCTTTCGTTTTTTATTATTTGTGGTTACTTCTCTCTTCAAAGTCCAGCAAAAATCTGCCATCATGTAGACGTTCCACCTTCCTTGATACCTATTCTCCATTTCACGTCTTGGTGAAATCGTTCTCCTTGTTCTTCACTGCAGTCTCCAAGACAAAGATGACAAAGATGGTGATTGTTTTCGGTACTTAAGAGAAAAATTTTCCGCGATGCCAAGTTGAAAGAGGGGATTTTCGATGGTCCACAAATTCGGAGTTTATTTGAAGACGGAAATTTTATCGGACAAATGGATGACACTGAGGAAGCAGCTTGGAAAAGTTTTAAAAATGTTTCTCAGAATTTTTTGGGAAATAATAAGAGTAAGAATTACGAGGAATTGGTTGAAGAGTTATTGGAAAATTACAAAAATTTGGGTTGCTTGATGAATCTCAAATTGCACTTTCTTCATTCTCATCTAGACTACTTTCCACAAAACCTTGGAGACTACAGTGAAGAACAAGGAGAACGATTTCACCAAGACATAAGTGAAATGGAGAATAGGTACCAAGGAAGGTGGAACGTCAACATGATGGCAGATTTTTGCTGGACTTTGAAGAGAGAAGTAACCACAAATAATAAAAAACGAAAGAGAAACCCATTGCATAGAACATTCGAAGAGAAAAGAGTTCGATATAAGCGAAGAACAGTGTAAACTTAATGAAGATCGTTTTTTTTTAAATTTAATTACAATCTATAAATTTTATAGCATAATTTGAAAGGAATCATATTTAGTTCATTACTGTGAGTAAGAACAATACTATTTTTTGATATTATCTACTACTTCATGACTATTTTTTTTATTTTTTAAATATTTTTAGCGGTTTCCGCAATTTACTCTAAATTTGAAGGGTCAACGAGATGAATCAACTTCAGATTTGGATTCAGCGCATCAAAATACATAAAAAATATACTTGATATAGTTCGAGAAAAATTTTTCCATTCGCCCAACTGCGATTTTTCGCGATTTTTTGCCATTTTTTGCGGTTTTTTGCAATTTACTCAAAATTTTGAGGGTGTACGGGTAAAACAGACTACAGATTTGGAATCCGCGCATCGAAATACATAAGCTTAGGTGGGTCTAGTCAAATGTACAGACCACTTTTTTTTTTTGTGTGCCGGTGTTATTGAGCCATCTCGAGTATTATCTGATATTTCAAAATCATCTTGAACTGCTGGCAATTCTTGATCAAATAGTGACATGTTACTGGAATAAGATAATCCTTCCTTCTTTTCCCTGCGGTGTTTCAATTGTGAGCGCTTTTGTGTGAGCTCGATACGTCTTCGTTTAACATCGATATTTTCTTCTTTCAACTTTCTTTTAGCTGAAATTTTGTCAACTCTTTGGATACGTGTGGATAAAGGCGAGGAAGATTGTGTTGATGAATCCAAGCACAGCTCTTGAATAATAGCAGAAACGTATGATTCACCCAAATTTTTTTGGGCAACTGTCGCGGCATATCGGTAATCGCTTGATTGACTTAGACTGTAACATTTACTTTTTGGTGCCTTGCTACACATAGAGTTGTTAATACTCTCATTAGCTTGGGAAGATGCAGCCATAAGAAATTTTGTCGCGTTATCAGCTAGTTTGTGAAAAACAATTTTCAACTCTTCAAACAAAGTTGAATTCTTCAGCTGTAAACCGACGTAATTTTCTTTTTGTTCTTCAGCTTGGCACCACGACCCACAGTTTTCATGATGTCCAAACGCATGGTAGGGGATGTTTTTTATTGCATTTTTCATGTCATCTAATTTTCCCACGTTCTGTTTCACAGCGTAGCTAAAATATTTTTTTAGAGTTTTAATCACATCTTGCTGTAATTCACGATCCGGATCTTTTGTTGTTTTAGTACTGATACCATAGAGAATATTACTGACACCTTTTTTTGTATGGTTCATGTCGCTTTGTTTAATAATATTATGAGGCGACTGTTTTTGTACAGCAGCAATACTACTACTATCGTTATCCGCTATAAAGACACCAATCTCTACATTTGAATCTTTTAAAATACGACTCTCTATCACAAGCTTGCATGCGCCCTCAGCCTCCATAGACTTAGCACTTCCCGTAAAATTCAACCTACATTCGTGGCTTTTGGAACTTCCATTTTTTTCATTTTGATCACATTGTCTACATTTTCTATTCAACGTCACATAATCTAACACCAATCCGGATTGTGTGCCGATAAGACAACCGTAGCCATTTAGACTATCATACGTATACCCATTTGCTCTTTGAGTCCATCCAAAATCAAACGAAGTTGCTAGTCGAACAATTTCAACTTCTTTGCCATCCTTTATTGTGTGATATACTAAAAAATCATCTGGAGTCTTAAGGGGTCTGCAAGGAAAAAAGGAAAGGAGTTTTTTTGTGTAAATATTGGAAATATTTTATTATCAGTAGTGTTTTTTAGGCTAAACAAGGAAGAATTTTTATTGACAGTATCATAAACATTTTTTATCAATTTCAATCAGTTTAATATCAATAAAATACATACTGATGGTACAATTTTATTTCGACGGTTTGTGTAAACTATTTATAAAACCTATAAGTATAAATTGTAGCAAAAATAAAAAAAAAAATAAAAAAATCAAAATAAAAATAAAAAGTAACTTATTGTACATATCAAGTTCATTAGTAATGTACGTATATACGAAAAAACAAAAATAGTATATAATGTAGATATCATGATAAAACACAATTGATTTTTGATTATCTTAAAAATTATTTCCTACACGACGCATTAAATAATGTATGTATAATTTGATTTTTTTAACGTCGTAGATAACTTATAAAACTTACAACATTTGTTTGAGTTTCTCAAGATTCTCCAAGGCGTGAGAACGTTCCATTTGGACAGCATTTAAGCAACTCTTTTTTGCAACGCTTTCTATATATGGACCAACCATCCTCTCATAAAATTTATATGTATTGTGTGTTGGTGTTGGCATATCAAAGGTATACGTGAGAAACTTATCCACTTGCGTATCACCTATACCTGAACATATTGCGCCTAAAAAAATAAAACACCAATTATTAAAAATTGTGTGCAATTATTTTATAATTTATTTATTGACAATGTAGATATAATAAGAATTTTCACCTATTGGCAATTTAGCATTGATGTCAAATATTTTTTTTTGCCAGGATTGATTCTATGCATTGGTCCATTCTCTACAGTTTCTACATTACCACATTTTGAACATTTGACTGCAAATAATGATCCTAGTCCTCGGATGGTTTCCTTCTGTATGTCACTTAAGTGTAATTTTTCACAACAGATCTGACATTGCATTTGCTTTTGCATATGTGCAACGTTCAAGATGCGATTACCAATTACTGGAGATTGAGAAGAGGCTACCTTTACTTCCATATCTTCTTCGACGACAACCTTTCCTTTATTTTTTTTGCCGGTCTCACTTCTTTTCAATAGATGCTTATATCTCTTCTCTGTTACATATCTACCTTTCCAGTGATACTTTTTCATTGTTAAATTTGATGTGCTATTTTCTTCTCTGATCAATTGCACCGTGTATTTAAGGTTACGAGATAATTAGTTTGTTTACGTTCTGTATACATGCATATATATACAAATTGTTCTGCTATGAGGACTATGCAACGTTGCCACTTCTCTCCTACATGTCGATAAAGCAGCTAACTGTTGGACCGAAACTATAGCTACCGAACGTCCTTAAGTCCCATCGTGCATAGTCAACTTCGGGGGACTGCAGGGGGGGGGGTAAAGGAGGTTATTTTATTTCAATAAAAATTGAATGATAAGTCTAAAGTATGTTCTTTAATATAAAAAAAACCCGATCCTTATGTGCCTTTTTGTTTCTTGAAAAAAAATTAGTGAAAAAAAGCTATTTTTCGGGCCGAGAAAGGTATATGCCCCCTTAAGAAAATCTCTGACAATTCTGGCATAATGTGGAGGAGCGCCATCTTGTTGTAGCCACATCCTGGCTCTTGTATGAAGATCAACGTTTTCTAGCAAAAGTGGAAGTTCCTCTCTGAGCAACTGTAAATAAGTGTGTTGAGTTACGTTACCTTCAAAAAAATAAGGTCCAATTAGATATCCGTTTACAATGCCACACCATACTGTTACACTCCAGCGATGCTGATGATCAACTTCTTGCATCCAATGAGGATTAACAGGAGACCAATAATGGCAATTATGGCGATTCAACATACCAGTACTCTCAAATGTAGTCTCATCACTAAAAAGAACATTGTTGAAGAAATTTTCATCATCAGTAATTTGTTGCGTTGCCCATTGGCAAAATGTTATTCTCCGTCGATGATCTTCCTCAGTTAAAGCTTGATTTAAAGAAATGTGATAAGGATGATAACGCGCAAGTCGTAAATATCTACTGGCCGTAGATCTTGGAATGCCCATTGTTAACTCGATTTCGCGTAAACTGACGTGAACATTTAAATGTACCATGGCTAGAACAGCAATAAAGCGAGGATTATTTTCATAATCGTGTTCATTCAGTGCCCTCTTTCTTCGAACAAAAATTCCTTGTCGACCGCGTAGTTCAATGTCACGTATTACCGTATGATTAGGATGTTGTTTTTGAGGGAATCGAGCACGATACAGTCTTGCTGCCTCTCGATAGTTTCGTCGACATTCTCTTAAAATAAGAAGAATGTCAATAATTTCATTAGCAGTGTAGTCAGGCATTTTTTTAACGATAATAACGATCGCAAAAAAGAGTTTCAAATGTATGAGAACATTTGTCAACATACGACAAAATAAATTAGATGTTATTATATGTACATACTATCAAGCGACGGTCAATATTGGACGGTATTGGACGGTCAGGACAAGAATAAGAATAAGAGATTTCAGACTTACATATATGGTACACAACACATGTAAGTGAGGTACAATTTTTTAACAAGAAAAAATTTAATTTTTGTTGCCGGTATAAGTATGTACAATTTAAAAACAATTTTAAGAACGTTCATCAGTTAATCGATTTGCGCTCAAAATGCTTTAAACTCTTAAAAATTATGTCGGATACACCACTTTGAACTTCAATAATTCAAAAACGGCAATTGCTAATAATCCTTGTTTCTTTAAATGTTATTTCTAGCATTATCCTGCACTGTATCCTAGTTTTTTTTTTTAAATCGAGCAAGTATTATTGTCGCTACGAATTGATAAATCACTTGAGCACACGTTTTTCCTATATTTTACGTGTTAAAAGCTACAACTTTAAAAATTGATAACTCGAATTTGGTATTGCTATTACCTTTATTTTCGGAGTAATTTGCGTGGTGGTTTTAAAGCTAAAGTAAGGTTACATGTAAGCAACAGCTTTTGAGTGCTTGTTGAATATTTAACCTTGAATTGATCTATTCAAGGTCACACCAACAAACTTTAAAATATTTTTTCTGACGTAAAATTTTCCGCTCTTTTCGAATCCGGTGTCAAAAATAAGAGTTTATAAAAATCTCTCTGACCTTTAAATGACCTTGAAAATTGACCTCAAGGTCAAAATGGTCACGATCGTTGGCACATTTGAGCTTGATCTACCTGCTAAAGGTACTTTTATAACGTTTATTTTGCCTATAAATTTAAATAAACAATCAGCAAGCAGTTTTTCAACATTTGACCCTCATTTGACCTTCTCAAGGTCACACAAAAAAAATTTAAAATATCATTTCTGACGTAAAATTTTCCGCTCTTTTCGAATCCGGTGTCAAAAATAGGGGTTTCCATTTTAAAAAATTACTCTGACCTTCAAATGACCTTGAAAATCAACTGCGAGATCAAAGTCAAGGTCACCCTCAGTTGGCCCCCTTTTAATCCTACAACGTTTGTTAAGGTCATTTTTTGCTATCACCCTTATCTTCGGAGTAATTTGCGTGGATGTTTTATAATGGGACACCCTGTATATGTATAGTTCCAGATCAACCGGAGATCCTTGAAGAAGTGGATGGATCTCGATAATGTGAGTAAAAAATGTCCTTACAAGAAAGTTGTGAGATCAATAGTTTTTGAATAAAACGCATTAGAAGTTAACCAACGTAGCATTTGTTAATAAAATGTACAATTAACAATAAAGTTAATAATTACTTGTCGTTCAGTAATTATTAAGTTTTGTAGAAGGTATTTTTTCATATCGTAATCATATCGTTTAGAAATTATTATTAATACTATGACGTTAGTAAACATTAAAATAAAACTCAATTGTTTTAAACAATCGCTTGTGTCTTTTTTTCATTGTATGAATCAATCTTTTCTCGATTATTTATTCATAATAGTAGTATTTGAATTATAATATGGTGTAAGATAAATTGCTATAAATAATTATTAATATTACAATTCGAATTATACTTGGAATGACTGTAATATTTCTGTAAACAGAAATATTTTGTCAAAATTCTTTAAAATTGGGGATCAATGCATACATACTTTGACAATTTAAAACTCTTCGAGTTAAGATTCTTCGTTGATGTCGCTTCGGATATTTCCAAAAATCAGTAGCAACATCAGTAGCAAAAACGATGGAAAACAAATGAAAACAATTACGAGTAACTGATGTGGCAGAATGTATTTCGAACGAGAATGGTTCATGCCGCGCCGCTCCTGACGGCGCGAAATGCGGGCCCCGTGGTTGGTTAACTTCTAATGCGTTTTATTCAAAAACTATTGATCTCACAACTTTCTTGTAAGCACATTTTTTACTCACATTATTGAGATCTATTCACTCCTTCAAGGACCTCCGGTTGATCTGGAACACCCTGGTTATACAGGGTGACCCATTTTAACTTAGGCAGCCAAATAACTCGAAAAATAAGCACACTACGAAAAAATGTTTAGAATCAAAATTTCGTCATTTCGAGGGGGACGTACAATGACGTTAAAATCAGCCCCCCCACCCCTCCCCCTGGGCGGTGAGGGGGGGCAAGTTTGAAATCTTAAATGGGAACCCCTATTTTTTATTGCATATTCGGAATCTTTGGCTAAAAACACATACAATTTGTCTGAAACATTTTTCTCGATTCATGATAGATGGCGCTGTAATCGACGAAATTCAATTTCTTCGATTTCTCTTACTGAGAACCCATGCTTACGATTCTGCAATAAATTAACAATAAAAATACTACGTTTTCATTGTTAATACTCGAAATTAGTCTTAAAACAAACTTCTCATTATTTTTTATTACTCATTAATTACTTCTCAAGAAACTGCTTTTAGCGTAACCCAGGAACAACGACGTGGACGTAGCAGTTTTCTGTTCCCTTCGGGGTGCTTGATTAACGTGAGTCCCCTCGCCTCTCACAATTCGGGGTGCTTGAACGTGTGGTAACCCAGCCAGTGAAGGCAAGGTCGTGTGGTGACCCAACCAGTGAAGGCAAGGTCGTGTGGTGACCCAACCAGTGAAGGCAAGGTCGTGTGGTGACCCAACCAGTTAAGGCAAGGTCGTGTGGTGACCCAACCAGTTAAGGCAAGGTCAAGTAGTGAACTAGTGAAGAAGTAGTTGCTTGTAATTCCAGAGTACTAATTTGTTAATGACTCGGAAAAAGTTATGGCGGCCTGCTCTCAAAAAACTTTTGATGGATGGAATAAATAACACAGCCCAACAAAATTTTGTTGACTTACAAGTATAAGTCGATTCCGATAGGATTTTTCCCGCAGAATCCAAATATGCCTATAAAAATATTGAATTGGCTCTAGTTTTTAAACAACTGAAGGTCAAAAGGGTCGAATCACGCGATTTTGCAAAATTTTGAGCGTCTATCAAGAAGGAACGAGTAGCAATAAAATTGTCTTCCCGTGACGAAAAGAAAGGTCGAGTATTGTTCTTTCAAGATACGGAGCAAGAAATTAGATGCAGTGAATTTTAAACACGTGTTTTCATGTGTATGTGTGCGTGTAAACATCTCGGCATTACGAACGAGACGGACGCAGTATGACTTGTGTGTGTGTGTGCGTAAATTGCGTACGTGTGTGTGTGGGGAACATTCTCTAGGTATGGCTGGGGTGTCATTTTCGAGTGTGTGTGTGTGTGTGTGGACTATTAATGTGGACGTTCAAAAAAATGTGTGTGTGTGTGACTGTGTGTGAAAATAAATGCCTGCTCTCGGTATTAACCAGGATCAACGACGGGGACGTAGCAGGTGACTGATCCCATCGAGGTGCTGGTTTAACGTGAGTAATGCCCTTGCCTCTCAATTGCGCGTGTTAATGTGTGTGTGTGTGTGTGTGTGTGTGTGTGCTTCATGTGTGTATCAGTGTGTGTTCCTGCTCTCGGCGTTGCTCACGCTCAATAACGTGGTCCTAGCAGAAATCTGATCTCTCCGGGGTAATCGATTAACGTGAGTACTCCCCTGGCTTCTCATGTGTCTGCGTATGGGTGTGTTTATGCTTCATCGAAAACGTCGTTTATACGATTTTCTTCTGTGCATTTGCGGAGAATCGCGCATGCGGTTCCAACAATAGTCTGCCATCATGTGTCTGTCCCATCTACCTTGATATCTTTCTTCCATTATTCTAATATCTTGGTGAAAACGCTCTCCTTGCTCTTCGCTTAAATCACCAAGGTTTTCTGGAAATCGGTCCAAGTGCATATGGAGGTAGTGAACTTTAATGCTCATATTAGTACCCAACTTTTGGAAATTTTGTAGCACATTTTGAACCAGGTTTTCGTAATTCTCTGATTTTTTTTGTTTCCTAAAAATTCCTGACACACTAAAACAAAACTGGACTACGCAGAAACTTCAACATCAGTCATTGATTTCACAAAATCCAAATCTTTAATCAGCTTTTGAATTTGCGGTCCATCAAAAATGCCTGCTTTCAATTTCTAAATGCTTATTTGGGGAAAACATTTTGCAATGTATTGAAAGCATTTTCCTTCTTTGTTTAAGGCTTTGATGAATTGTTTCATAAGACCAAGTTTTAGATGTAGTGGTGGAATAATAATTTTATTCCTGTCGAGCAAAGGCTGGTTTATAACGTTCGCTGTACCTACTGTCAAATTTTCTCGTAATGGCCATGTCGTTTTTGTCCAGTGATCTTTTTTTGCTCTACTATCCCACATACAAATGAAGCAAGGGTACTTGGTGTATCCACTTTGTTGTCCAAGTAAGAAATTTACCATTTTAAGTCGACACAAACAACCCACTGATGTTCTTGTACCGAATTTTCTGCAAGACCATCTTTATATTTTGATACTCTTCTTTGAGTTTTGTTGAGTGCCCGATTGGTACAGGAGCATAGCGATTTCCATTGTGGAGTAGGACACACTTTAAGCTTCTCTTGCTACTGTCAATGAAAAGTCGGAAAGACTCAGGTTTATATTCAGGTAAACCCATTTTGCTAAGAAGTCCAGCAATATCATTGCAATAAACGAACTCTTTATCCTGACTAAAATACGGAAGAATATCTTGCTCTCTATTTCTATAAAATGATATTTTAACTTTTGGTTGCAAACAATTTTTTTCTTTCAATCGAGATGCTAGGAGTTTTGATGCTTCCTTGGACAGGTTAAGATCCCGCACTAAATCATTTAATTTAGCCTGTGAAAATTGTTGTTGTGTCCGTAAGTTTCCCTCATCTTCACTTTCACAGCTGAAACTTGAGGAACAGTCAAGGTTCAGTTTGTCGTCATTAGAAAATGATAGATCCTGTTGGGGTGTAAAAACTGGCACGGGAAGGTCTTCACTGTGCAATACAGGTCGTTTTGCTGATTCCAAATTCGGATAATCCCATGAACTTTTCTTATAACGATTAAAACCACTCACATTTACAATGCAAAAATAACAATCATTATGATGATTTTTCGGTTCCATCCACACCATTGGGATGCTAAACTTCAAACCAGTTCTTTTTCCATTTTTCCATAACCGCAATGATTCGACACATGATCTACAAACCTTATGGGGAACCCATGGCTTATCTTCGTTACCAATTGCAAAACCGAAGTAATCTAGATATGCTTTTTTAACAAAGTCTGAAATATTTTGCCTTTGTTTCGCCGTAGTATATTCACCACAAATGAAGCAGAATATATCTGGATCGTTAATGCAAGATCTTCGCGTCGAAGTCATATTACAAGGCAAATTTTGATCGACTGATTTTTTTTGCTGGATTTCTTTTATTTTTAGCAATTAAAAAAGCGTACACTGTTCAAAATTTCTATTGCGAACTTAATTTTACAATTTCTAAAATGTAAAACTACAAATTGAGTTAATGAACCTGAAAAGTAACGTTTAGCAAGTTTTCAAGTTCGTCTCATGCACGAACAAAATTCTGCCAGTGAAGAGGAACAAGGAAACCAATTTCACGAAGTCTTTACAATATTGGAAGGAAGACATCAAGGTAGATACACACACACACGCACACACGCACACAACTATGTGTTTTCTTTACACGCGCATTCCTCTCATTATTCTGTGCATAAACGTACGCACGCACGCACGCACACACACACACAAGTCATACTGCGTCCGTCTTATTCGTAATGCCGAGACAGGTACACGCACACATACACATGAAAATACGTGTTTAAAATTCACTGCATCTAATTTCTTGCTCCGTATCTTGAAAGAACAATACTCGACCTTTCTTTTCGTCACGGGAAGACAATTTTATTGCTACTCGTTCCTTCTTGATGACGCTCAAAATTTTGCAAAATCGCGTGATTCGACCCTTTTGACCTTCAGTTGTTTAAAAACTAGAGCCAATTCAATATTTTTATAGGCATATTTGGATTCTGCGGGAAAAATCCTATGGGGAATTGACTTATACTTGTAAGTCAACGTAAAATTAGGAAAATTTTGTTGGGCTGTGTAATTAAAATGAAAGAGTTATGAAAATGGTTTAGATTAAAAATCTCCAATCTTTCTGTAATAAAATTTCGAATTTCCGTATCAATTTCCGATTTTGAATTTGTTATACCGTATTTTCAGCGAGTAATTTATTGATCAAAAAGTGTTGTCTTATTGCTTGAAACGGGTAAATATTAAATAAATCCAAAATTCATAAATAAAAAAGTTCTCATGTTAAGTACAAAGAAGCTACACGCGTAAAAAGGTGATTATCTGACGTAACATACAACTATAAAAAATCAGATATTAATTATTCAATTATACAAGTGCGAAATAAATATCGTTAAAATATAGATACAAAATTTATCACAATTTGAGACTGAAAAGTAAGTGATATGCTGCTTAAAGTGTATAATCGAATACGAAGAGTGCATGCACCGATACAGAGGGCATCTATCGAACGCGTTGCACTGGGATCTTTGCACTCTCTCTCAGTCTCACTAGTGCCTCCGACCCTCTCTCTCTCTCTCTGGACAGGGTGACATATGTGATTGATATTTAACAGTACTACTAACTTATTGAATAGTCAGAGGCAAGTTATGTCGGATGAATCGGAATGTAAGTATTATTATTCCTAAGTACTGATACTGAGAAACGCATCGAAGTTTTTTGAGAGCAGGCCGCCATGTTCTTTTTCCGAGTCATTAACAAATTAGTACTCTGGAATTACAAGCAACTATTTTTCATTGTCCAGGCTTGTATAAATTTCAAATCAAACTTCAATAAACGATTTTTATATTTTGTGCACTAACAAGGGGAGGCCACGGAGTGTGGGTCACCGATTTTGATGCGCTTTGGCACAGATCTTCTTCATCGAAAACAAATGGACCCGTATTTTGCCGTTTATCTAGATACCCCCCCGTTTTCGAAAAAATCGAGGTCAAAGGTCATGGCGTCGGATCAGTTTTGGACCAGGGGGGGTTTTATAGATTTTTAAACAACAATCAATTTTTATTAATATATTTGGGGGTCGCAAACCTATATTTTTCGAGTTATAAAGGATTTTATGTGCACGCAGTGTACCGTAAATACCCGTAACTTTATCACCATTTTCAATTGAGCGCCGTGGTCGAGCGGTGAAGGCGTCGAACTCCCGTTCCCTGGACTCGTGTTCGATTCTTCGTGCTGCATTTTTTTTTTTTTTTATTTTTTTTTAAATAGCATGAATATTTTATATTTATATATAAATTTTTATATATTAATGTATAAATACATAAAAATTATTACTTTTATATTATCATATATAATATTAATATTAATATTTTTTAAGATACTCTATATTTTATATTTATTATATTCGCTGTGCAGAAATAAATAACAACAATTAAATGCGCATTGCAAACGATTGTGAATACATAGAATACATAGTTTACTATTACCAAGAATTAATCATGTTTTAGAAACTCTGTATATTAGACCGGTTTGAGGGTAACTGGTAAAGTAACACTCTTTTGTTGTCGGGTAAGGGAAGAGCACCTACCTGAATTTACACACTGTGTGCCTCTATTCGGTTTCTCCAACCGTCAGTTCTAATCCAGAAATCGCAGAGTACAGTTTGAAAATTTGTTTCAACGAAATAAAAATTTAAAAAAAATCTACGACATAGCCTATCGAAGATACTACACCAAGGACATTAAATTTCAACAATTATAATAGTAAGAAATTATCAATTATCAAGAAGTTATCAAGAAGTTTTAAAAAATGTTGTTAACGAATTGTAAATATTGCAAAGTCAAGTTTGCTAGTCAGTTTTGCTTTTATCAAGTTTGCTTCTCGCTGTCAGCGTTGCAGAAAAAATGTGCATGTAGTAAAATATCTTTCATGTGTTGTGCATGGTGCCAAAAGGTATTATGCTTTACATGCTTCTACGATGAGTTTCACCCGAGCGTATGTGAGAAATTTAAAACCGAAGATGACGAGTGAGCACATCGAACTGATGAAACATTGACGAAACAATTGATGAAACATTAAATGATCAAACAAAACATTGTAGATTTGTGTATTTTCTAAATATATACTAAATATATACTAAAACTAAATAAATGCGCATTTAATTGTTGTTATTTATTTCTGCACAGCGAATATAATAAATATAAAATATAGAGTATCTTAAAAAATATTAATATTAATATTATATATGATAATATAAAAGTAATAATTTTTATGTATTTATACATTATACAGGGTGATTCAAAATAACCATATGTCCTTAAAGAGACATATTCCTAAGCGTATTCTAAGACAACTTTTCCTTTGCCAAAAATTTTTCCGGAGCTTAGTTTTCAAAATACAAAGGAAAATAGGTAGCGTATCGTGAGTCGAGTACAAGAGACAAGCAGGGGCGGATCACTCACCGTTACGCGGGTGTTTACGCGAGGCACCTGCTACAATCAGCTGACGATACATAAATATGCATACACACACACACATACACCACGCACACACGCAGCAGCTAGACGGACGGACAGACACACACACACACACACACACACACACCGCACGCAGCTGACAGACGGACGGACAGACAGACAGACACACGCACGTACGCATGTACATTTATTCATGCACTCAAGAATGCGTCAGAGAGAGAGAGAGAGGAGGGAGAGGAATGTATCGAAGAAGCTTCAACATGTTTACTTACGTATCATTTTGTCTAAACAATTGATTGCTTCCGCGATGAGACAAATTCGTATGGAGTGATTTTATCCTTTTTCTTATTGTTCACGTTTCGAAGCACACAACACATTCACATCTCTGTCACTCACTTCATCGATAAAACGAGGAAATATTTAATGATAACTATTCAGCGCGAAAATTACTCGAAAAAGAAAAACACGTTTTCGACGAACACACGACACACGACGTGTTTACTCGACGCGGCAAGCAGTCGACTGACTTGATAGGTTATTGTTATCACGACAATCCCGTAACCAATTGAAAGTGGCTGCGTTCAGCAACAGAGCAGATCAGTGAGCGCTTAGTGATTCTTTTATTTAATTGGTTTCTGCACTTAGATCCAACGAAGATCTAAATGCAAGAACCAATCATATTAAAGAATCACTAAGCGCTCACTGGTCTGTTCTGTTTGCTGAACGCAGCCAATGTGAAACGTGAACGTACGATGATTTGAAGCCTCAGAATTAAAAACTGAATTATTGAAAACTGAAAATATTAATTAATATAATTTGATGTATTTTATTTATGTTTGGTTTTTAATAATTTGCGAATTTGGAGAAAATGTTCCTTGAAACGAAATATTTGGTTGCCCTGAAAAGGGCAGATTATTTCATTTTCTTCTTTTTTTATAGCAGATGTTCGAAGTGGCCACCGTCCATTGTGACACAAGCTCTCATGCGTCTCAATAAATTTCTTTGAGTCTTCTCCAGAATATTATTTTCGATGGACCAAATGGCATAATGGAGTTTGTTGTTTAAATCGTCGACGTCTTCGGGAAGCTTTCTGTAGATTATCTCTTTACAATGTCCCCACAGGAAAAAATCCAACGGATTAAGATCCGGAGATCTTGCGGGCCAAGATATTGGGCCATACCGACCCATCCAACGTTCAGGAAATTGCTCGTTCAAGTAATCCGTAACGACTCTGGCGTTGTGTGGTCCAGCACCGTTCTGTTGGAATATGATTTTATTCCTCTCTGCTAATGGCACTTCTTCCAAAAAATCTGCCATATTTTCTGCCAAAAATTCTTTATAAAATGCGCCATTTAATGTATCTGGCAGAATTACTGGACCAAGTACAGGGTCCATTATAAAAGTAATGCGCATTGTCTGAGAAAAATAGATTTATTGATCGTAGCGGTACAAATGCTTAAAATTCTTCAAAATACTCCCCCCCTGAATCAATACACTTGCGGAGACGTGTCTGCCATGCCTGGAAGGCATGCTGAAACTCCTCGACGGGAATGTCTTTTAGGATCCTTGTAACATGCTTATGGATGTTTTCCACGGACTCCCAATGCTTTCCTTTCAGCTCTCTCTTCAGACGGGGAAACAAAAAAAAGTCGCACGGAGCCAAATCGGGACTGTAAGGGGGCTGGGGGACCCCAAGCATCTGGAATGTTTCGGTTGCATTCTTTCCAAGCCGCACGCAAAACTTGATGGCGTATCGCTGTTCAAGCGAACTCTCCATCGCGCCGTGTTACAAAGACGAAAAACACACTTCACGCGGAGGCACGTCTTTCCACTCGGACTGCTCGGAGCAACCTGGCGACCGGCTGCCTTGGAAGGGCAGACCCCCCACTACATTTCCCGACTCATCTTACCCCGCTGCGATGGATATTCGCGTCACAATAAAATCATGCGCATTACTTTCATAATGGACCCTGTATGTTTGTGTCCATTATTCCTGCCCAGACGTTGAGTTTCCATCGAGTTTGAAAATTTCTGTCTCGAGTGACTCGAGGATTCTCATCTCCCCACACGTGCATGTTGTGAGAATTAAAAATTCCTTCTCGTGTGAACAGCAATTCATCGCTGAATATCACACGAGAAGGAAATTCTGGATCTTCTTCTACTCTTCTCAAAAAATTCTCACAAAACGCCTTTCTCCTAGGATAATCTTCTTCTCGTAAATTTTGCAAGCGGCAATAATGAAAAGCGTGCAATTTTTCTTCCTTTAAGACTCTCTGTACTGTAGAGTAAGACAGATCATGCTCTCGAGCAATAACCCGAATACTAGTTTCAGGCTCTTGTTCGATTGCACGAAGAATTGTCTCCTCATTTCGTACGTTTCTTGCGTTGCGTTGTCTACCGCAGTCTTTTTTATTTGGTAAGACGCTTCCGCTCTCGTATAATCGTTGCGCTGCTCCAAGTATTACGTTAGCCGACGGATGTCTCGCTCGATTTGGATATAATTCTGCATATCGTCTTGCAGCAACGTTATGCTGTCCCTGGCATTCGCCAAGTGCCATCAGCATGTCGTAATATTCTTCGTTTGTGTATGCCATCTTGCTAACGCTTCTAATAATCGAAGGATTATTGAGTGAAGAATCGATCGCTTAATCTTATTTATACGATCCTCGCGGGGGTCCATGTCCCCCACCATGCCCCTTCCGACAAATCGCGGGTCGCGTGTCGCGGGTCGCGAGTCGCGTGACGCGACACGCGACTCGCGATTTGACGGAAGGGGCATGGTGGGGGACATGGACCCCCGCGAGGATCGTATAAATAAGATTAAGCGATCGATTCTTCACTCAATAATCCTTCGATTATTAGAAGCGTTAGCAAGATGGCATACACAAACGAAGAATATTACGACATGCTGATGGCACTTGGCGAATGCCAGGGACAGCATAACGTTGCTGCAAGACGATATGCAGAATTATATCCAAATCGAGCGAGACATCCGTCGGCTAACGTAATACTTGGAGCAGCGCAACGATTATACGAGAGCGGAAGCGTCTTACCAAATAAAAAAGACTGCGGTAGACAACGCAACGCAAGAAACGTACGAAATGAGGAGACAATTCTTCGTGCAATCGAACAAGAGCCTGAAACTAGTATTCGGGTTATTGCTCGAGAGCATGATCTGTCTTACTCTACAGTACAGAGAGTCTTAAAGGAAGAAAAATTGCACGCTTTTCATTATTGCCGCGTGCAAAATTTACGAGAAGAAGATTATCCTAGGAGAAAGGCGTTTTGTGAGAATTTCTTGAGAAGAGTAGAAGAAGATCCAGAATTTCCTTCTCGTGTGATATTCAGCGATGAATCGCTGTTCACACGAGAAGGAATTTTTAATTCTCACAACATGCACGTGTGGGGAGATGAGAATCCTCGAGTCACTCGAGACAGAAATTTTCAAACTCGATGGAAACTCAACGTCTGGGCAGGAATAATGGGCACAAACATACTTGGTCCAGTAATTCTGCCAGATACATTAAATGGCGCATTTTATAAAGAATTTTTGGCAGAAAATATGGCAGATTTTTTGGAAGAAGTGCCATTAGCAGAGAGGAATAAAATCATATTCCAACAGGACGGTGCTGGACCACACAACGCCAGAGTCGTTACGGATTACTTGAACGAGCAATTTCCTGAACGTTGGATGGGTCGGTATGGCCCAATATCTTGGCCCGCAAGATCTCCGGATCTTAATCCGTTGGATTTTTTCCTGTGGGGACATTGTAAAGAGATAATCTACAGAAAGCTTCCCGAAGACGTCGACGATTTAAACAACAAACTCCATTATGCCATTTGGTCCATCGAAAATAATATTCTGGAGAAGACTCAAAGAAATTTATTGAGACGCATGAGAGCTTGTGTCACAATGGACGGTGGCCACTTCGAACATCTGCTATAAAAAAAGAAGAAAATGAAATAATCTGCCCTTTTCAGGGCAACCAAATATTTCGTTTCAAGGAACATTTTCTCCAAATTCGCAAATTATTAAAAACCAAACATAAATAAAATACATCAAATTATATTAATTAATATTTTCAGTTTTCAATAATTCAGTTTTTAATTCTGAGGCTTCAAATCATCGTACGTTCACGTTTCACATTGGCTGCGTTCAGCAAACAGAACAGACCAGTGAGCGCTTAGTGATTCTTTAATATGATTGGTTCTTGCATTTAGATCTTCGTTGGATCTAAGTGCAGAAACCAATTAAATAAAAGAATCACTAAGCGCTCACTGATCTGCTCTGTTGCTGAACGCAGCCACTTTCAATTGGTTACGGGATTGTCGTGATAACAATAACCTATCAAGTCAGTCGACTGCTTGCCGCGTCGAGTAAACACGTCGTGTGTCGTGTGTTCGTCGAAAACGTGTTTTTCTTTTTCGAGTAATTTTCGCGCTGAATAGTTATCATTAAATATTTCCTCGTTTTATCGATGAAGTGAGTGACAGAGATGTGAATGTGTTGTGTGCTTCGAAACGTGAACAATAAGAAAAAGGATAAAATCACTCCATACGAATTTGTCTCATCGCGGAAGCAATCAATTGTTTAGACAAAATGATACGTAAGTAAACATGTTGAAGCTTCTTCGATACATTCCTCTCCCTCCTCTCTCTCTCTCTCTCTGACGCATTCTTGAGTGCATGAATAAATGTACATGCGTACGTACGTGTGTCTGTCTGTCTGTCCGTCCGTCTGTCAGCTGCGTGCGGTGTGTGTGTGTGTGTGTGTGTGTGTCTGTCTGTCCGTCCGTCTAGCTGCTGCGTGTGTGCGTGGTGTGTGTGTGTGTGTGTGTATGCATATTTATGTATCGTCAGCTGATTGTAGCAGGCGCCTCGCGTAAACACCCGCGTAACGGTGAGTGGTCCGCCCCTGCTTGTCTCTTGTACTCGACTCACGATACGCTACCTATTTTCCTTTGTATTTTGAAAACTAAGCTCCGGAAAAATTTTTGGCAAAGGAAAAGTTGTCTTAGAATACGCTTAGGAATATGTCTCTTTAAGGACATATGGTTATTTTGAATCACCCTGTATATAAAAATTTATATATAAATGTAAAATATTCATGCTATTTAAAATAAAATAAAAAAAAAATGCAGCACGAAGAATCGAACACGAGTCCAAGGAACGGGAGTTCGACGTCTTCACCGCTCGACCACGGCGCTCAATTGAAAATGGTGATAAAGTTACGAGTATTTACGGTACATTGCGTGCACATAAAATCCTTTATAACTCGACAAATATAGGTTTGCGACCACCAAATATATTAATAAAAATTGATTGTTGTTTAAAAATCTATAAAACCCCCCTGGTCCAAAACTGATCCGACGCCATGACCTTTGACCTCGATTTTTTCGAAAACGGGGGGGTATCTAGACAAACGGCAAAATACGGGTCCATTTGTTTTCGATGAAGAAGGTCTGTGCTAAAGCGCATCAAAATCGGTGACCCACACTCCGTGGCCTCCCCTTGTAAGAATAACATATCACTTATGTACTTTCACGTAGAGTCAAATTTTAATCAATTTTACTTATATACACCTTATGTATATATGTTCATTTTGAATTTGCACCTTGAATAACATATCAGTTATTTTTCGTGGTAATATATTATTAAATTTATTATATTATTTATTTTATTAATTTATTTAGATAATATACACTTTATGTATGTTCACTTTGAACTGGCACCTTGTATAATATATCAGTTATTTTTCATGGTAATATATTATTAAATAATCATTTAAATTTGTAAAAATTCAAATTCTTGAGGGTCTATTTTTGAACATGGCTTGACCTTTTCATTTATGATTTTTTGGGATATCACCTACTTTTTAGAGTACAGATATATGAATCAATTGGTGCAAAAAAAACGCAAAGTTTTAAAAAAGTTATGCTATTTGCAATATGCAATTGCGTATTTTTCTTTAAGGATAACTATATTCTTTGCACCAATAGTTTTGTCTTATTATTTTGTGCATAAAAGTATTAGGGTAAGACCTACCGAAAACTAAATATTTTACGAAATATTTTGTATTTTATATCAAAGTACTGCAAATTTGGAGCTTTATAATTCAATTAACATAAATTTTATTATTATATAAATTATTATACAAATAGTAAGTAAATGGAATATTTTATTAAATATTTACATTAGAACGAGAGATTAAGCGATAAATTCAATTAAATTTTATTATTACACTAGTGTATTTAAAAATTTTTAATAAATGGTAAATTAACTCCATAAGAAACCTTAATTAACGAAACAGATCTCGTATTTTTGCGATGCATCGTTTCCAAGATATTAAATTTTACCCCCAAGGGGGGGTTTTGAAAATTTTTAATAAATGGTAAATTTACCCCAAAAGAAACCTTAATTTACGACACAGTTCCTGTATTTTTGCGATGCACCGCTTCCGAGACATTAAATATCCCCTCCAAGGGGTGGTTTTGGAAAATTTTTAATAAATGGTAAATTGATCCCATAAGAAACCTTAATTAACCCGTAACGGTCACACGTCGAAATAATAGTTTAACGGTCACACGGGGTCCAGCGGACTCCACGCACTTAAACGAATCTTACTTGTATTCTATTTGATACATTGACTTAAATCTTGCGTCAAACTTTAATTTAACATTCCCTCTAAATGATTTAATCGTTTTTTTTTTATGATTTTAAAATAGTCAAAAATCGATAAGAAAAAAAACTCACGAAATTTAACTTTTTTTACAAAAAAATTCATAGAAAGTTTAATTTTTGCAATATCGAAAAAAATCCAACGGCGTTTTACTCGGGAAACAATATATTTTTGAAAAAAAATAGAGATTTAAGAAACTTTGAAAAAAGTATATTTATTTTGAAGTCTGAAGTTACAAATTTCGGTCAATCTCGTGAAATAGAAATGGTACATTTATACATGCTATAAGTCTAATTTCGAAAAGCCCTTCTGAACTCAAAATAGCCACAAAGTTTGCCTGGGGTCCACTGGACCCCGTGTGACCGTTACGGGTTAACGGCACAAGTCTCAAATTTTTGCAACGCACCGTTTTCAAGACATTAAATTTCATCCCCAAGGGATAATTTTTGAAAATTTTTAATAAATGGTAAATACACCAGAGAGGGAGTGAGAGAGTGAAAGGGGTGAAAGATGAAAAAGTGTGAGATAGAGCGAAAGAAATGAAAAAATAGAGAAGGGGGGAGGGGTGGAAGAGGAGGCGTGGCATGGAAGGGAAATAAGGGGAGGGGAGGATGAGTGGAAGTTGGGGGATGTGTGAGTGAAAGGTAAGAGAGAAGAGAAGTACCTATGACTGCTGACAGAGAAGAAGAAAACGTTACTTCATTTTTCATGAAAAACATCAATTTTTGACCGTTTGTATGTCCAGAACGGCTTGACCGATTTTTTTTTTTTTTTGGCTTAACTTACTCGTGGCGATGTCACCTTTCAGAATATGCTACATGCATTTCAAAATTTTTTATATTTTAATAGTTCTGTACCCTCAAAAAGTCGACTTTAAGGGTGCGGGATAAAAGACTTGTAGTATCTACTTGTAGTTTCTATTTTTGAACATGGCCGGAGACACTACCGCGTCTCCTGATTACACTTATGAATGAGTTGCCATCAAATAATTTACAAAATTGTTTCTTTTAAATAATCTTTACCATATATCAAGAGACACGGTAGTGTCTTGTGCTAAGTCCGCGTAAGCAACAAGACGCTCCCGTGTCTCTTTACGCAAATCGGACAGTTGAGAGCACTCAATATTTCTAGTTTTCATATATCCGCTTAACGGATTGAGTTCTAAGTAATCTCAATCAATAGAGCGGGGTCGAATTATATAATAAAAGTGATTTTATTTTTGGGCTACATGCTCTATAAATCGAGTTATTATGACGCAAAGTCAAAATGTGAAAAATATCAATTAAGAAGTCATCGTCATTGTCGTCGACCGCTCAGATTTTACTGTTGAGGCATTCGACATCAGATCGCGCTAGTGACGCTCTGGAAATGTTGGCAAGAGAGACTGCGGTGAGGGGCGAAAAAATGTGCTAAAGTGTCGGCAAGGGGGGCCGCGGTCAGGGACGAAAAAATGTGCTAAAGTGTTGGCAAGGGGAGCAGCGGTGAGGGGTGAAGAAATGTGTTATACAGGACGTCGTTTATAGGACACGTTTTCAATAACGTAGTATGATCGATGATTGATCGACAGTAAGTGACATCGATAAACGAAAGTTAAGTTATTAGAGGCATCGATAGTGAAAAAGTAATAGAATAATAATTTCTATATTATGACAAGCTGCAATAGTGAAAATTAATCTGCATCATGTTCTTTTAGGAAACGTCGGCTGCTATATAAACCCGATTGTTGTAAATTTTTCTAACAATTTTCAAGAATTAAATATTTTTTACAACGATGATTTCGTAATTATGTCAGTGAACTTTACAGACATGTTAGAGATGAGAAAAAAGTAAGTCTTGAATTTGTGCTAAATTTATAAATTTTAATATTCCTGCTACAATATATTTTTTTTCTAGGAAAGACAAGTACAGAAGTACAAATGTTGAAGGACAAGTCTTCAATTTAAAAATCTTGGAATATTTATGAGAAGTACAGCCTTGTTGCTGATGAATACAATGATGAATATGATGACACACATATGATAGTCATAACATTCGTGGTAGTGCACCGATTCTACAGAAATAGATTCTAGGCCTTTCACCACTCTGAGGGTTAGTTTAAATATTTTATATTTTAAATTTTAATTTTATTTATTTGTGAATTTTGTTTCCTAAGTAACAAATTTATTATGCAGGTATTTCATAAACGCGATAAAAATGATGCCAGCTCGGAGGATGACACTGAGAATGAAAACGAGAAACCTGTATTAAATAATTATTTTGTACAAAACCCAGAGGAATTACACACTAAAGATGAACAGCGAAAACGATCCGCAAGAGATGGTAAAAATG
>CABEGB010000186.1:0-53635 GCA_901521435.1 Crematogaster levior
CACCCTGGTCCTCCTTCCGAAGGAAGGTAAGCCGTCGGACTCTCCCTCGACATACAGACCCATATGTCTCCTAGATGAGGCGGGCAAACTGTTTGAACGCGTCATAGCTGTCCGCCTCAGGAGTCATCTGTCGAGGGAGGGTCCGGACTTGTCAGAGTGCCAGTTTGGGTTCAGGGAGGGGCGCTCCACCGGAGGCTGTGCTAACCGTAAGAGCCTACGTAGAGGAGACTACGCGGCAGGGGAGGGTGGCGTTGGCGGTCTCTTTAGACATTGCCAACGCCTGTAATTCCTTCCCCTGGGAGTGTATCCGGGCCGCCCTAAGATTTCACAGGGTACCCGGGTATCTCCAAGTAGTCATAAATGACTACTTCCGCAACAGGCGTATATCATACACTGGCCGGTACGGCGTCCGCGAACACCACGCAATCCGCAGGGGGGTTCCACACCCCTCCGTTGTGCGCCACCTTGTCGTGGTGGAGGGGCTCCCCCGGAAATCTCCGGGGGTCTAAGAGCGCACACATGGAAGGAAAACCATGTTAAAAAACCCGGGTAGGCCGGACCCGTGAGGTGGGTGAAGCCAACCGGCCTAGGAGTGGGGGGCTCCGAAATAACCCCCTCGTGGAAAACAACCACGTAAAAAAATTACATTTTTGGAAGTATGTTTAAAAATAGATGTGTTTTACCGCCTCAGGGATCTCGGAGTCCCAGAGGCCGGCGAAGGGGGGGTAGTGTCCCGCCCCCCCCTATGTCGTCATCCGACGACGGGCTGTGCGGGCGCGCGAAAGGGCTACCGCGGATAGGGCCCTATGGACTTCGGTCCTTAGGGTCCTGGAGGAGCTCCTCCGAATTATAGGGGGGCGGACGTTAAGAGCCGAGGCGTGCGTTCCCACGTACGCCTCGGTTCTGAAGAGGGAAGGGCGGTCTGGGTGTCCCACACGGACGGTGGGCATCCAGATCCCCTCGGCGGTAGGTGTGTTCTCCGCCAGGTGCTTTCGGTGCCTGGCGCGGGGGCACACCCAGAGGTCGTGCCCCTCTGTCGCGGACCGGAGTACTTGCTGCCTCCGGTGCGGGGCAGAAGGTCACCAGGTCAGGGCATGTGCGGCTAGAGCCGCACATTGCCCTGCGTGTCAGGAGGTCGGGCGCGTGGCGTCCCACCGCATAGGTGGGCCGACGTGCCCGGCGGTTCCCCCTCGGAAGGGGGGGAAAGAAGGAGGAGGAGGAATAAAGGAGGGGGGGTCACACCCTCTCCTTTGATACCTGGGGAGACGCCCCCATCGATCGGGGTGTCTCCTCTCCAAGTGGAGAGTATGGAGGTGGATTCTCCCCTGGATCCGCCCCCTGGGATGGATTCTCCCGTAGGGGAGATTATGGAGGTGGAGGTTGCCACCGAGTCGGCGGGGAGTGCGTTCCCCGCTGGCTCAGTGGCAGACTTTGAGGGAGGGGCGAGCCTCCCTCTAAGTGAAGAGGAGGAGGCGGCCTCTCTGGGTGAGGCCGCGAACCTTCATGGGAATTGGGGAAGGAAGAGAGGAGGAAAGTGGGGGGGAGGTGTTTCTTCTTCCTCCCCTCCCAGTCATGGAGGAGTTGGTGACGGCTAAGGGGCCCTCGTTTGGAGGGCCCCCCGAAGTCGCAGTTTCCACAAGGGAGGCTCTGGACCTCCCTGTGGAGCCAAAGGAAGCTGGGGTGGAGACGGGGGATCCGGAGGAGGATCTCAAACTAACCCGTCTCCACCCCACAGTTAGTCTTAGCAGGCTGACGGACGACGTGGAAGATTGGAGGGAAGTAATAAGGAGAGCGGCGGATAAGGCCTTTGATAAGTACTGGCCCCCCGCCCCTGTTTCAACTTCCCCCTTAAATAACCCCCCCTCTAAGACCGGGGGGGTTTGTAAAAAAAAGAAAAAGGGGTGACATTAGTGGTCCCCCTCCTTGAGGGCCGGGGAACTCTTCCCCGGTCCGATGGGGGGGCGCTTGGGGGGGGAGAGGACTTTGTCCTCTTCCCCCCGTCACCCCTTACTTAAAGACTGGCCAACTTACATTCCCCCAGTGGGGGTCGGTCAGGAGCTGGGGCTCCTGGCCGGCTCCAGCCCCCACTAACACCGGGGGCGGGGAAGGTTCCGGGGTGCCGGACCTCCCCATTATACACCTTATACGGGCAGTGGGGAGGTAGGGGTCTTTGCCCTCTCCCCCTGCAGGGGCCGTTAGCTGCCACGCCCGAGGGGGAGCAGGACGAATGTCTCATGGCGATACCCTGCTCCCCCTCACTATGGGCCAAGGAAAGGCACCCCGGAGAGGTTTTAGTGGGTAGGCCCGGGGGACTTGTCCCCTGGGAGAGTCCCACATAACCCTAGGGTAACCCCCAGGGTACCTATAAAAGGTTTCCTCTTCGTCACCAAAAAAAAGGGGGGGGTTCCACAGGGGTCGGTCCTCGGACCTAGGTTACAACTGGGTCCTGCGTGGGGCCCTGCTCCCGGGCATAGCACTATTTTGCTATGCAGATGACACGCTTGTCATGGCCCGGGAGAAGGATTGGGGGAGCGCCTCCATATTGGCCCAAATTGGCACTGAGCTGATTATATCCCGCATACACGCGCTAGGCCTAAAGGTGGCCCTGGAAAAGACCGAAGCCGTCTGGTTTGCGGGCCAGCGGACCAGGGGTACTCCTCGGGCCTACCTCAACATATAAGGAGTCAAGGTAAAGATTGAGGCCCAGATGAAATATCTGGGGCTCATTCTGGATAGTAAGTGGACCTTCGCTCCACATTTCGAGCGATTAGCCCCCCGAGCAAGGGCAGCCGCGGGAAGTCTCTCGCGGCTCATGCCCAACCTCGGGGGACCAGGGGACAGGGCACGCCGCCTCTACATGGAGGTGATTCAATCAATCGTTCTGTACGGTGCCCCCGTATGGCACGACGAGGCAGTCAAGAACCGTTGCTGTACCAACATCCTCGAGGATATACAGCGGCGGCTCGCCATCAGGGTGGCCAGCGGGTACCGTACCATCTGTTATGAGGCAGCGTGCGCAGTGGCCGGGAGCCTGGATTCTCTCGGCGGCCATGTCCACGGCAATGTACCGTGCCAAGGTGACTGGCCGTCGGGGGATACCCGGGGCTGATGCCCGACCAATGGAGGAGGACGACGATAGGGAGCGAAGGTCCACGGCTCGTCGAACACGAGAAAGGTTGAAGCGACTTGCGGAGTGGCAAGCCAGCCTCTCCGACGCGAGAAAAGGGATCCGTGCCATAAACTCCATCCGCCCAGTACTATTACGATCCCCCTCCGTTGTCAGCCACCTTGCCGTGGTGGAGGGGCTCCCCTGGGAGAGATCCCAGGGGTCTAAGAGGTCACACATGGAAGGAAAACCATGTCAAAAAACCTGGGTAGGCCGGACTCGTGAGGAGGGTTATACCAACCGGCCTAGGAGTGGGGGGCTTCGAAATAACCCCCCCGTGGAAGACAACCACGTAAAAAAATTACATTTCATGGATGAGATGGCTAATAAAATGTCGAACGTACCGCCCCAGGGGTCTCGGAGCCCCAGGGGCCGGCGTGGGGAAGGTAGAGTCCCGGCTCCCCCCACGTCGTTATCGGACGACGGGCGGTGCGGGGGGTGCGACGCAGGCCTCCCGCACTACTCTGCTACTGCGGGGTGTGGTGGAGTCTTCCGGACTCTGGTCCGGAAGGTTTTGGAGAAGTTCCTCCTCTTTTTAGAGGAGGAACTTGGTGATAAGAGGTGCGCGTGCTCGGGGGGTTTCGTCCCCCCGAGTCGTTCGGGAGGCGTAGGCTCGACTTCCTACGCCTCGGCGGTTCGAGGTGTGGGGAGGCCTGCGTCCCGTTCTGTCGGGACGCAGACCTCCCCGGAGGTAAGTGCCCCCCCAGGTGCTATAGGTGCCTGGGGCGGGGGCACATAAGGAGATGGTGCCCGTCCACCGTCGACCGGGGCAGTTCCTGCCTCCGGTGTGGCGGGGACGGGCACCATGTGGGGGCGTGTGCGGCGCCGGCCGCACACTGCCCCCAGTGTGCAGACGCGGGGCTACCCGCTCGCCACCGGATTGGTGGGAGCGGGTGCTCTGTGGTCCCTCCCCGTCGCGGGGGAGGGAAGCGGAAACGGAGGAAGGGGAGGGGGACTTCACCCCCCTTGGTGAGCCCATGGAGGTCTGCGGGTGAACCACCCACCGACCTGGGTGGTTCACCCGCCGAGACGGTGGTGGCCTCCATGAGGCCGGTTGTTCAGGGGCCCCCTTCTGGGGTCCCTATGAGTGTGGATGTGGATTCTCCCGCGCGGGAGGACCCACCCTGTGGGAGGAATTCTCCTACAGGGGATAGTATGGATGTGGATGCCGCCACCGGGTCGGGGGGGAGTCTGTCCCGGGCCGACTCGGTGGTGGCTGTTGTTGGGTATGCCTCCGTGGATGCGTCCCCCGCGGACTCGGTGGTGGATAGTGGGGAGGAGTCCGTTTTTACCGGGCTTTCGGTCGGAGTGCCTTCGGAGGTGGGGGGGATGGAGGGTTGGGGATCGCTCTCCCTTGGGGATTGCTCCCCCCACCCCCCAAGTGACAAAGAGGTGGTGGATGTGGAATCCTCTGGCAAAACCTTTGTGGTTGCCAGAGGTTCCACTCCTCCTGGTATGGCAGAGGAAGTTGGGGGGGAGGCGGAGGATCCGAAGTTGTCCCGCCTCCTCCCCAAGATCTGCTTCGAAAGGATGAATGAGGAGCGGATAGCGGAGAAGGTGTTTGCGAGATTCGCTCCTCTACTTTCTTCCTTCAATTTGGCCCCCCCCCCTCGGAGGTTGAGGTTGGGGTGGCCCCGGTAAGGAAGAAAAAGAAGAAGAAAAAGAGGAGAGTGGTCAATGATGGCCCCCCTTCCTAGTGCTGGAGTTTCTTCTCCGGTCCAACGGGGGGGGTCTTTGGGGGGGGAGTAGGGGTTCCTACCCTTTCTCCCCCCTTCTCACCTCTTTCATAGGCTGTGGGGGATTAGTGTTTTTTCTCCCTAGTGGGGGTCGGTCAGGAGCTGGGGCTCCTGACCGGCCCTACCCCCACTAACATCAGGGGCGGGGAAGGTCTCGGGGTGCCGGACCTTCCCCATTACGGGCTTTTTCTGTAACGCGGCAGGGGGAGGTAGGGGCATCTGCCCTCTTCCCCTGCAGTGGCCGATAAACGGCCTTGCCCGAGGGGGAGCAGGACGAATGCTTCTTGGTGATACCCTGCTCCCCCTCACCATGGGCCAAGGAAAGGCACCCCGGGGGGGTTTTAGTGGGTATGCCCGAGGAGGGGTTCAGCCCCTCCTCGGGAGACTCCCACATAACCCTAGGGGCTCCCCAGCGCCCCTAGGGTACCTATAAAAGGTTTCCCCCTCGTCAACAAAAAAAAAAGTACTATTACGACCCCTCAATCCTGACCGCCTGGGAAAACAATGCCGTCCCCCCGCACCCTAAGGTGCTATGGGAGACGGTTGTTGAGGCGGTCAGGCGACGAGACCCCCGCATTGCCGGGGGTCTCAAGAAAATAAAGGGGTGGGGAGCGAGGGGACGAGGTTTTTGGCCTCCGTTCTCCCCCGGGGATCCGGCAGTGTCGATCTCATTAAGGACACCGTCACGAGACTGGCGACGGAGCATCCCGGGTGGGAGCTCCGTTGCCACGTGACGGGTGGCCAGGGTCGGCGCTCCGGGTCCCCTTCCAGGATCGCGAAGTCGTGGAGTTTCGTTTCACAGGTTCCCCCCGACTTCGTAAATCAGGCGAACCGCTTCTTCGTGGGGTTGCAGGGGGGAGGATCCTTCCTCCCCTATAGACCTGCACCCCAAACCGAAGAAGCGGGGGGACAAGAAGAAGAGGTGACTGGGGGCGGGGGCCCCCAGCCACCTCTTGCCCCACTAACATCCGGGGCGGCCTCCCTCCTAACAACTGGGGGGCGGGGGAAGGTTGTGGTGACCCAAAACCTTCCTCGGAGTTTGGTAATTAATTTGGGGGGGAGTTCTGTCTCCCCCGCCAGGATAGGGGTTACGGCCACGCCCGAGGGGGAGCAGGATGAAATGCCTCAGGCGATGCTCTGCTCCCCCTCCTTATGGGCTAGGAAGGTCACCCTCAGGGGTTTTAGTGGGTATGCCGGGAGGGAGACTTATTCTCCCTCCCGGAGAATCCCACATAACCCTGGGGACTCCCCCGGGTCCCCAGGGTACTTATAAAAAGTTTCCCCTGAGTTATCAAAAAAAAAAAAAAAAGTACTATTACGACCCCTCCGTTGTGCGCCACCTTGTCGTGGTGAAGGGGCTCCCCGGAATTCTTTCCGGGGTCTAAGAGCGCACACATGGAAGGAAAACCATGTTAAAAAACCCGGGTAGGCCGGACCCGTGAGGTGGGCGATACCAACCGGCCTAGGAGTGGAGTCTCCGATGTAACCTCCCGTGGAAGACAACCACGTTAAAAAATTACACCTTATGGACAAGATGACGACGAAAGATGTTAACTTACCACCTCAGGGGTACCGGAGCCCCAGAAGCCGGCGTAGGGGAGGTACTGTCCCGATCCCCCCTGCGTCGTCATCGAGCGACGTGGCTGTGCAGGGCGTGCCACGCGGGCGCCCTGCACAATAGGGCTACCGCGGGTGAAGACCTCTGGGTTAGGGTCCTGGGGGGGCTCCTCCATTTTATGGGGGAGGGAGGGCGCAAAGGCGCGCGGTTCCCGGGGGAATTCGTTCCCTCGAGATGTTCGGGGGGCTCCAACCCCCATGGTGCCGGGGCGTCGTACGCCTCGGTTGTTCGGAGGAGAGGGCGGTCTGCGTGTCCCACACGGACGGTGGGTACGCAGACCTCCTCGGCCGGTGGTGTGTCCTCGCTCAGGTGCTTTTGGTGCCTGGCGCGGGGACACACCAGGAGGTTTTGTCCCTCGGCCACCGACCGGGACACTTGCTGCCTCCGGTGCGGAGCCGAGGGGCACTTGGTCCCGGCTTGTGCGGAGGTGGGGCGCGTGGCGTCCCACCGTATTGGTGGGCCCACGTGCACTGAGGTTCCCCCCCGTAAGGGGGGTCGTAAAAGGAGGAAGGCCGGGGGTGAGATAAAACTCCCCCTCCCCCTTATGACCCGGATACGGCGCCCCCGCTTTCGGGGTCGCCCTCCGAGTCGAGTCCTTCCTCTGGGGAGGCTATGGAGGTGGATCCTCCCGTCGAGTCGCCGGAGAGCGTCTCCTCGGTGGAGGCAGTTGTGGGGTCCGCCCCCGAGTCGTCGGAGAGCGCGCTCTCTGGCGATGGATATTGAGGAGTTTACCCCCTTGGGGTCCCCTGCTGGGTCCCCCAAGGAGGCTGAGGTGGAGGAAAGGGGGGAGAGCCCCCCTCTCCTCCCGACTGGAGTTAAGGCAAAAAAGGGGGGGTCTGGGAAGAAGGGCCCCCCTCCAAAAGTCGCCATTCCCCCTAGGGAGGTAACTGACCCCCCTAGGGCTACGGAAGAGTCTGGGGTGGAGGCGGGGGGTCCTCTTGAGGATCCTAAGTTAACCCGTCTCCGCCCCACAGTTTGCCTCAGCCGCCTTAATAAGCGGTTTTTGGCGGCGGAAACGGAGGAGGAGGCGGTTGCCGCGGCTGAAAGGTTGGCCGTCGCGGAGGAACTCGTCTCCTTCTCTTTGAGCCTCCCTGATAAGTTCAGGGGGGTCTCCAAAAAAAAGAATAAGAGGTGACATTAGTGGTCCCCCTCGCTGAGGGCTGGAGAATTTTTTCTCTAGCCCGGTGGGGGCCCTTTGGGGGAGGGGACTTGTCCTCTCCCCCCTCGTCACCTCTTCAATTAGACTGGGGGGGAAGTCCACATTCTCCCCAGTGGGGGTCGGTCAGGAGCTGGGGATCCTGGCCGACTCCAACCCCCACTAACATCGGGGGCGGGGAAGGTTTCGGGGTGCCGGACCTTCCCCAGTATATAACTTACACAGGCAGTGGGGAGGTGGGGGTCTCTGCCCCCTCTCCCTGCAGGGGCCGTTAGCGGCCACGCCCGAGGGGGAGCAGGACAAATGCCTCATGGCGATACCCTGCTCCCCCTCACTATGGGCCAAGGAAAGGCACCCCGGAGAGGTTTTAGTGGGTAGGCCCGGGGGACTTGTCCCCCGGGAGAGTCCCACATAACCCTAGGGTACTCCCCCAGGGTCCCTAGGGTACCTATAAAAGGTTTCCTCTTCGATACCAAAAAAAAAAAAAGTACTATTACGGTGGGTGGAGCGAAGGCACGGATCTCTTGGGTACAGGTTGGTGCAGATACGGGCACGGCTGCTTCGGTGAGTATCTGCACCGAATAAAGCGAATGAGACACCGAAGTGTCATCACTGTGGCGCAACGGTGGGCACGGCGGAATATACGCTGGTGGAGTGCCCCGCGTGGGCGGAGGACCGCCGTGTCCTCCAGAGTATAATAGACATGGACGTGTCTCTTCCCGCCATGGTAAGGAAGATGGTGGAGTCACGCGTAAATTGTCATCGGAATAAATTCCGACTTCATACACTCAATCTGCTGGCTTTTCTGGCTGGAATGATGATCATGTATCAGTAGTCGTTGGTATAGTATTATTTTTTTTTTATATTAATTTTATAAAATCTTATATTAATTTTAAATTTTTTGTTATGTAAATTATTTTCTGATTTCAGAGAACTTAAATACTTCTTCAGAAGACACAATCCAGTCTGAATCAAATCAAATTCTAACTGCGGAGAAAGAGAACATTGGATCCACTCCACAAACCTCCAAGAAATCCGCAAAGCGAATTTTGGTACCTCCGCTTGATAATTTTGCAAAAAGAAAGAAAGCCAGTAATGAACGCTTAGAAAATCTGCTTAGTAAATCATCACAAGCAATTAGTGATGTGGCAACAATATACAAAAATAAACAAGTTGAAACGAAGGAAGTATGTTCTGATCCACATGCAGCTGTGATTTCACAAGCTTTGAAATCAGTGATACCAGAAAATTGTCTTGTCTGATAGCCGTGTTACAACTAACTGAAAAGTTCAAGGAATAAATATGTTTTTTAAAAATATGTTTTCAATATGTCCTTCTAATTACCAAAGAGTAATATTACATACTATATAATAATAGCATTTTATTTTATAATACCATTATATTTTATGTTACTTAAATTATATAATTTAAAATGTGATATGTTTATTAATATAAAGTAAAATATATTTTCTGCTTTTTATATTGAACTATAGATATATTGAAATATAGATTTTCTAATTTTAATTAAATGCATAATCTTAATGTGATATTCGAATGAAAGGAGACTTAGTTGACATCAAACTGGCATATGATTGGTGAGCTGCGAACCGACTTGGTTTTGTCAGACTTTAAACCGCAGTGATTCACCAACTTTTTGAAATCTAGATTCGATTTCCATTTTTAGGAGATTAATAAAATATCATATCGACTTGTGAGATGAAGAAATTATTGCGAAAAATATTACCTCAGCCAGGATTCAAAAATGATCGTTCATAAAGTTAATGTGATATTATAGTAGGTGTAATAGTTTGTATTATTCGTACAAATAATGAAGTAAATAAGTTGAAATGCTACAATTTTATTATTCAAAATACAAAATACAAAAATATATTTTCTAAGAATATATATAGCTCGTTGTTCGCGAGCGAACTAAGGGCTCCGCTATGCCCTCATCACGCTGCATTGCATCGCCTATGTTGCATGGCCTGTGCAACATGGGTGGTGTAATGCAGCAATAACATACGTGGAGAATAGCGGCAGTGATGTGTGTTACATCGCACACATCACTGTCGTTGCTCTCCATTTGCGTCACGCACGGGACTTATGTCCCGCTACCGATACAGTATCGAATTTAGCCGCGCTCACGCGGAGCGCGCAAGCAGCGAAACGGCGGCGCTGCCGCTGCCGTAAATTCAAAAGGCCTGAGTCATCGTCCCCAATTAGTTCTTTCTAATTATATTTATGTGTAATTATTTACATAGAGTTTTCCGAGCTTTTCTGGAGTGTTCTTTTTATGTCGTCATTTCCTTCGAGAGGAAGTGACGACAGGAAAGAACATTCCAGAAAAGCACAGTATAAAAACGGACGCAGCGCCGCCGTTTCGCTGCTTGCGCGCTCCGCGTGAGCGCGGCTAAATTCGATACTGTATCGGTAGCGGGACGGGGGCCAGTCTGCTAAGATTCTTTTCGAAATACGACCCGCACGCTTTAGTCACAGTTTTCGAGTATTCGCACGGACATTTCGCTCGCTTTAAGGATAACGCCTTTATCCTTTTCGCATATTCGCGATAACAGAGTCGCTTGCTCTGCCGCGTAATACACGCCTTGTTGAAGTCGTCTGCTTCACAAGGATCGGTTCGGTGCGCGTCCACCGCGTTCGGACTTCGCGCGCGCGTCTTGCAGCGGATTCACGCTGCCCGTGCCGTTTCAGTGCCGCGCGCTGGTACACAATAAAACTGTAAATATCTCTTGTAAATACTTTATTTTATTGATTGTGTTCTTAACTGTGGAAATATACTTTGTTGTGTGTCAAAACTTGCGTGATTTATTGTGTGTGTGCGTACTCGTCCATCTCTCTCCCGACTGATCCGTTCAGTCGCGAACACTCGTAAATCTTTTAAGTAGAACAAAATGAAATGACAAATTATATAAAAGTACTAAAAATAAATGTATGTATAAAGTAAAGTACCATATATGTATGACATAAGAGATTTTCTAATCATATTTCAAACGATTATTTTTTCGGCTGCTTCGGTTTTCTACTACATTAATCCTTCAAGTATTCTTTCAAGAATTTCCAGCATTCCTTTGTATTATTCACTAGAATATAGAATTATTAGGAAAATAAACACACATGCAAGAATTTTGTTTTGCAAAAAGAATAAATATTTTAACTTACCTTTGCATAAAAGGAAAAAAATTGACATAATGAGTAATCATTTGTAATTGCCAAGGTACTTGTCCTTCTTCGGTAATCATCCAATCAGCTAAAGCATCTCTTTGAGCTACAGCTCTTCTTGTTGCATTATTGCAACTTAAGCGGCCAATATCATGAAAGTTTGAATTTGTTGAAATTGCATCCCGCCACATTCCTGGAATCACTGATCCATGGTTTTCGTAATCGATATAAGTTGTGCGGCAATAAATCCTTTCATCTTCACGGTCCTCTCGCATCATTAAAAAATTGTGGAGACATATTGTCGCCAATACTATTTTTTCTACATTTTCTTCCTTCATGCAAATACATGAATGAAAAACTCCATCTGTTAATAATAATCAATGATAAATATTTATTAAGAAAAATACTGTATTATTTGAATGGAAATATTATATTTACCTTGATGAAAGAATACCGAAGGCATTTTCTATTATCCTTCGAGCACGAGACAATCTATCATTAAATATGGTATTCTTTTCCTAACACTTTTTATGAATAAGGACGTATCAAATTAGTTTGCAGAGGAAATGCCTCATCCCCTACAAAAAATGAGGTATTTGCTCATTTGTACCCGGTAATTTTTTAGGTGGAAGAAAATTTAGAGATTTTGTCTCCAAGGCTTTTCCTAGCCCTGAGTTGATGAAAACACTACTGTCTGGAAGAGACCCTAAAACAGGCAAAAAATTTGCAAAAGATAAGTAAAACTAATCATTATTATACAATTTCAATCTGATCTTACCGTAATCACCAACTTCTACCCATGTGAAGCAATGATTGGCATCACAGCAAGGTATCAAAACTACACTAAAAAATTTTTAATAGTTAAAGTTTTCTGAACCACTGAAAGGAGGACATCGAATACGACACATGTTTTCCGCCTATGGAACCGACACAGTTAGGCAAATTCCAACGATTATAAAAATGTTCAGATATTTCATTCCATTTTTCAACTGAAGGTGCTGCAAGGTATAAAGGAAACAGAGTTTGCCAAATACGTTCACATGTCTCCTGTATCACTTTCTAAATGGTTGAAGCACCAATTCTATAATATTTTGATAAATATACTATCACCAGATGCCTGGTAACTAATATCAAAATAACAGAAAATATATAACAATATGACATAGAATATTTTACTAAAAAATTGTATTAGTATTGACAGTATACAGGGTGTCCCATGTAACCTGACAAATCGAAATAACTAAAAAAATACGCATTGGACGACATAATATCCAAAATAAAAGTTGTTTCTGTCGAAGAGCGTCGTCGAATGATACCAAAATTGACCCTGCCCCCGCTCCCTTGGGGGTAGGGTGGGGGGCAACTTTTAAATCTCAAACGGGAACCCCCATTTTTTATTGCAGATTCGGATTCTCCATAAAAAAATAAGTAAGTTTTATTCGAAACATTTTTTTTGATTCGTGACAGATGGCGCTGTAAACGATGAAATAGAAAGATAGTGGGGGTAACGAAAGATTGAGACTGGGCATTGGATAACAATTTTTAAGAAAATTTTAGTAATTTTTATAACAATTTTTGAGGAAAGTACCTAACGAATCAAACTCCTCTCGCCTCTCACCTTCGGGGTGCTTGTTTTCGGTGAGTCCCCTCGCCTCTCACCTTCGGGGTGCTTGTTTTCGGTGAGTCCCCTCGCCTCTCACCTTCGGGGTACTTGTTTTCGGTGAGTCCCCTTGCCTCTCACCTTCGGGGTGCTTGTTTTCGGTGAGTCCCCTCGCCTCTCACCTTCGGGGTGCTTGTTTTCGGTGAGTCCCCTTGCCTCTCACCTTCGGGGTGCTTGTTTTCGGTGAGTCCCCTTGCCTCTCACCTTCGGGGTGCTTGTTTTCGGTGAGTCCCCTCGCCTCTCACCTTCGGGGTGCTTGTTTTCGGTGAGTCCCCTTGCCTCTCACCTTCGGGGTGCTTGTTTTCGGTGAGTCCCCTCGCCTCTCACCTTCGGGGTGCTTGTTTTCGGTGAGTCCCCTTGCCTCTCACCTTCGGGGTGCTTGTTTTCGGTGAGTCCCCTCGCCTCTCACCTTCGGGGTGCTTGTTTTCGGTGAGTCCCCTTGCCTCTCACCTTCGGGGTGCTTGTTTTCGGTGAGTCCCCTCGCCTCTCACCTTCGGGGTGCTTGTTTTCGGTGAGTCCCCTCGCCTCTCACTTTTGGGGTGCTTGTTTTCGGTGAGTCCCCTTGCCTCTCACCTTCGGGGTGCTTGTTTTCGGTGAGTTCCCTCGCCTCTCACCTTCGGGGTGTTTGTTTTCGGTGAGTCCCCTCGCCTCTCACCTTCGGGGTGCTTGTTTTCGGTGAGTTCCCTTGCATCTCACCATTCGATTAAATTAAATTACTTTATATAAAATTCAGCCAAATCGGAGGGAGCCAATTCTGGTGTTCCCCTTGTAAGTAGAGAGGCAAGTGTCGAATAATCTTGTTGCAACTGAAGTCCGCGCCTACACAATTATGAGCACAGACCATAGAGAACCGCCGAAATGGATTATCTTACTATAGAAGAAAAAATTGAAATGGTTTACATTTACGGCGAAAGTGGGAGAAATTTTGATGATGCAGTCAATCTTTATGCTGAGCGTTTTCCTGACAAAGTACGATCACGGTCTTCTTTTGTTCGAGTTATTAAACAGTTTTCTACTGAAGGGAGTGTAAAGCAGAAAAAAAGAACGCGTGCAGCTACTGTTTGTGGAGAAAACAATCAAGTAGCAGTCCTAGCTGCTGCAGCTCATAATCCACATGCGAGCACACGAGAAATATCACACCAATCAGGAATTTCTCGTATGAGTGTTTGGAGAATACTGAAGCTACACAAATTTCATCCTTATCATGTGTCCATGCATCAGGAATTAGAAGGCAATGATTTCCAAAACCGATTAACGTTTTGTCACTGGGCAGTTCATCAAATACAAACAAACCAGAATTTTTTTGCCCGTGTACTGTTCTCCGATGAGTCAACATTTACAAACCACGGTGAAGTTAATCGCCATAACATGCATTATTGGAGTGAAGAGAACCCACACTGGATTCGAGAAGTAAACCATCAGCGTCCTTGGTCGGTTAATGTTTGGTGTGGAATAATTAACGATAAACTTATCGGTCCATATTTTATTGATGGTACTTTGAATGGCGAAAAATACAAAAACCTGCTTGAAAACGAACTACCAGGATTACTTGAAGACCTGAGCATCGAATTGCGACAAAACATGTGGTTTCAACATGATGGTTGTCCAGCACATTATTCGTTAGCAGCACGCGAAGTATTAAATCGAGTTTACTGTAATCGCTGGATCGGTAGAGAAGGTACGGTGAATTGGCCAGCCAGATCGCCTGACCTTACCTTTTTTTTTTTTTTTGGTAAGGCGGGAGAAATCCTTTATGGATACCCGCGGGGACTCTAGGGAGACCCCGCGGGTTATGTGGGACTCACCCGGGGATAAGTCCCCGGGCATACCCACTAAAACTCCCGCCGGTGACCTTCCTTGGCCCATAAGAGGGGGGACAGGGTATCGCCTAAAAGCATTCTTCCTGTCCCCCCTCGGGCGTGGCCAGAAACTGGCCTCATCCTGGGGGAGGGAGACAAAAAACTCCCTCCCCTACTAACAGCCGAGTCCGGGGAGAGCCGGGTCACCGCGGCCCTCCCCCGCCCCCCCAGATGTTGGTGGGGGGGCAGAGCCAGTCAGGAGCCCTAGCTCCTGACCGGCCCCCTGCTGGGGGGAGTGCGTGGCACTCCCCCCAGCCTCCTCTGTAGGATGGGATAGGGGACTATTCCCTTCTCCCGAGGGGGACCCCCATTCGGATCGGGGGGGGATATATCCTCCCCCATCTCCCCGGGGGCCCCCATTAGTATTATGGCCGTAAATGGGCCAGACGGCGGCGGGGAATTCTCCGCACCCTCCTAGTAGTAGGAGGGGGAGTGTCCCCGCCGCCGCCACCATCCCTCCTCTCTGAGAGGGGGAGGGAGGAGGTAATACCTCCACCTCCCCTCTCCTTATCCTTTCCGCCCCCTCCTTCCGCGACATTACAGAGCCGCAGAAGGAGGAGACGGCCTTCCATTTTTCCTCCCCCTCCAGCATGGCCTTAGCCAATGCTGGAAGGGAGAGGTCGGTGCCCACCATTTCGGTCAGGACCCGGCGCTCCTCCGCCCAGGCATCACACTCGACGAGAGTGTGGTGCGCCGAGTCCCGACCGGCCGCGCAATGGTGGCACCCGGTCGTGCGCTCCCTGCCAATCCTGTGCAGGTACTCACCGAAGCAACCATGCCCGGTGAGCACCTGCGTCAGGTGGAACTGAAGTCCGTGTCCTCTCCTGCTTGCCCATTCTCGCCTGACCTTACCTCGCCAGATTTCTTTTTATGGGGTTACCTAAAAGATGTTGTTTTTAAAGAAACGCCTACCACCCGCAAAAATATGATGCAACGAATAAGGGATGCTTGCGCCGCAATTACACCAGACATGCTTTTAAGATGCGTGCAGGCATTTGCAGCACGAGTCAACAAGTGCATCGAAGTTGGCGGTCATCAATTTGAACATTTAATTTAATCGAATGGTGAGATGCAAGGGAACTCACCGAAAACAAGCACCCCGAAGGTGAGAGGCGAGGGGACTCACCGAAAACAAGCACCCCGAAGGTGAGAGGCGAGGGGACTCACCGAAAACAAGCACCCCGAAGGTGAGAGGCGAGGGGACTCACCGAAAACAAGCACCCCGAAGGTGAGAGGCGAGGGGACTCACCGAAAACAAGCACCCCGAAGGTGAGAGGCAAGGGGACTCACCGAAAACAAGTACCCCGAAGGTGAGAGGCGAGGGGACTCACCGAAAACAAGCACCCCGAAGGTGAGAGGCGAGGGGACTCACCGAAAACAAGCACCCCGAAGGTGAGAGGCGAGAGGAGTTTGATTCGTTAGGTACTTTCCTCAAAAATTGTTATAAAAATTACTAAAATTTTCTTAAAAATTGTTATCCAATGCCCAGTCTCAATCTTTCGTTACCCCCACTATCTTTCTATTTCATCGTTTACAGCGCCATCTGTCACGAATCAAAAAAAATGTTTCGAATAAAACTTACTTATTTTTTTATGGAGAATCCGAATCTGCAATAAAAAATGGGGGTTCCCGTTTGAGATTTAAAAGTTGCCCCCCACCCTACCCCCAGGGGAGCGGGGGCAGGGTCAATTTTGGTATCATTCGACGACGCTCTTCGACAGGAACAACTTTTATTTTGGATTATGTCGTCCAATGCGTATTTTTTTAGTTATTTCGATTTGTCAGGTTACATGGGACACCCTGTATATTAATCTCAAAGTCACAGCTAAGCGAAGTCGTGCAGGCAAAGGTTTTCTTAAACTATTCTTGTGAAGCCTTAGCGCAATCAAGGAGAACAAATAATCGAATTGCCTTATATTCATTCTAGTATATTCAAAAAATTGTTCTTCATCAGTAAAATATAACTCTTTGAATAAATTATTATATACTCCTTGCTGAACTCTTTGTCGATTAATATGTCTTATCTACCACCTTCGATTCTTTTTTTTTAAAATATATATATATATAAGCGCATTGTGCAAATGAGTCATAGTAAGAATTGGAAATATTTTATTTTCCATTTTAAATAATACAAAATAATAACCTATAACTTCCTATTATGTCAAACGACTTGGATACATTGTATACCGGCATGTTGTAAGAATATTTTTTAGAAGCTAAGGCTCAAAGCAAGCTTAAAGCTTAAAGCTAAAAACTAAAAGCTTACTACACCTATTGTAAACCCGGCCTAACTGTTGGTGATCTATAGAAGGCTATTAAAGAAATGTTACCTTTGGAAATAGAAACGGATATAGCACCTGTTTCTAATGCTGTGGGGTTAAAATCTAACTGAATGACCTCAAAGATTAATCTTTCTTAACAAAGAAGGCAATGCCTCCACCATTACTGTATATTCTATCAAAGCGAACAGTTTCAAAGCCGTTTAAGTGAAACGCGCGTTGTTCTGGTTTCAAAAATGTTTCGACTAGTTAAAATATCCCACTCCGTAGCATATTTTTCTAGTTCGAATGTCTTTCCTCTTAAGCCTCTACAGTTCCATTGTAAAATTTTTAGATTAAAATAGTTATATTTTTCTGATTCTTCTGAGATTGAATTTATATAGTGGTATTACTTTTTTGCATACTAGATGCCTTGGAGTAGGTTTTAGTTAATTTTGGTGAATTTGCCTGTGACGCTTCTTTTGGTTGAGATCTTTCCGATTGACCTCGTTGTTGATGTATTAGATTGCTGGGATATCTATGAATACAAGACGTAGGCACGGCGGATTAGATTTTGGATTCTTCTGCGAATTGAGTTTTTCGTTTGTATGAGGATAAGCAGTTCTTCTTTGGTTTTCCTTGTCCTCTTGAGAGTATTTTTGAGAGATTATATCTTCATCAAAGGTCTCATCATTTGAAGAATTGATGTGATCACTGTAATTGATGAAATCTTCACTGGAGGTCGTTTGGGATTCGTAGAATTGGTTTGTATTCGTTGGTTTGATAGGTCGTCTTAACTCTCGTTTCTTAGTTGGTGGTTGTTGATTTTTCACCACATCAGTGAAAGAAGTGAAAGGCTTATTTGGCAATATAGGAAATTCTTCTTTTCCGGATCTTATATTGTTGTTTTTAGGATATGAAAAAACAAGTTTTCTAGCATCTCTTAAGGTGATATTTTCGTAAGCCATTAATCTTCTAACCTCGAATTCCTTACAGTAGATTATACATCTTCTATCCATGGATTTGTGGTCGCCTTTGCAGTTTGAGCATTTGGGTGTATCTGAAGTACAGGATCGATTATGTTTGAGCTCACCGCACATACTATATTTAGTTTCACCTTTACACGCTGTACTAGAGTGGCCATATTTGAAACAATTGTAACAGATGATCGGTAGAGTCATGTACGGTTCTACTTCTATTTTAATTTTATGCAGGAAAACTTCTCTTGAAAAGTTTTGATCAGAGAAAGTTAATACCACTGATTTGCTGGCTATCCATTTAGGATCGTTTTCTTGTCTATTGGGGTCCCGGTTTCTTTTGTTTAATCTTCTGACCTTTAGGATCTTGATTTCTGTTTCTAACTCCTCCATAATTTCTTCTTCTGTTATATCTTCATCTATAACTTTTATTAAACCTCTTCTAGTTAGTCTAAAACTTGGAATAAATGCTTTCCGACCATTTTCTGTTATGCTTGAGTCCTTAACTAGTTTATTGGCTTCTTGACGACTTTTAAAATTAACCTCGACAGTAGATTTCGATTTACTACAGATGTAATTGATGTTGTTATATTTTTTGCAAATTAGTTTTCCCACCTTAAAGGGACTCAGACTTTTAGTTTGATTATCTTTGTCTTCTTTTATTGAATCAATGTATTGGATCCATACCGTGAAGGGTGCAGCTAAAAAGGCAATTACTCAGTCTGATTCTAATAATTCAATAAGTATCTTCCAAGAAGACAATAAAGGGATTTCTTCCGGCAATCTCATTGGGCTTGTTTAATTGATTTCTCTTACTCGGAATATCCTCGTTTTTCTGGGTACTTTTCCTTTTATTAAAGGTAGAGACAGACCACTCCTTGTTTTCCTCTTCCGATGATTGAATAGATGGGTGCATTGTTTTACAATGATCTGACTTCCTCCCGCAGGCGTGGGGGAGATCGGGATTTAGATGTTGATTCAAGGCTTTTTAGGTTAACTTTGCGAATATTACATGTTAACTGAATTCCGGTATTAAACCGGATCTATGTATAACAGGCCCTGTTCCTGTCTGAATTTCCGAACAATCCAGAGAAATTTCCAGCTAAGTAGCTAGTTTTCGTTTAACTCACTCAAGTTTAGAATACTCGATCTCGGGGCCAGCACATTCCCTTCCAGATATTCTGGAGCAAGGGGAATATGGAGAATATCCGTGGCGCCATCAAGCGGCGGCGACTAACCGCCCTTGATTTATCGACCGTTAGATAACATGGGTTAATAATACGCGACTTTTTCTTACAAAAATAAATAAATGTATATATATGTATACATCTCATCTTATTTATTTATTTTTGTAAGAAAAAGTCGCGTATTATTAACCCATGTTATCTAGCGGTCGATAATTAGGTCGATAAATTAAGAGCGGTTAGTCGCCGCCGCTTGATGGATATTCTCACGCCACAGATATTCTCCATATTCCCCTTGCCCCGTGGAAAGGGGTCACTGAACAAATCAAATTCCGTGAGTGTACATACATATAATACTACTCTGACGCATGCGCAAACGTGCCAAACTACAGTAAGTGTGTGAGAGAGAAGATATTGTCTGCACCGTAATGTTTTCGCTTGCTCCTCTTACAGAGCTAGTAATATAGTAGTTATACAGGGTGTTCCAGACCACCCGTACACCCCATTTAAAAGCTAGGGATGCGATTCTATCAAAAAATGTTGTAGACAAAAGTTGTATGGTTTTAAGGGGGACATAAGATGGTGTCATTAATTTGACCTTGAATAGTTATTTGAAGGTCACGTGAAGGTCACCTTCAATTTTTTAAATCGAAATCTCCTATTTTTCATTACATAATCTTCTAGCTTATCTCGAGAGCTTTCTAAAACACTATAATAAAGTTATGTTTCATTGAGTACTTTCCGAGTTATGAGGCTCGAAAGTTAAGGCAAGACCGATTACTGATCCGGCCAACTAAGGCAAGACCGATTACTGATACGGTCAACTAAGGCAAGGCCGATCACTAACCAATTGCTTTAGTTAACCGGATCAACGATCGGTCTTGCCTTAGTTGGCCAGATCAGTGATTTAATAAGGCAGTCTAACCTGCAATAACCAAATTTTAACTGATTCCTTAGTGCTGGTTTAACGTGAGTAATCCCCTTGCCTCCCACGTACGTGTGTGTGTGGGTGGGTGCGTGCGTGCGTGCGTGCGTGCGTGTGTGTTATGTGTCTTCTTGCTCTTGGCATTACCGAGGATCAACGACGTGACGTAGCAGAAAACTGATCCCTTCGAGATGCTGGTTTAACGTGAGTTATCCCCTTGCCTCTCACGTGTGTGTGTGTGTGTGTGTGTGTGTGTGTGTGTGTGTGTGTGTGTGTGTGTGTCAGTATTCAAGTAAGGTAGTGTTCAAAACTGAGCACCATTCTTTTCAATACAAACGTCTATTCTGTTTTGAAAAGAATTGGTTGCTCGAAGAATTTTATCGCTACTTAAAAATTGAATTGCTTCTGTTATTCTGATAATCACGTTATCGCTTGTAGTTGGGCGATTACGGTATACTTTGTCTTTTATCTTTCCCCATACCACCTTGATCAAAAAGTTCAAGGAATTACCACCAGGTGATGCTCTGAGTCAGCTGATTTGAGTTCTGTTTTTTTTTGTTAGGTTGCCACATCTATCATTGACATTCCCACCAAATTTTATCGCCATAGCTTGACATTTGTAAAAGTTACGCCGTCTTGAGTACATCTACCTCTGCACGTGTTTTTACAGTTTTAAAAATGGAATTGAATTTGCAACAACGAGTTTGTATTAAATTTTGCATTAAAACTGGATTCGATGGTGCGAAAACCTTGGAAATGTTGGGAAACTGTTTGGCAATAATACTCTAAAGAAAACAGCCGTTTACGAGTGGCATGAACGCTTCAAAAGTGATCGTGAGTCCGAAAGCGATGCTCACGGTTTTCATGGATTACAACGGTATTGTACATCACGAATTTTTGTCAGAAGGTCAGACAGTTAATAAGGACTATTATTTGGGCGTTATGAGACGTTTGCGTGAAGCAATTCGCCAAAAAAGAAAGGATTTGTGGGCAAACAACTCGTGGATTTTGCACCATGATAATGCACCGTCGCACAATGCCATCATTATCCGTGAATTTTTGACCAAGAATGAAACGAATACCATCCAACAGCCATCGAATTCACCTGATATGGCTCCCTGCAATTTTTTTCTGTTCGATCGAGTCAAAAAACCACTACGGGGAACGCGTTTTAACAACCGAAAGGAGGTAATGGAAAAATCGAAGATGGCTCTGATGGCTATACCGAAGAGTTCCAGAAATGTTTCGAGAACTGGATCAAGCGCTGGCATAAGTGCGTTGCTGTTGATGGGGAGTACTTTGAAGGGGACAATATTACTTTTGATGATTAAACTTGTATTTTGAACTTTCTGAATGAATTCCGGGAACTTTTTGATCAAGGTGATAAATAATAATCCAGGACAGTGAGGTCCGGTGATCGAGGTGGAAAATTGACTAGACTATATTTGCCTATCCACTTATTGGGAAACATATTATTTATCACTGCACGAACAACTCTGGATGTATGTGACGGATATCTTGTTGGAACCACATATCCAAACGCAATTGTAGAGGTAGATTTTCTAGTAACACAGGAAGTTCTGTTTTTATCAAAACTGCATATCTGGTACCGTTTAAATTTTCATCAAAGAAAACAGGACCTACGACTTGATTTCCAATAATGCCGCACCAAACATTTACTTTCCAAATATGCTGATGATCCATTTCTCTCAACCAGTGAGGATTATTGTGCGACCAATAACGACAGTTCCACGTATTGACACTACCATCGCTTTTGAATGTCAATTCGTCAGAAAATAAAATATTTTAGTGGAAAGTAGGTGGTTGTTCTCTCCCCTCCGTTGTGCGCCACCTTGCCGTGGTGGAGGGGCTCCCCTGGGAGAAATCCCAGAGGTCTAAGAGCGCACACATGGAAGGAAAACCATTAAAAAACCCCGGCAGGTCGGGCTCGTGAGGAGGGTTATCCCAGCCGACCTAGGAGTGGAGTCTCCGATGTAACCTTCCGTGGAAGACAACCACGTTAAAAAATTACGGATTATGGTTGAAAATGTTTAAGAAGAATACTGACGTACCGCCCCAGGGGTCCCGGAGCCCCAGGGGCCGGCGCAGGGGGGGTATGGTCCCGGCCCCCCCTGTGTCGTCATCGGACGACGGGCGGTGCGGGGCGTGCGCCGCAGGCGCCCCGCACTACCGGGCGACTGCGAGGAACGATGAGGCCCTCCGGACCTTAGTCCGGAGTGCCCTGGTGGGGCTCCTCCGCCTTCTCGAGGAGGGGGAACCAGGCGCGAGATGTGTGTGCTCGGGTGGGCTTGCCCCCCCGAGTGGTACGGGAGGCGTAGGGCCTCAGACTTGCTCCGGGTCCTACGCCTCGGTTTTAAAAGGAGGAGGGAGGCTTGCGTCTCGTAGGACGGTTGGGACGCAGACCTCCCTGGAGGCTGGTGCCCCACCCAGGTGCTTCAAGTGCCTGGGGAGGAAGCACATTCGGAGATGGTGTCCCTCCACCGCCGACCGGGGCAATTGCTGCCTCAGGTGCGGGGTGGAGGGACACCATGTGGGGCAGTGCGTGGCTAAGGCTGCGCACTGTCCCATGTGTGAGGAGGCCGGGCACGTGGCGTCCCACCGCATTGGTGGGCCCACGTGCCCGGTGGTTCCCCCCCGGAAGGGGGGGAAGAAAAGAAGGAGGAGAAATAAGAGAGGGGGGGCTTCACCCCCTCCTTTGGTGCTTGGGGAGGGGCCCCCGCTTCTGTGCGGGGTGTCTCCTTCCCAGGTGGAGGTTATGGTGGTGGACTCTCCCTCACAGGAGAGTTCGCCCCTTTGTGGTCTCTCCTGTGGGGAAGACAATGGATGTGGATGGGGGAGAGGGGGAGAAATCCCCCCTCCCCTTCTCAGAGGTAAGGGATGGAGGGGGGAAGGAATCCCTTCTCCCCCCGCGGTTACGGGGGGGGTGCGGGGGAGAAACTCCCCCTCCCCCCTGTGGTGGCGGGGGGAAAGATGGGAGAGGAGTCCCTCCTCCCCCCAGGAAGGCGAAGGCCCCTCGGCTGAGCGCGACCCTTAGGGGTCCCGAGCCGGGGGGAGAGGGTGGGGAGGTGGCGGAGGATTTAAAACTCTCCCGTCTCCTCCCCACGGTCACCCTCTCGAGGGTGACCGATAAGGAGGTGGGGGCGGCGGCCTCCTTGGACACCGTCCCCCCGGCCACCACGGTGGCCGAGGTAGGCCAACCCAAGGGGGGAACTAGGGTTCCCCCCAAGGAAAAGGAGAAAGAGGGGGGGTCATTCCCCCCCTCAAGACGGAGGCTGCTCCGATCCTCCCGGGATCGTCTTCGGTGGGGGAGCGGGCGGGACGGGGGGAAGACCCGTGTCTTTTTCCCTCCTCCACCGCCCCTCCTACAGGAGGATAGGGTCCTGGGAGGATATAATAAAGATCATGGAGCATGGAACCGTCCCCCCGCACCAAGAGGTGTTGTGGAGGGCGGTTCTTGAGGAGGTGAAACGTGGAGACCCCCGAGTCGCTGGGGGTCTCCGCAAAATCAAGGGGGGGACACTGGCATCAATTTTGATGCCACTGTCCTCCCCCAAGGTCCAGATAGCGTCGATGTTGTGAGGGGCGCCGTCACAAGATTGGCGGCGGAGCACCCAGGTTGGGAGCTTCGCTGCCACGTGACGGCGATCCCCCCGCAATATCGACGCCCAAAGGTGGCCCCGGGGCGGGTGTCGGGGGCACGTGCCGTCAAGGCGCCCCCCGATATCCGCCTCGAGGCGAACAAATTCTTTCTAGAAGGGGCGGAGGAGGGGGAGGGTCCTCCCTCCCCGGTGGACCTCCACCCCAAAAGAAGAAAAAGATGAAGAAAAGAGCACTTAAGCCCCCAGCCACTCTTTGCCCCCCCATAACATCGGGGGGCTGTGTGTCCCCCCCCTCCTAACATCTGGGGGGGATTGGGAGGGAAAGATATAGGCCGGCTGAGAGCGGGGGCTTTCAGTCGAGCCGATTCCCCCCAGGGTAGTGGAGGGGGAGCCGTCGGAGCCCGGCTTCCCCTCCAAGTAAAAACCGAGAAGAGGCCCTTAATTGGGCCAGCCCGAGGGGGGGAGAGACGCATGCCATAAGGCGATTCCTCTCCCCCCCTCTCTAAGGGTTGGTAAAGCTGCCCCGGTGGAGTTTTAGCGGGTATGCCGGTTAAATACGGTGAGTCCCGCATAACCCGTGGGGTTCCCCCGGACCCCCGGGTATCCATAAAGGATTTCTCCATCGACGAAAAAAAAAAGGTGGTTGTTCTCTCTATTCAATTACAAAATGTAAGCCTACTTTGGAAATCAGCATCATTTAAAGCTTGATGAAGAGACATTCGGTAACGTTGAATCTTGTGCTGACTGAATATTCGCTGGACTAGTACAACTAACGCCAGAATCTATTGCTCGGGGCTTCAAGGAATCATGAGGGTTCAATTCTGCCGATGCAAGAATGTCAGCTTCTCTTTCATCTCTAACCGCACGCCTAATCTTTTTTTTTTGTTAACAAGGGGGAAATCCTTTATGGATACCCGAGAGGTCCGGGGGAACCTCTCGGGTTATGCGGGAGTCTCCGGGAAGACAAAGCCTTCCCGGCATACCCGCTAAAACCCCCCCGGGTCAACCATCCCGGCCCTTAGTGAGAGGGGGAGAGGAATCACCATACGGTATGCTTCTCTCCCCCTCTTGGGCTGGCCCGTTAAGGCCTCATTCTCGTAATTTTGGAGAGGGAGCCGTGACCAGCGGCTCCCCCTCCACTACCTTGGGGGGGATCGGCACAGCTGAGAGCCCCCGCTCTCAGCCGGCCGATGACTCTTCCCCCCTATCCCCCCCAGATGTTAGGAGGGGGGCAGCCCCTCGATGTTGTGGGGGGCTAAGAAAGTGGCTGGGGGACAAACGCCCCCAGTCACTTCTTTTTTTTATTTTTATTTTTTGCGGACCTCGGCTGGAGGTCCGCCGGGGGAAGGGGACCATCCCCCTCCTCCAACCCCTTCACATAAAATCTATTGGCCTTGACAGGGAAGCCGGGAGGCGCCTGTGTGGCGCCCACCCCCGAGCTCCCTGCCGAGGACTCTTGCGAGCGCCGACGTCGAGGAGGGTTCATCACATGGCAACGGAGCTCCCATCCTGGGTGCTCCGTTGCCAATTCGGTAATAGCTTCCTTGATGACGTCGACGCACTCGCACGCGACGCCTAGGGGGGGGGGATTAATAAGGAATTTAATTCCTTTCTCCCCCCTTGGTCATTAGAAGACCCCCTGCCACCGTGGGGTCCCTATCAAACACCTTCTCGGTCACCATCCACCACACGGTATCGTTGTGTGGTGGAATGGTGCCCATTTCGATGCCAGTCGCCGCGTAGTTTCAGGGGACTGCGTTGGGGCGGTGGACAAGGGTAAAGTAGATGGGCTTCCCCACCTCCCTCCCCTCCCGCCCCTCCACAGCCCCCGGCGACCTCGGGAGGGGTAGCGCCTCCTTCATCACGAGGGGGGGAGTGACCACCCCTTCTCTCATCCCTGCGGGGAACCCTCGTTCCCCCCTTGGACTCCTGGACCTCAGCCCTGGGGGGAACCCTGGTTCCCCCTTTGGGCTTGTCCTTGTCCTCCGCCTTGGGGGGAACCCTGGTTCCCCCCTTGGACTTTGTCGCTCTCTTGGCCGCGGTCTTGGCGGCCGGGGTAGCACTTTTTGAGGGGGCCACTGCCACTCCCCCCCCCGTAATCCAGCCTGCAGAGGCTAACAACGGGGAGGAGGCAGGACAGTTTCGCGTCCCTATCCTCCCCCCGAATCTCCTCCTTTATTAGGGGGAGAGGCGAGTCCTCCCCCCTTCCTCCTCCATCTCCACGGGGACGGCAGATGGGGACCCCATAGGGGCCAACCCAATCGCCGCCACCTCTTCAACGGTCGGGGGGAGAGGAGAGTTTCCCCCTCATCCGTCGCCACCTCTCCAACGGCCGGGGGGGAGAGGAGAGTCCCCCCCATCCGTCGCCGCCTCTTCAACGGCCGGGGGGAGAGGAGAATCCTCCCCTCCAACCTCCTCCACCTCCATGGGGATCCCAGATGGGAGGCCCATGGAGACAGGTCCCAAGGAGGCCGCCGCCAGGTCGGCAGAACCGCCTTCCACAGCGACGACCTCCATAGGGACGACCACCCCAGCAGGCTGGGGCACAACTACCGGATCCATAGGGGGAGCTTTACCTCCCCCCATGGATCCCTTGCTCTTCCTTCTACGTCCCCCCTTTCGAGGGGGAACCACGGGGCACGTGGGCTCACCAATGCGGTGGGACGCCACGCGCCCCACCTCCTTACACGCAGGGCAGTGTGCGGCCTTGGCCGCACACGCCCTGACCTGGTGACCCTCTGCCCCGCACCGGAGGCAGCAAGCACTCCGGTCCGCGAGAGAGGGGCATAACCTCCGGGTGTGCCCCCGCGCTAGGCACCGGAAGCACCTGGCGGAGAACACACCCACTGCCGAGGGGGTCTGGGTGCCCACCGTCCGCGTGGGACACCCAGACCGCCCTCCCCTCTTCAGAACCGAGGCGTACGTAGGAACGCACGCCCCGGCTCCTAACCTCTGCCCCCCCCATGATACGGAGGAGCTCCTCCAGGACCCTAAGGACCGCAGTCCATAGGGCCCTATCCGCGGTAGCCCTTTCGTGCGGGGCGCCCGCGTCGCGCGCCCCGCACAGCCTGTCGTCGGATGACGACATAGGGGGGGCCGGGACACTACCCCCCCTACGCCGGCCTCTGGGGCTCCGGGACCCCTGAGGCGGTAAGATACCTCTATTAATGACCATTCTTCCATAAAATGTAATTTTTTAACGTGGTTGTCTTCCACGAGGGAGTTATTTCGGAGCCCCCCACTCCTAGGCCGGTTGACTTCACCCACCTCACGGGTCCGGCCTACCCGGGTTTTTTAACATGGTTTTCCTTCCATGTGTGCGCTCTTAGACCCCCGGAGATTTCCGGGGGAGCCCCTCCACCACGACAAGGTGGCGCACAACGGAGGCCACCGCACGCCTAATCTATCGACCTTTATTATGATGAAACTGCGACTCCTTCGGTTCTGATTCAGTTAGACAATCGTGAAAAAACGTTGCGCAAGTAAGGAATCCTATTAGGAAAACGCTCTTGCCACAATATTGCTGCTGCAGCGAATACACTTCGACACTCCCCCAAAATTAGCAACATATGCTTCTTCATTTGAATAAGACATAGCTATTAGATATGAAGTCTCACGAAATATGTATTCGAAATGAAAAATAATGCGAGATTGGAGTGCAGCCGAAAAGAAGACGATGGAGTAGACAGAGAGAAAGTCACAGGCCACATGTGTGTGCGTGCGTGTGTTTGTACGTGTCACAGCAAAGATGAGCATAACACTGTACATAACATCGGGCAATACACATGTAATCATAACGTGATCACCGACGATTATCGGCATGAAAACCAAACCATTACAGTGTTATGCTCATCTTTGCTGTAACACGTACAAATACACGCGCGCGCGCGCGCACGCACGCGCGCACACACACACACACACACACACACTCTCTCTCTCTCTCTCTTTTCGTTTAGCTTCTACGTTGTCATTTGGAAGCAAGCAAGGTTTTATAAGCTGCCACTGTAAAAGATACTGCATTGACAAAAAATGCAGCATGCAAATGTGGGAGGCAAGAGGATTACTCACGTTCAGGGGATCCTAAAGCCATCTGTTTCACCGACAAAAAACCGTCAATTAAAAATTAATTAATTAAAAAATTAATACTAAACTTTTTTTTAACTATACAGAATTAAAAATCCTTCTCCAGAATTAAAGTATGCACGCAAACGAACATGGGAGGTGCAAATTTTACGCCGAAGAAGAAAGCAATTACAAAATTACATTATATTTATCTTCAGAGTGAATGTCAACTTGTGAAAATATCAATTTTATATAAAAATTTGGTACCTTTTCTGCACAAAACAGTTTGTCACCCAGTTTCGTTGAAGTATCTACTTTAATCCTACAAAAGGATTTATCGTTCCATGCAGTCAAAAAAAAGTCTGTATACCCTTTTCTTCTTTATCTGTATACCCGAGACTTTCGTACGAGATTTCTGTACGAGAGAGAAAAATACGTCAAGTTTAGTTCCTAGATATGACGATAGAAAGTGCTGCTTTTCTATGACACGGCGCGACAATCAAGCATTATTTCTATCCTTCTGTTTCATCGCAGTGATGCCAGATTTACATCATGCACACGAGAAAAAAGCTGTGTACGTGTGCGCTCAGCTAGCTAGAAGAGCGCAGACATATATTCCGTCTCTTTCTCTTTCTCTCGCTACAGCTGACACGCTTGGCGATCGAGAACTATATTTCTTACAAAAAGATGGTCAAGCTTCTCATCTGAAATTTAGTTAAATTTCAGTATGTTACATACTGATATCCTTCCTACTAATATAATATAATTATATATGGATAATTATATATGGTACTAATATAATTATATATGGTACAATAACTCGTACCATTATTTTACAAGAAATAATTGTAAAGTTAGTCATGTACGTAATCTACGATTCGATAAACCTACTTTCCAAGCAATAAGCGTGGTCGTGTTAGTAAGTCGAGCGGCTAGAACGCTGGAGATCTCGAGTTCGAAACATTTCTTTTTTTCTATTTTTTTTTAAATGTGTTTTTAAATAATTTATGCAATATATTAAATTAAACCTATATTAATCCTAAAAAAATATTATATAAATATAATATTTTTATGATATTAATATAGGTTTAATTTTAATATATTGCATAAATTATTTAAAGACACGTTTAGAAAAAATAAATATATTAGTATATTAGTAGAAGGAGAGGTGGACCCCTCTGTTGTGCGCCACCTTGCCGTGGTGGAGGGGCTCCCCGGGGAGAAATCCTCGGGGTCTAAGAGCGCACACATGGAAGGAATAACCATGTTAAAAAACCCGGGCAGGTCGGGCTCGTGAGGAGGGTTATCCCAGCCGACCTAGGAGTGGGGGGCTCTGAAATAACCCCCCCTTGGAAGACAACCAAGTAAAAAAATTACATTTTATGGAAGATGACGAATTATAGAGCGAACTTACCGCCCCAGGGATCTCGGGTGCTCAGGGGCCGGTGAAGGGGGGGTATGGTCCCAGCCCCTCCTACGTCGTCATCGAACGACGGGCGGTGCGGGGCGTGCGCCCCGCACTATCCTGCGACTGCGAGGGAGGGTGGGGCTCTCCGGACCTTGGTCCGGGGAGCCCTCGTTGCGCTCCTCCCCTTTTTGGAGGAGGGAGAGGCGGTGCAGAAGTGTGGGTGCTCGGGGGGACTTACCCCCCCGAGTGTCTCGGGAGGCGTAGGACCCCGGACTTGTTCCGGGTCCTACGCCTCGGTGGTTAAAGAAGGGGGGAGGCCTGCATCCTGTAGGACGATCGGGACGCAGACCTCCCCGGAGGTTAGTGCCCCCCCCAGGTGCTTCAAGTGCCTGGGGAGGGGGCACATCAGACGATGGTGTCCCTCCACCACCGACCGGGGCAATTGTTGCCTCAGATGTGGGGTGGAGGGACACCACATTGGGGCGTGTGCGGCCAGAGCCACACACTGCCCCAAATGCCAAGAGGAAGGGCTTCCCGCCTCCCACCGCATTGGTGGGAGTGGGTGCCCAGTAGTTCCTCCCCGCAATGTGGGAGGAAGGAGGAGGAAAAAAAGGAAAGGGGGAGGGGGGTTCACCCCCCCTCCTGTTGTACCTGGGGAGGAGCCCCCGCTTCTGTGCGGGGTGTCTCCTCCCCAGGTGGAGGCAATGGAGGTGGATACTCCCTTGCGGGAGTGTCCGCCCCCTAGGACGGACTTTCCTGTGGGGGAGATGATGGAGGGGGTAGAGGCGGACCCCAAACTGTCCCGTCTTCTCCCGGCGGTCAGCTTAAATAGGCTACCGGTTGGGGGGGGAGCGGGCGGCGAGGGGTGCTGCCGGAAATTTTCCCCTGGCCCTGGAGGAAGAGGCCAGGGAGAAGGCGGATATTAGCACTCCTGTAGGGGAGGTTAAGGCTCCCCTTTGGGATAAAGAGTCCTTGGTGGCTCGCGCAGCGGCATTAGTCTCCCTCGCCCCAGAGGACGTAGAGGAAGAGGAGATAATCCTCACTCGCGAGTGGGTGAGGGAGTATATGGTCGCCGACGCGCACCTGCTCCCCCCGCCTACCCGCGGGGAGTTTGAATGGGCGCTGGAGCAGGCAACGTGGAGGTCCCTCGCCAAGAATAGAGGTCTCCCCATGTCTCCCATTCTGGAACATCCAGGGGATAGTGTGGGGGTAATGGCGTCGGAGGTGCCCCTCGGGAACCTTCTATCGTCCCCCTTTTCTGGGGAGGTGGGGGTTCCGGAGGCGCTCCTCCCTATCTTAGATACAATTCGCTCTTCCGCGGTTGGGTCCGGCCGGGGAGGGGGGGAAGTTCTGTCTTCCCCCTCTTCTCCCTCTGTCGGCCCACGTAAAACTGCGGGGAAGCGCAAAAAGAAGAGGTGACTGGGAGCGGGAGCCCCCAGACACCTATGCCCCAACAACATCCGGGGGCGGCCCCCCTTTTAACATCTGGGGGGGGTAGAGGGGAAATTCATCGGCCGGCTGAGAGCGGGGGCTCTCAGTCATGCCGATCCCCCCCAGGGTAGTGGAGAGGGAGCCGCTAGTCACGGCTCCCTCTCCCAAATTACGAGATGCGGCCCAGTTCGGGCCAGCCTAAGAGGGGGAGAGAAGTATGCCCTTAGGTGATTCCTCTCCCCCTCTCATTAAGGGCCGGGATGATGACTCGGGGTGGTTTTAGCGGGTATACCGGCAAGTCTAGCTTTGTCTGGCTTGCCGGGGATTCCCGCATAACCCGTGGGGTTCCCCCGAACCTCACGGGTATCCATAAAGGATTTCCACCTCGTTAAAAAAAAAAAAAAAGAGGGAGAGGTGGAGACAGAAGATATACATGTTTGCGTTCTTCTAGCTGGTCGAGCGTCGAGCGCACACGTACACGGCTTTTTCCTCGTGATGTAGCGAGATTTGAATCTGGTTGACGATCGCGCGTACACGTGCCGATACGTTGCTGTTTACGCAAAGCTGCACAAGCGTGTCGCGTTATATCTGTCACTGACAGCTAGTGCTTTAGTGTAAAGTACATTGTAAGATTGTGTAAGGTGTTTTGTGGTTACATATTACACATTGTGTAATACGTAACGTATTAGTGACATTTATAAGTGAGTGTTCGTGAAAGTTTACAATGGGGAAAAGTTACGATGCGAAGCACCTATGTCGCCCCAGATACTCTTTGAAGAGGAGACACATAAAAAGGTTAGTTTATTTTTCTATTTTATTTACATAGGTTTTGAAATTAGTGATTAAAAACCGTCTATAATTATTATTATACTTATAATTTTTATTTAAAATTTATTTACAACTCAAGTATTATTACTTTAAAATAATAAAAAAAGAGTCGTATTTTTTATTATTTAAATGAAATAATATATTTCTGTTATAAATAGATTGTAAAATTTATAGAACGTATGATTGTAGACAGTTATTAATCATTAATAAATTTTAAAATATTTTATTAATATATTAATTATCTAAATATAATATATTAATATTTTATTAATTATCTAAATATAATATATTAATATTTTATTAATGTATTAATAAAATATTTTATGTATTTTTTAAAATATATTAAATTAATCTTTTTTATCTATAATTTTTATTTATTTATAACTCAAGTATTATTAGAAATCTCAATTTGTAATCGTATACACTTTTCATCATTTGTATGTAATAATTTGTATTATAAGTAACATTGAATAATTTGTATTTAAAAGTATAACATTGAATAAAAATTTATGTATTTGATTGACAACTTTATACACAGATCTCAATTTGTCATATTTTTCAATATTTTTCAATATTTTAATATATTACTTTATTATTTTGTTAAAATAATTGAGTATGATTATGATTATTGATTTGTAACTTGATGTCAAGTGAACATAACGTAGCGAGATAACGTAGCGAGTATTTTTGCCGTAAAACATGAAAATAGTACACGTAAATAGAGACGATGCTTTTTGGAGAAATAAAATGCTGCCTCTTCTATTGTAATACGCTTCTATAACGAATGCATGCTTCCGGAAATTTTGGATAGTCGCATAATAGGCACATGTCAAATAAAAATCCAAGCTATATTCTAGAAGCAAAGAAAGAAGCAGCTAAGAAAATAAATATTCGAAAAAGTATTCGGCAAAATGTAGTAAAGAATAAAAATGTATCATCAGTAGAAATGTGAACAAACGATCTGATATTTCATTGATGAAAGCAATTATTACTGCTACAATTGCTCCAGATATAGAGCAGAATGATGATTGTGTTATTGTTAATACAAGCAACAGTCAAGATATAACTAAAGACGATAAGACAAGACATAAAAAAATTCTAGATGAGATAATTGTTCCTATCTCCTTAGTGAAAAAGGATATCTTGTCCAGGGCATGCTTCCGGCCACTGCGCACGCCGCCTCGTAGGAAATGGTACGGTACCCCCTGGCCACTCTAATGGCGAGCCGTCGCTGCATGTCCTCAAGGACCTTTCTGCAGCGACGGCTTTTGGCCACCCTATCATGCCATACGGGGGCACTGTACAGTACGATAGATTGTACCACCCTCATGTAGAGGCGGCGTGCCCTATCACCCGGTCCCCCGAGGTTGGGCATAAGCCGCGAAAGGCTCTGCGCGGCTGCCCTCGCTCGGGGGGCTAATTGCTCAAAATGAGGAGCGAAGGTCTAACGGCTGTCTAATATGAGGCCCAGATATCTCATCTGGGCCTCAATTTTCACTTCAACGCCCTCTATGGTGAGGGTGGCCTGAGGGGAACCCTTGGTACGCTGCCCCGCGAACCACATAACTTCTGTTTTCTCAAGGGCCACCCTCAGGCCTAGTGTGTGGATCCTCGAGACCACCATCTCCGTCCCTATTTTGGCCAGGGTAGAGGCGGTCCCTCAATCCCTCTCCCGGCCATAACAAGAATGTCATCCGCGTAGCAAAATATTGCCATGCCCGGGAGTAGGGCCCCTCGCAAGACCCAATTGTAACCGATGTTCCACAGGAGCGGCCCGAGGACCGACCCCTGTGGAACCCCCCCTGCGGATCTCGCTACTTCCGCGGACACCGTACTGGCCGGTGTATGTTATGCACCTATTGCGGAAGTAGTCATTGATGACTACTTAAAGGTACCCGGGCACCCTGTGAAATTTCAAGGCAGCCCGGATACACTCCCAGGGGAGGGAGTTGAAGGCGTTGGCAATATCCAGCGATACCGCCAACACCACCCTCCCCTGCCGCGTCGCCTTTTCAGCAAAAGTTCTGACGGCCAGCACGGCGTCCACAGTGGAGCGCCCCTCCCTAAAACCAAACTAGCATTCTGCCAGGTCTGGACCCTCCCTCGACAGGTAGCTTCTGAGGCGGGCAGCTATGCCGCGTTCAAACAGCTTGCCCGCCTCGTCTAGAAGACAGATTGGCCTATATGTCGAGGGAAAGTCCGCCGGCTTACCCTCCTTTGGAAGGAGGACCAAACCGGTCTCCTTCCACACTATGGGGAAGTGTCCGGATTCCAGGCATATTAAGTAGCCTCCGAACGTCTTCCCCAAGGACCTCCATCACCTTGGCCAGGACCTTGGCTGGGATGCCGTACAGTGGGACAAACAAGCCAAAAAGCGGAAAAAACTTTATTTCTCGAGAACGGTTAGTCCTATCAAAATGCGGATAGTTTCATTCGATTTAGGATAAAAAAATACAACAGAATTGGAATTAAATTTACAGAATTGGAATTTAATAAAAATTAGTTATATTATTTTATTTTATAGTAATATGAACAACAGTAAAGAAAATTGTAAGAACATAGAAACGTGACAAAGAAAAATTTAACGTTTACATTATCAATTGAAGTGCTTCCTCACTGATGGGAAGGTGTTTTTTTTTAGGTTCAGGCCTCATGTATGTTATATAGGTATCTGAAGACTCTAGCAGCTTATGAAAGACATCCTCGTTCGTGGCTGTACGGGAACATTTCCTTGTGAAGTGAAGTCGATAGTATTTGTAGTCTTTGTTTCTGCTTTCTTGTACCTCCTCCGAAAGTAATCCAATTGGCAATGCTGCTGCTTCTATTCTCGCAATGCTGCTGCTTCTGAGATTATTCTCGGCTCCATGAATTAATATTTTATGAACTGTTGAAGGCATGTAATACCACGGGTACATTTCTATTGCCAACTTCGCCGTTTCTGTCGCATATGATTTAAATTTCTCCGAGTCAATGGACGAGTTGCTATTAATCACCTGCAATATTACTCCAAGTCGGCGAATTAGGTTTTCGTTAACTTGAGTTATTTCGGCTGTCAAAGAGGGATTTTGGAAAAATACTCTCGATGTATTTCCGGTATTACTGGAACCGTATCCCTGTTTTACGAAATCAACTTTTATCCCTAATTCAGCAATGAACCATTTTTGTATACGTTCCTTTGTTGTTTCTTTTATTGGGAGAGTAGTTTTTGTAGTCCTCCATTCCTGGAATTCTAGGTTATAGCCTAGATGAAGAATATACTACATAAATTTTATTCTCGCATGAAGTGGAGAAATGCCTAACTGAATTGCTTCTTCTTTACGAAATTTGACTTCAAGTTTTGATATATCGTTCATCTCAGATGGACGAGCACCACAAACAAAGCAGTTGCTTGATGCAGTTGTGTTGGTAACATGCTGCGCTACTTTTCCGTTTAGCATTGTAAAATGTAAAACGTGCCTTACCGTTATGGAACTATCGTGCTGTAGGGTTGTTGGTCGCAAGTTATTTATTTCATTTTGAACACGCTCTTTTTCAGATCTTATTAATTCAGCGGTTTCTTTTAGAAATTGAAACCTTAAAGGTCTACAATATCTTGTTGAGGAGGGCGGGGGTTAATCCAGATGTCATCATCTTGATTTGCGGCAAGAGTAATTTTCAGTGGCACAATTGAGGTCATAAATAAATTTGAGTCACTTCTTGTTTCACTATCGTCAAAAAATGGTTGAGAGAACTCATTCTGGCCAGATGAGCCGTCAAAGCCCCATTTCATATGCAGAACCAGTTCACTGTTTTTTAATTTATTCAATTCGTCGTCTTGTTTTTAAAATTCTTTTTACCGTGTGGTCAACTAAACTCTGTAAAGGAATTTCGGCAGAAGATTCTGTAACGTTTACATTATTTGAGTAACACTCTTTCTTTGCTTCTTGGATTTTCTTATAGCTAGGAAAAATATTATGACCTTTATGACCATATTATGAACCTTTTTTGTAGCAGCTCTGATGACTTCATATTGGAATCTAGACAATTTAGTCTGTTGTTATGACCTGATTTTTCCCAAAATCAGTCATTGCAGCATTATTATTAGTTTCGACACCGCCAACGGTTGCGAAACTAATAACTCAATCTAAAATTACTAAATCAGGTCATAACCAAAAATTACAACAGAGTCACCAGAAAATGCAACTGCTGATCCGAATCTTAGTCAGCAGTTGCACCACAGAATCACCAGGAAATGCAACTGCTGATCCGAACCTTAGTCAGCAGTTGCACCACAGAATCACCAGGAAATGCAACTGCTGATCCGAATCTTAGTCAGCAGTTGCACCACAGAATCACCCGGAAATGCAACTGCTGATCCGAATCTTAGTCAGCAGTTGCACAACAGAAACGAAGGCACCGATGCCCTTTTAACGCGATGCGCCGAACGCATCGCGGGCAGTAACCATTGAACAGTAACCATTGAGTAGCGACGTGCGGGCAGTAATCAATCAATAATCAGTGGACAGTAATCCGTAGTGACAAACGGGCAGTATCCATTAAGCAGTAAACGCTAAGCAATTTGTGTGAAGCAGTCTTTTCTAAATTAATGTACGTGCGGTCTTACTGTGTAACATAAAGTGTGTGAATTAATCAGTCAAAGTCAATGAAAGTGTTTCTTTATTTGACCAACGACATCACCACCAAAGGTGGTACCAGTGCCTTTTTCGGCTGAGCAGCCAAGACGGACGACGAACCGCAATCTTGTGCCCATCCCAGGCACAACAACTGGTGTCAGAAGTGGGATCCGTCAATCCGGAGACAGCAGCAACGGACCAGGAAGGCCTAGGAAGCTAAAAAAGAAGCAAAGGATCGAAATTCGGCAAGGCAGCACATCAAGAGGAGCAGCCAAAACCTGAAAACCAAAATCCCCAGAGCTCTTGGTGGCAGCCGACGAAGCGGGAAAGCAGCGTGCAATCCGACACGGCCCCCACCTACCACAACAGCGACTCGCCGCGAAGCAGCCAGTGAAACGCGAGCAACATGCGATACGCGTTAATGTAAGTCATAGAAATTAAGCGACGCGAAACATCAAATGTCAGAAAACACACGCGCGCCACCTACACACCGAAACACGTCGCGGCCGTATAGCGATCCGGCCCGACGTTCGATTAGGCCAAGCCCCTCTAAGTCCAGTTCGTATAATCGAGGAAGCTGTCCATGATATTCGCGACAACGTACGTCGGAATTTACAAAACTGTTATTCGAACGAAAGCTCGTCGGAGCCAGAGCTTCACCCGAATATAATAAGAGAGCGCGAATTCCCATTCGAGGAAACGGACGATAGTTTAATACCGTTCAATAATCACGACAAAAACAGACTGCACCCATTATTACCGTACGCACAATCCAATATCACGGATCGTACTGACCGTAGAATCTTTAGTCGGAGAGTATTCTCACTAACTTCATTTATTAATCCCGTGTTCGACCCGGAAGAGGATTATAACGCGATGGCGACTCAGCGGAATGCAGTCAGCAAACAGGGAAAGACAGATAACGAACGCGGAAATAAACGCGGAGATAGATCGGCTCAGAACGACTACTCCCCCGTGCGATCAAGGTCTCCCCCAAACGGCAACAGAATCTGCCCAAAAAGAAAAATTGGATAGATTATTAGAATGCATGCTCTCTTTGCAAGAGCACAGCGCCCAAATGGAGTTATATTACGGTCATCGAAGCGATGAAATTCGATGCGACAATAACGCACCGTTGGATAACATACGGACGCTCAATGAGAGACGTAAGAAACCGTAATGAATCCACGGTCAGTTTCCTAAGTTTAAAGGAAGCGCGTAACATAATCCCAGAGATCGACGGCACATCACGACCACGCGTACGAGAATTTCTAAACGCGAGCACATACGCGATGAAAAACATTCATCCGGCAGATGAATTAACGTTGCTAGAAGCAATAGTTTGCACTAAATTCAAAGGCAAAGCAATGATGGACTTTCACACGAAAGATATCCTAAATTTCGAGTAGCTGAAGCGAGAATTAGAAACTGAATACCTTAGCAAACGAAATACCGCTCACCTGCAATTAGAATTCAACACACTAAAACAGAAACCATCAGAAAGCGCACAAGAATTCGGACGTCGCGTAGATAAACTCGCGATGGAACTATACGAGTCAATGGAAGAAGGGAAAAACCACTCCATTGAACAACAGCGCGCCATACTCGAGAACATAAAAGAACTAGCCTTGTACAACTACCAAGCTGGATTACATGACGACATTAAACTAATCATACGCGCACAACGTTACCAATCGTTACCTGACGCTATAGCAGGAGCTAGCGCAGAAGAAAAAGCGAGAGAGCTGAACCTCCGAAATTCGCAGAATAAAAAAAAGTAGCACCATTCGCTTCTCAGCGATACGGCCAAAACCACATACTCCGGTGCGAAAAATGCGGAAAAACCGGACATGATGGACGTAATTGCCGAACTAGCAGATATGCAAATCGATTTAGTTTACCCAGAGCAGAAAAGCCAAATAATAAATGCAATCGAAAAATAGTAAATGCAATCGAAAAACACTGCACATATTGCAAAAAAGCGGGTCACAAACAAGAAGAGTGTTGGTCAATAAAAGGCCGTCCAGGTCAAAAGCAGGCACGCCGACAAAAACCGAACGTCAGCAGAAAGGCGCCGGTAAACACAACGGCAAAAGCCAAAGCAGACAAGGACAAGGACACAACAACCAGCGATAGCGAAGAAGAAGAAGATAGACCAAGGAAGAATAAGGCACGAGCAGCCAGAGAGTATCAGGTGGCTCAGGTGTCCGAAAAGCTCCGCGTGAACGACGGACTACACCTGATAACACTCGATGCAAGAGGCAAAGAAAGACAAAGTAAATTTCCTCTTAGATTCTGGCGCAGCACTCACCCTGCTAAAGGTAGGTCAATTAAAAGGAGACACGCAGGTATTTGAGAACAAGATGGTCCTAACAGGAGTAACCGGTCACAAGTTCCAAGCTCTGGGAAAGATCAGAGCAGTACTACTAGGAAATCGGAAAATACGCCACACGATATACGTGGTCAAAGACGACTTCCCAATAGAATACGAAGATATTCTAGGAACCGATTTCCTGAATAAGCAACGAGCTAAATGCGATCATGGAAAAAAACAAATGCGCATCGACGATGTAACTCTCAAGTTACAGCCGTACAGAAAAATAATCCTAAAACCCCGCAGTGAAACCATTGTGTAGGCGATAACTAATAAGAACCGAACAGGAATAGTGACATCCGAGGAAAAAATACCTGGAGTTTTTATCGGAAACTGTTTGGTAGAATCGAAAAATTTTGAATGCGCATAAGCGTGCTAATCACGTTAAAAGATGAAGTGGAAATCACCACACCGTACATAACTTTAGAAGAAGTACGGGATAACAAAGACACGGAGATACACGCGCTAACACGCGCGCACAAGGCAACCGAGCCAATAAAAAATCGCCAAGAGCAATTACGAAAACAATTACGAACGGAGCACCTGAACAGTGAGGAGAAAAAAACATTACAACAGATATGTGATGACTTTTGTAACACGTTCTATCTGGAAGGTGACACCCTCACGTGTACTAACGCGGTGAGATAACTCACGAGATAACGACGCGATCGGATAACGCGCCGGTCAACATTCGACCATATCGCCTCCCAGAGAAACATAAAAAAGAGGTGAATCAGCAGATTAGTAAAATGCTTGATGACGGGATTATCTGCCCGAGTACAAGTCAGTGGAACGCCCCTATACTGGTCGTTCCTAAAAAGGCAAACGCATCAGGGAAATCGAAGCTACGCATTGTAGTACATTTCAGAAAGTTAAATAATCTGACTATAGGAGATTCGTTCCCGTTGCCAAATATTAAAACGACATTCTCCACACCACACCATATAATACGCGAGATAACAACCGAAAACCCGTTACAAGGGACTCGCGATTATACTACAAATCGCCGGAGGAGCGAAATCTGACCCCACGGCAACATACGAAGTAATAGAATTCAATCACAAGCCCGGAATATACTTCGAGAAAATCGGAAAATTGCAAGTTACCGAGGCTACGTGGAAACTAACTATACAAATAGATCTCGCCGCATTGGCTATCAGATACCACCAATTACAAGAATACATACAGGAAACAAAAATCCTGTGCGACAATCTATCAGGAAATATCCAGCAAACCTGTTGGAACGTACTCCAGATAATAAAAAACAATAACGGCAAACTAGCAACATTGTTAGTGTGGCAGACCATGTATAAGAGTAGGTTGAACAAGCGGGGGGGGGCGGGGGAAGGTCGGTGGTGACCCGGCCTTCCCCGAGGTTCGGCAATCATTTGTAACCACTCCCTCCCCCAGGACAGAGGTCTCGCGGCCACGCCTGAAGGGGAGCTGGACGCATACCACTGGTGATTCCCAGCTCCCCCTCATTATGGCTAAGGAAGGTCACCCTCAGGGGTTTTAGTGGGTATGCCGGAAGGGAGATTCATTCTCCCTTCCGGAGAATCCCACATAACCCTGGGGACTCCCCCGGGTCCCCAGGGTACTTATAAAAAGTTTCCCCTGAGTCATCAAAAAACAAAAAAAAAAGCAAGCCACCTTGAGACATGCCGTAAAGCATCAGTTAAAGGTAATGAATGCCACCCTAGGGAATATACAAAACTTCGAACAAGCAGTCAGCCAAAACGAAAATCTGCTGACTAATGTAACGGCACGGATAAGACAACAAGTTGCGGAATCAACGCGACGAGAAGACGTTGACGAACATCTACTGATAATAAATACGATCACAACAGACTTAACGAAGAACGTTCAGGACATTATACAGTACCTGACACATACCAAAAACAAAATTACGCTCACAAATATATTACCAGTGGAAGAGATAATTTTCGGAGCTAGGGGAAGTGACCCACTTGTCCAAGGGACAACACTTCCCATTTAACATCCAACGTGAAAATTGGAACACTATCCAAGCATATATGACCGTCAGCGCCTATTTCGATAACCCGCACATATTTACGATCCTATCATTTCCTATAGTAATTTATCCGACATACAAAGTTTTAAGGGTAACGCCCTTACCCGTACATACGGACAAAAATATATTTGTATTTCTAAAAACAACCAACACATACTTAGCGATAGATAGGGAAAACCGCCATTACCTTAGAATAACAAAAAACGAACTAGACGAATGCGTAAAAGTAAGGGATAACTTTCTGTGTATCCTGTATATTATGTAACAGCGTACGCACCATGCGAGGTGCAAGTATATACTAAGACCATAGGTCAGTTAAACACGTGCGAAAAGAGGCATAACCGCTCAAATGTAACGCTCTGGATCACTGTAGCCGAGCCGCAAACTTAGCTATATTTGACCCCGGCAACACAGGAAATCACGATTAAATGCAACGAGCAAATAGAAAAAAAGTTAGAAATAAAGAGGACGGGAAAAGTAAAGCTCCACGGGAGTTGTAAACTTACTACGTCGGGAGTAATTACATATAAAAACAAAAAAAATAATAGAGACAAAACACATAGAAAAACATTTACCCGAATTTAATCTTACTACTACCGCAAACATGCAAAAGACAAGCGAAAAGGAAATAAAGTTAGAGCCCGTAGTGGATCCAAACTAGCAGAATTAGGACCAAGCCTGGACGAAATCCAGGAGGAAATAGAAAAAACCGACAGTATATTCACCAATAAATATGTACTATACCCCGTTGGCTCCATCACCGCAGACACTATAATAACTAGCGCCATAGGCATAGCAGTAGTATGCCTTAAGAAAAACAAAAGAAATATAGACACAAACACAAATTAAAATATTATTCACATGTCTATATAGAATAGAATTTTTAAGTTATGCGACGTTGTAAATTAAAAATATTTGAATAATCTTCATGATATTAAAATCATATATTATACAGGGTGTCCCATGTAACCTGACAAATCGAAATAACTAAAAAAATACGCATTGAACGACATAATATCCAAAATAAAAGTTGTTCCTGTCGAAGAGCGTCGTCGAATGATACCAAAATTGACCCTGCCCCCGCTCCCCTGAAGGTAGGGCGGGGGGTAACTTTTAAATCTCAAACGGGAACCCCCATTTTTTATTGCAGATTCGGATTCTCCATAAAAAAATAAGTAAGTTTTATTCGAAACATTTTTTTTGATTCGTGACAGATGGCGCTGTAAACGATGAAATAGAAAGATAGTGGGGGTAACGAAAGATTGAGACTGGGCATTGGATAACAATTTTTAAGAAAATTTTAGTAATTTTTATAACAATTTTTGAGGAAAGTACCTAACGAATCAAACTCCTTCGGGGTGCTTGTTTTCGGTGAGTCCCCTTGCCTCTCACCTTCGGGGTACTTGTTTTCGGTGAGTTCCCTTGCCTCTCACCTTCGGGGTGCTTGTTTTCGGTGAGTCCCCTCGCCTCTCACCTTTGGGGTGCTTGTTTTCGGTGAGTCCCCTTGCCTCTCACCTTCGGGGTGCTTGTTTTCGGTGAGTCCCCTCGCCTCTCACCTTCGGGGTGCTTGTTTTCGGTGAGTCCCCTCGCCTCTCACCTTCGGGGTGCTTGTTTTCGGTGAGTTCCCTTGCATCTCACCATTCGATTAAATTAAATGTTCAAATTGATGACCGCCAACTTCGATGCACTTGTTGACTCGTGCTGCAAATGCCTGCACGCATCTTAAAAGCATGTCTGGTGTAATTGCGGCGCAAGCATCCCTTATTCGTTGCATCATATTTTCGCGGGTGGTAGGCGTTTCTTTAAAAACAACATCTTTTAGGTAACCCCATAAAAAGAAATCTGGCGAGGTAAGGTCAGGCGATCTGGCTGGCCAATTCACCGTACCTTCTCTACCGATCCAGCGATTACAGTAAACTCGATTTAATACTTCGCGTGCTGCTAACGAATAATGTGCTGGACAACCATCATGTTGAAACCACATGTTTTGTCGCAATTCGATGCTCAGGTCTTCAAGTAATCCTGGTAGTTCGTTTTCAAGCAGGTTTTTGTATTTTTCGCCATTCAAAGTACCATCAATAAAATATGGTCCGATAAGTTTATCGCCAATTATTCCACACCAAACATTAACCGACCAAGGACGCTGATGGTTTACTTCTCGAATCCAGTGTGGGTTCTCTTCACTCCAATAATGCATGTTATGGCGATTAACTTCACCGTGGTTTGTAAATGTTGACTCATCGGAGAACAGTACACGGGCAAAAAAATTCTGGTTTGTTTGTATTTGATGAACTGCCCAGTGACAAAACGTTAATCGGTTTTGGAAATCATTGCCTTCTAATTCCTGATGCATGGACACATGATAAGGATGAAATTTGTGTAGCTTCAGTATTCTCCAAACACTCATACGAGAAATTCCTGATTGGTGTGATATTTTTCGTGTGCTCGCATTATGAGCTGCAGCAGCTAGGACTGCTACTTGATTGTTTTCTCCACAAACAGTAGCTGCACGCGTTCTTTTTTTCTGCTTTACACTCCCTTCAGTAGAAAACTGTTTAATAACTCGAACAAAAGAAGACCGTGATCGTACTTTGTCAGGAAAACGCTCAGCATAAAGATTGACTGCATCATCAAAATTTCTCCCACTTTCGCCGTAAATGTAAACCATTTCAATTTTTTCTTCTATAGTAAGATAATCCATTTCGGCGGTTCTCTATGGTCTGTGCTCATAATTGTGTAGGCGCGGACTTCAGTTGCAACAAGATTATTCGACACTTGCCTCTCTACTTTATACAGGATGACCCATTTTAATCCCTCAGTCGAAATATCTTCCAGGGAGTTGGTCCTATCAAAAAATGTTTCAGACAAAAGTTTTGTGACTTCGAGGGGGACATAAGATGGTGTCATTGGTTTGACCTTGAAGAATTATTTGAAAGTCACATGAAAGTCACCTCAATTTTTTTAAATGGCATCCCCTATTTTTTATTGCATATTCTTGTAGCTTATCTCAAGACCTTTCCAAAACACTATAAATAAATGTTTTTTTCGTTAAATATTTTCCGAGTTATAAGGCTTGAAATAATTTCTTAATTTTACATAAACTATAAAATATCTCGTAAAATATTCACTTTTCGATGACCTTACCTCAATACTTTTATGCACAGAATAATGAGAGGAATCAATTGGTGTAAAGAAAACACATAGTTGTTTTTAAGAAAAAATGTGCAATTTGTAATTAACAATTACATATATTACTTTCCTCAAAAATTGTTATAAAAATTACTAAAATTTTTTTAAAAATTGTTATCCAATTCCCAGTCTCAATCTTTCGTTACCCCCACTATCTTTCTATTTCATCGTTTACAGCGCCATCTGTCACGAATCAAAAAAAATGTTTCGAATAAAACTTACTTATTTTTTATGGAGAATCCGAATCTGCAATAAAAAATGGGGGTTCCCGTTTGAGATTTAAAAGTTACCCCCCGCCCTACCTTCAGGGGAGCGGGGGCAGGGTCAATTTTGGTATCATTCGACGACGCTCTTCGACAGGAACAACTTTTATTTTGGATATTATGTCGTTCAATGCGTATTTTTTTAGTTATTTTGATTTGTCAGGTTACATGGGACACCCTGTATAATATATAATTTGAGATAATGACTCAAGAATTACATTATATAATAAAATAAAAGTAAGATGTTACAAAAATGTCTAGCTGTAAAATATGTGTCAACTATTCATGACTGCGAAAATCTGACGTTGTAAAGTAGACTAAGCAAAAAACCTCGGTCTGTTTGTCTCTTAGCTTCAGGATTCTACATCATTCTACACCATCTCCCATACCGCCCCCTCCGCCCCTGTCCCGGAATCCGCACACCCGCCTTCCTCTTCTATTCCTGATTGGCCCTGTGATTATTCTTTTTCCGTGTCGCTCCGAACTTATGAGCTGTACGTCGCCCCCTGTGCCGGCACTGCGTCTCTCTAGGGATTTCGGTCCTGCGTAGCAGACCCGGCTGTCGTGGTCATCCTCCTCCTTGCCTGCTCTCGTATCCTTCGGGTGCGATCAGTGGCTCTTCTTCCTTCCCGCTTCGCCACGAACTTATTAACACCTGTAGCCTGGGCCCACGATGTTTCTGGTTTTTTCTGCGGGCCTTTGAGGAACTCCCTTGCCCTCAGTGTACTCCAGAAACCACAGTCTGAAGAACTAGAACAAAGACTAAGCCCAGACAGCGTTGACTCCGTTACTGTGTTCACGGCTGAAACGCTGGTGGTAAAAGCTAAGCCTATAGATTGGTGTGATATTTTTCGTGTGCTCGCATTATGAGCTGCAGCAGCTAGGACTGCTACTTGATTGTTTTCTCCACAAACAGTAGCTGCACGCGTTCTTTTTTTCTGCTTTACACTCCCTTCAGTAGAAAACTGTTTAATAACTCGAACAAAAGAAGACCGTGATCGTACTTTGTCAGGAAAACGCTCAGCATAAAGATTGACTGCATCATCAAAATTTCTCCCACTTTCGCCGTAAATGTAAATCATTTCAATTTTTTCTTCTATAGTAAGATAATCCATTTCGGCGGTTCTCTATGGTCTGTGCTCATAATTGTGTAGGCGCGGACTTCAGTTGCAACAAGATTATTCGACACTTGCCTCTCTACTTTATACAGGATGACCCATTTTAATCCCTCAGTCGAAATATCTTCCAGGGAGTTGGTCCTATCAAAAAATGTTTCAGACAAAAGTTTTGTGATTTCGAGGGGGACATAAGATGGTGTCATTGGTTTGACCTTGAAGAATTATTTGAAAGTCACATGAAAGTCACCTCAATTTTTTTAAATGGCATCCCCTATTTTTTATTGCATATTCTTGTAGCTTATCTCAAGACCTTTCCAAAACACTATAAATAAATGTTTTTTTGTTAAATATTTTCCGAGTTATAAGGCTTGAAATAATTTCTTAATTTTACATAAACTATAAAATATCTCGTAAAATATTCACTTTTCGATGACCTTACCTCAATACTTTTATGCACAGAATAATGAGAGGAATCAATTGGTGTAAAGAAAACACATAGTTGTTTTTAAGAAAAAATGTGCAATTTGTAATTAACAATTACATATATTACTTTCCTCAAAAATTGTTATAAAAATTACTAAAATTTTTTTAAAAATTGTTATCCAATTCCCAGTCTCAATCTTTCGTTACCCCCACTATCTTTCTATTTCATCGTTTACAGCGCCATCTGTCACGAATCAAAAAAAATGTTTCGAATAAAACTTACTTATTTTTTTATGGAGAATCCGAATCTGCAATAAAAAATGGGGGTTCCCGTTTGAGATTTAAAAGTTACCCCCCGCCCTACCTTCAGGGGAGCGGGGGCAGGGTCAATTTTGGTATCATTCGACGACGCTCTTCGACAGGAACAACTTTTATTTTGGATATTATGTCGTTCAATGCGTATTTTTTTAGTTATTTTGATTTGTCAGGTTACATGGGACACCCTGTATAATATATAATTTGAGATAATGACTCAAGAATTACATTATATAATAAAATAAAAGTAAGATGTTACAAAAATGTCTAGCTGTAAAATATGTGTCAACTATTCATGACTGCGAAAATCTGACGTTGTAAAGTAGACTAAGCAAAAAACCTCGGTTTTTCTTCTCCCAAGGGGGGAAAGATGTTATGACCTGATTTTTCCCAAAATCAGTGATTGCAGCATTATTATTAGTTTCGACACCGCCAACGGTTGCGAAACTAATAACTCAATCTAAAATTACTAAATCAGGTCATAACCAAAAATTACAACAGAGTCACCAGGAAATGCAACTGCTGATCCGAATCTTAGTCAGCAGTTGTACCACAGAATCACCAGGAAATGCAACTGCTGATCCGAATCTTAGTCAGCAGTTGCACAACAGAAACGAGGGCACCGATGCTTTTTTAACGCGATGTGCCGAACGCATCGTGGGCAGTAACCATTGAACAGTAACCATTGAGTAGCGACGTGCGGGCAGTAATCAATCAATAATCAGTGGACAGTAATCCGTAGTGACAAGCGGACAGTATCCATTAAGCAGTAAACGCTAAGCAATTTGTGTGAAGCAGTCTTTCCTAAATTAATGTAACGTGCGGTCTTACTGTGTAACATAAAGTGTGTGAATAAATCAGTCAAAGTCAATAAAAGTGTTTCTTTATTTGACCAACGACATCACCACCAAAGGTGGTACCAGTACCCTTTCTCGGCCGAGCAGCCTCGACGGACGACGAACCGCAATCTTGTGCCCATCTCAGGCACAACACTGTAAAAATTGAGAGTGATCAGCGCTGAAAACTTCGGCTTGGCTACTTGGCTGGTAAGAGGAAGCAGCAGCATCTATCAGGTCCTGAGAATGAGAAGCCTGAAGAGCGCGAACTTTGCTTCTTTTACTTCTTTCACAGCACTGATCAAAATCCTTTGTAGGTCTTCCAGGTTTTCGCAACGGGGATTCACAATCGGTCTGATTATCTGATAAAGTGAAAATAAATTCACCCTTCATCTATTCAAAAAACTTATTTTTAAATTTATCCTTATTAAAATTAACAGTCTTTAATTTTTCTTTATAATGAGGCAAAAAACGCTTTTTTATTGCACCACAAATTGAAACAAGTAGATCGTCGCAATCCAAACAATATTTTTCGCTAATGTAAGTTTCTAGTGATCCGTTAATGAATAGCACCTCACAGAGATCATATTTTATTTTAATAGTCTTCATAGTGAAAATATTGATGTTAACTATCTTTAAGAACAAAGCAGACTGGTAATTCTATAAATAAATATAGAGACCACGAACGGGCTAATACCAATTGTGTAAACAATTCTTGTTTTTATGGCTTTATTTTATCAGTTGTCTATAGTTGTCACTGAGATTTATAGGAATGTTAGGTATTAGTATAAGCTTTAAGAAAATGACAATTTTTGACCGGAGCTCGACGGAGCTTTTTTTGTAAGATTAGACAAGTTTACATGCGCTGGTTATTTTTTCCACTCACTCTATTTATATTTTTTTATGTGATATTTAAAAAATTGGAGCTGTCTAATTTTTTTTTCTTTTTCTTTAATACATGAACTGAAAATCTGGCAAGTTTTATGGTTTTATCTTTAAAAATAAAACCACAAAAAAACCAACTTTAATGAATAACTATATCGTACGATCATTTTCTTTGCCAGTAGAAATTAAAACTCAAATGAAAGGAGACTAGTTGACGTTAAGCTGGCATATGTAATTGGTGAGCTACGAGCCGACTTGGTTTGTCAGACTTACACCGCAGTGATTCACCAATTTTTTTGAAATCTAAATTCGATTTCCATTTAGGGATAAATAGATCTAAACTTATAAGATGAAGAATTTATCAATGGTCTCCAACAGCTTATCCCAGGCCCTGGCCTTGGCCTGCCTGATGGCCTTTTTTTTAAGGCAGGGAAATTCTTTATGGATACTCACGGGCCTTGGGGGAGATCCGTGGGTTATGTGGGAGTCCTCCAAGGAACGGGCGGCATTCCCTGGGTATACCCACTAAAACCCCTGCCGGTGACCTTCTTTGTCCCATAATGAGGGGGAGCAGGGTATCGCCAAGCGGCATTCGTCCCATTCCCCTTCGGGCATGGCCTTGTGTTCGGCCCCATCCTGGGGATGGGAGTGTGACTTTGTCGAATTGAAATTGTGAAGAACTGGGGAGGGTCACCACGACCCTCCCCGCCCTCCCGATATTGTGGGAGGGCTCCTCAGGGGGAATTACGTCGGTCAAGAACCCCCGTTCCCGACCGACTCCCCCACCTGCTGGAAGGGGAATGAATTCCCCCCAGCATATACCTATTGAGTTATGGGAGGGAGGAAACAAATTCCCTCCCTCCCACGTACTCCCGCCACTGAGCCCGAAGGCCCCTAACTATGTGAGGGGAGAAGGGGGGAGAGGTCCCCTCCCCACAACACCGCCGAGGGTCCCATCGGCCATGGGGCTCCCAAACCCAAGGTCCGATGGGACCCAGGCTCCCCCCACGTCGTCATCGGACGACGGGCGGTGCGGGGGGTGCGGCGCAGGCCCCCCGCACTATCCAGCGACTGCGGCCGTTGACGAGACGCTTCGGACATTAGTCCGAAGCGTGTGTACCTGGCTCCTCCAGATCTTGGGGGAGTCACCACCGAGGGGTTTCTGCTCTGGGGGGTGCGCCCCCCAGAGCAGTTCGGGAGGCGTAGGCCCGGTTCTTACCCGGACTTACGCCTCGGCTGTTCGAGGTAAGGGGAGGCCTGCGTCCCGTTCCGTCGGGACGCAGACCTCCCCGGAGGTAAGTGCCCCCCCCAGGTGCTTCAAGTGCCTGGGGCGGGGGCACATTCGTAGGTGGTGCCCGTCCGCTGTCGACCGGGGCAGCTCTTGCCTCCGGTGCGGCGGGGACGGGCACCACGTTGGGGCATGTGCAGCGCCGGCTGCACATTGCCCTTTGTGTGCCGACGCGGGGCTACCCGCCCGTCATCGCGTTGGCGGGACTGGGTGCCCCGTGGTCCCTCCCCGTCGTGGGGGAGGGAGGAGGAAGAGGAGGAAGGGGAAGGGGGCTTCACCCCCTTCCCCGGTTGTACTTGAGGCGGGGAGGGGGGCTTCACCCCCCTCCCTGGCTGTTCCCGGGGAGGGGGTTTCACCTCCTCCCCCGGTTGTATGTGAGGAGGGGAGGGGGGCTTTACCCCCCTCCCTGGCTGTTTTTGGGGAGGAGTCCCCGCCTCTGGTTGAGGCGACCCCTTCCCAGGTGGACGTACCCATGGAGGTCGTCCCCGAGGCCGGCCTCTTTGCCGGCCCGGGGGAGACCTCCGTGGTGAGTTTGCCCTCCATGGACTCCCTATCAGGGGAGCCCATGGAGGTGAATGAAGGTAAGAAGGGAGGGGAGGAAACTCCCCTTCCCCAAAGGACAAGAGGAAAGAGGGGGAAGAAGAATTCCCCCCCTATCTCGGATGGCGGGGAGGAGGCGGGAGTGGCCGACGCTAAGCTCTCCCGCCTCCTCCCCGCAGTCAGCCTCACAAGGCTGACTGACAAGGAGCTCGGGGCGAAGTCCCTCCCGGACACCGCCCCGTTGGCCGTTATTTCGGCAGAGACTGAGCCTCCTAAGGAGCTTGGGGCGATGCCCCTTCTGGACATCGCCCCGCTGGTTGTAGAGACTGAGCCTCCCAAGGAGACAAGGAAAATTCCTTGGGAGTGGTGTGTGGAAGAGGTGGGAGCAGAATTGGGGGCCATCTTCTTGCGCCTCCAACTTTGTCCCCCTGTTGTTAAGGTTTCCGGGAAGTATCCGGAAATGTCTTGGGCGACTGTCCCCACTCCCCCCCCCTACGTTCGGTTTGGGACGGGGTGGTGGCGGCGGTAAAGGAGCGGGACCACTCGATCGCCGGGGGACTATGTGCGGTCAACTGGTCTAAGGGACGTATCGATTTTCTTGCGGACGTCCTTTCTCGCGGTAGGGCGGGCACCGCACGGCTTATTTGGGAGACAGTTTCGGCTGTCTCCAAGGATAACCCGAATTGGGGTTTACAGTGTGAATGCCTGTGGGAGGTCCCCCCTATGGGGAGCACTGATGTGGAGGAGCTGGAAGGCGGGACGAAAGAGCCTCCTTCCAGCTATACGCTAGCAGCAAACCGCTTCTTCGTCGCGGGGTGGAAGGAGGGGGAGGATCTTCCCCCCCCAGATCTCCACCCCAGAAAGACGAAGAAGCGGGGGGCTAAGACTCAGAAGTAAGGTGGCTGGGGGCGGGGGCCGCCAGCCACCTTAGCCCCACCAACACCTGGGGGCGGCCCCTCCCTCCTAACATCTGGGAGGGGCGGGGGAAGGCCGAGGTGTCCCGGCCTTCCCCAGTGTAGAGTTTTTTATAATACCGGGGAGGGAGTGCTATTACGAGACCCTGGCACTCCCTCCCCTCGGGATTGAGGCCGCCTTTGGGCGGCCACGCCTGAGGAGGGGCTGGATGAATGCCTATGGTGATGCCCAGCCCCTCCTCACTTTAGGCTAGGATGGACACCCCCAGGGGTTTTAGTGGGTATGCCGGAGGGGAACTTCTTTCCCCTCCGGTGAGTCCCACATAACCCGTGGAGGTCCCCCCGGACCTCCCGGGTATCCATAAAGGATTTCCCCTGGGATACCAAAAAAAAAAAAAAAAAAAGGTCCGATGGGACCCCCCAAAGCCCGAAGGCTCTCCTACCCCCGGGAGAGAGAGGTGTGCTCCCTCTCGAAGATGGCGCCAATTCGAAGGGGGAAAAGGAAGGTCACACAGTTACCCGTGGATCGGAGAGTGAGCCAATGCCCCCGAAGGGGAGACCCTCATCCCAGTCCCTCCTACCAGGGACAAACCTCCGAGAGAGTGCCCCTATTACCAGGGACATCTCTCGTAAAACGCGTGTCTGTCTTCGTATGTTTATAGTGCGGTGAGACAGAAACCCCCACTAGACGGACGCCTGTGTTGCCAGTCAGCCCGCTACTCGGAGCAAGTCCCTCCGTATGCGGCCAACGGGTCCAACACACCCTAGGACCCGAGGACCATTAGGGGCCTCATCACACGGTAGAATGAGATGAGTGCCATTATCCCCTGGGATGCCAACAGCGGGATCAACCACTCACTCCGAGCGCGCTGCCTCCTAACGTCAGGCCACGTCATTTATGCCGGTGTTATCTAAAAACAGTTGAACTCCCGGCCCCGCTCGCCTCCGTAATTTATACAGGGGAAAAGCGAATCCCTGTTTGGGTATAAGTTGCCTCGGGTCTTGTGCCGTCAGCAAGCCATTCTACCGCCAGTCCGTTATCCTTGCAGATAAACGGGCCGCACCGTTACCGCCTCCGCGTTTTTATGCGAGGGAGAGGCGTACCCCTGCTTGTACGATGCATGACGTCAGAGCTAGGTTCTTTCCCCATCGCCGCCTGCCCGTTTCCGCCTCCACGTTTTTATACGAGGGGGAAGGCGTACCCCTGTTCGTACGATGTCTGACATCGGGACGTATGTCCTTCCGCCAGACATCGCCGTCTTTTCGCGACCACTCCGGAATTTACCCAGGGCGAGTAGTCAACCCTGCCTTTCCCACGTGGGAGACCTACCCGAATCCCCGAATTGATCGTGGGGATGTGATCTACAGGGTGTTATCGACTACTCGGACTTTTCATCGATCAACACCCCGTACCGTTTCCGCCTCCGCGTTTTTATACTAGGGGGAAGGCGTACCCCTGTCCGTACGATGTCTGACATCGGGACATACTTCCACCAGACATCGCCGTATTTTGCCCGCCGCGCTGTGGTTTCGTTTTATTTTATCCAAGGGAAAACCACACCCCTTGCAACCGACTCTTCCGCCCCCTCGACGAAGGGGAGGCTAAGTCGCCCTTTTTTTTTAACGTAGGGAAATCTTCATGGATACCCGTCCCCTCGGGGGAGGGAACGGGTTATGTCGGACTACCGATTAAACCCCTACGGTAGCCCTCCTCGTGCATATTGGGGGATCCCGGGAAACTCTCTAAGCATGCAACCGGTGTCTTCCAATGCACAGTGTCCCTCCCCCTCGCAACCTTCCTCCTCTCCCAAAGGGAACATGGAGGTCGGCGAACGAAGAAGAGGGACCCTTCTTTCTACGGAGGGGCGACGAGAGGGCCCGGCGCTGGTGCGCCACCCTCCCGCCACCCTCTTTTTTTTTGTTAACGAGTAGGAAACCTTTTATAGGTACCCTAGGGACCCTGGAGGGTCCCTAGGGTTATGTGGGACTCACCCGGAGGGGGAAGACGGGCATACCCACTAAAACCTCCCCGGGGTGCCTTCCTAGGCCCATAGTGAGGGGGAGCAGGGTATCACCTTAAGGCATTCGTCTTGCTCCCCCTCGGGCACGGCCTTTAATAACGGCCCCTGCAGGGGGAGAGGGCAAGTACCCCTACCTCCCCTGCCTCGTTATAAATTATAAGTTATATAAAGGGGAAGGTCCGGCACCCCAGAACCTTCCCCGCCCCCGATGTTAGTGGGGGAGTGGAGTCGGTCAGGATCCCCAGCTCCTGACCGACCCCCCACTGGGGGGAACGTGAAGTTCCCCCCATGCTACACTACAGTAAGAGGCGACAGGGGGAGAAGACAGAACCCCTCCCCCATGGGGCCACCCCCATTGAACTGGAGAGAAGTTCCCCCAGCCCTTTTTTTTTGGTAACTCAGGGGAAACTTTTTATAAGTACCGGGGGAGTCCCCAGGGTTATGTGGGATTCTCCGGAGGGGAAAGAAGTTCCCCTCCGGCATACCCACTAAAACCCCTGAGGGTGACCATCCTTAGCCTTTGGCGAGGGGGAGCTGGGCATCACCAGTGGTATTCTTCCAGCTCCCCCTCTGGCGTGGCCGCCATTTAGCTGGCGGCCTCAATCCTGGGGGGAGGGAGTGACAGAACACTCCCTCCCCCAAATATACTACACTGGGGAAGGCCGGGTCACCTCGACCTTCCCCCGCCCCCCCAGTTGTTAGGAGGGGGGCCGCCCCCGGGTGTTATGGGGCTAAGGACGGCTGGGGGCCCCCGCCACCAGCCGCCCTTTCTTCTTCTTATCGCCCCCACCGGCCCCACGTCGAGGGGTAACACACGAGGAGGAGAAGTCATCCCCTTCCTTCAGCCCCTCGACGTAGAACCGGTTGGCCTTCAAAGAAAGTTCCAGGGGCGGATCAGCGGCATCCGTGCCATGGTTCCGCCCCGACTTTAAAAACGTAGGTTCCGGGATCCTCGTCAGACCCCGGGACCTTTTCGCCCAGTCCGGGACCTCTACTCCTAGGTCCCGCGGGACTAGGGCTCCAGCCAAAACCCTCCCCGCCGATTCCTCCGGAAAAATACCGGAAAAGAATTCGGCGGGAAGGGTTGGCACCGCCTTCTTCCTGTACTTCCCCTTAGGGAAGAATTTAATTCCTCTCCTCGGGGGCCTCTCGAGGGGCCCCCGCACTCGAAGCCTAACAACGGGGGAGTAAGAAGGATAAACCTTTATTACTCCCCCCTCTGGCCCCAAAACCTCCTTCAGGAAGGAGAACTCATCCCCCGCATCCGGGGGATTCTTTCTCCTTCTCCCGAATTCAAAGACTCCCCACCACCAGGGGAATCTGCGCGACCTCGGGGGGGGGGGGGTTATGGAGTGGCTCAGCTTCAGCCGACTCCTTCCCCCCGGTAAAAGGGAGGGAGGAAGAACTCTCCCCCTTTACCACCTCTATTTCCATGGGGGACTCTACGGTGAGTCCCCCAGCTATGTCAGACCGACCTCCCTTACGGGGGGAATCCTCCGCCACTACAACTGGCTCCTCCGGAGGAGGAGGAACGCCGCCTCCCCCTCCAGTCCTCCTTCTCTTACGACCCCCCTTGCGGGGGGGAACCACGGGGCACCCGCCCCCACCAATTCGATGGTTGGCGGGAAGCCCCTCCTCTTGACATTTGGGGCAGTGTGCGGCCCTAGCCGCACACGCCCCAACGTGATGCCCCTCCACCCCACACCTGAGGCAACACTTGCCCCGGTCGGTGGCAGAGGGACACCACCTTCTTATGTGC
>CABEGB010000187.1:0-53258 GCA_901521435.1 Crematogaster levior
ATTTATTAAAATAAGTAAAGATTAACTGGATGTCTCACAGTAATATAGTGTATAAAATATCTCTTATATAAAGATTGCGAGGTCACATATGTGGGACAAACAAAAGATACCAGAATCAAAAAACATTGAGTTGATATTAACAAAAAATCTTCATCTCCTTTTGTTATTTCCTACCGTAGATTGGAAACCAATCACGAAATTGATTGGAAAAATATTCAAATTCTTAACGAAGAACCGTTCTACTTTAAAAGAATTGTTTCTAAAATGGTGTATATTATTAAATTATCGCATTAAACAAATAGAGTGACCCTTAACTTTTCAGAGAAGTACTTTTCTGGTTTTGAATTTGTTTTCTTCACTCTTCCCATTCCCTTCACTTGTTTTCGTTTCTTTACTTTTCTCTTTATACGTGTGAACATTTGATTTTGTGTTTATTTGCCCCCGTTTGATTATTTGTTTTTATATATATTTTATAACTTTTACAAGTTTTATTTTTCAACATTACATTACTTTATGAATTTTTAGAGTCTCATGTGCTTCTATGTACTTGTGAATTTTTTCAATTTTAATGCTTGATGTTTTATGTTAGTTTTAATGACTTTTCTTTTATTTTATCACGGCCTACTTAATTTTGACTGCATTTTATCAATGGAGTATGTTTTGTGTAAGCAAGATTCATTATGTAAACATTATGTTTTTATGAATTTCACTTTTTACTTGCAATTATTAAAAGATACGAGTTTTACGCCAAGTAGGCAAACGCGAAACTGCCCCATATATCTTTATACGAAATTAAGCTGAGATAGTTATCAAATTTCAATAATAACTGGATTGATTGCTATTTTTATAAAACTTAACTTGTAATCATTTTGTATTAAAAAAGTGTCATTTTAAATAAGAAAAGTCTTTATTTTTTTCTCTCCATTCCGTACAAATAGAAATATTGTAATGTATATATCTCGGAAATTTATTCTGAATAATTTTTTAGAAAAATCTACATTATTTAATTTTACGAAATGGCAGTATATTATATATCAAACAATATCGACTGCCACGTCGCGGTAACTCTGTTAGTTTCATGTGGGTAATCATTAGGTGTCATTGGTTATCATTGCCTGTAAAAGAAGGTGAGGAAAATGAGGTCTGTTTTTACATTAAATACATAGGCATAGTATAGTTTTTTATTAAGTATACGTAAACAATACGTACACTTAACCAACAATTTTTTAATATAATAATTTTAATAAACGGTAATTATACACCTGAGGCGATTTTTGCACAATTAAAAATTATTGTATTAATTAGATACTTGTTACTATTATACTTGATACTATTATATACTACGTACAAATTTCTAATAAAAGAAAAAAAAATACATTACTCAAAATCAAAATTTATAATCTTGCATATATTCTTCTTTTATGGAACATATAATTAACATATATTTACCTTATTGAATAGAAGTATTAGTTATGAGAGTGGAGAAATGAAACTAGGTACGAGAAAAATTAGCTTCGATCTCTAACACTCTCGCTCAAGTGTTCTACGGTTCTTACAATTAGTCATTCTCGAAATCCAAATTTCAAAATTTGTAACACTTTCTAAATTAGGGTAAGCTAACTTAACTGGCTGGGTAAGTATGTCGGCAAACATGATATATGTGGACAAATAGGTAACCATTATTTTATTTGTTTCATGTAGATACCAGACAAAATGATGTTGCATATCAGTATGTTTAGTTCAGTATATCTTCGAATAATGTGTATGACTTTCGATAAGTTTCTGTGCCTTTCACGGACTAAAGAATAGAGGGAATAGACCGAGTCTAAAGTCCTAGTTTAGGCGAGAGGGGATGGTAACTCAAGCGTGCGGGAGGGACTGCTTTCCGCCATATTGATGTAGCGATTCTCACACAGAAATCCTGTGTCTGTGACATGGTTACACTCGTGTAGTGGTGCCACGAGACATAACGAGTGACAAGCGTAAAGAGGTTAGGCGGTGATTTTATGTTTTATTATTGTTGTTATTGTTGTTATTGTTGTTTATTGTTGAAAAGAGAAATTATTTTACATCTAACAAGAGAATAAAATATATTAATTAGTTCCAATTCTTATTTCTTAATTCACGCATTAATTTATTCTATTCTTTTTATTTTTAAAATAAATAATTCTAATTTCTTATTTATAATATTTAATAATTATTCCTATTTCTATTTTGTTTATTGTGCGCAGGATCTGACTTTCATTTCTCACACGTACGCAAATAGTGAGTTCTATGTGTGGTGATTACTAAACGAATATGGCGGCCCCCCCCGCCGCAAACGTGCCTCACCGGTACAGCTTGTGCTCCGTCCCTCTATTCCTTAGTCCGTGGTGCCTTTGTAGTTGCCGGTTGTAACTCTCATGTTAAATAGTCTAATTTTTTCTAGGATACCTTGTAGGTAAGTTTCTCTGGATGTCGAATAAGGCCATGTATTCTGCTTCAGTGTTCAAAAGAATCAGTATTTTTTGTCTCTGTGCTTTCAAATTGTAGCTTTTGTTAATTGTAAGATGAAGACAAGATCTGTATTTGAGCGATGGCCAACATTGCATTCCTATTCATCGTCTGCCACAATGAACATGGGTTTGTTCATTTGCCGATAAGTGACTCTGTAGAGAGGAGAGCTACTGTTGAAATAGTTCCTTTCAAGTAAAGCAGTATTCATTTCAGCCGTCTTTCAGTGTGGTTAGAGTTAAATCAACTAAAAAAATTTACCGTATAGATTACGGTTGAGTCTGGTCGAAATGGTAAGGTTCATTAAAGTTTCGATGAGGTATTGATAGGAATTTTTATTGTGTTGTCTACAATCACTGCGAGTTTTTGCAATTTTGATTGTCTTGGAAGAAATGCAATCCTGCATGCCAAATTTCTTTAATAAAGATTTTATATAGCGACGTTAGTGCAGATGCATATAATGGCAAAAAGCTGCCTTTATGGATATATATTATCAAGATATTATCAAAATTGCTCATACTACTATTGTCGATAATGTGTGTCTGATGGATGAGGTAAACTATCAATGGATTATGTGCGATACTTTCCGCGATCTTTTCACTGATTTAGATTTGTAGAAAGGCTGTCCTTTTCTTTACTTACTTAAATATGTACCTTGTTGACCAGTGGACTGCAAAGTCATTTCAATTTTATTTTGACTATAACACTCTTTTAGAATGCTGCAATCTTTTTTCGTCAATATCCGAATACTCTCCGTTAAAAGTCGGTTTGTTTAGAAAAAAAAACTACCATCTCTGATTATTGTTTTTCATATTTTAAATAACCAATCTACAAACTTTAAATTCTGTTGAATATCCCGTTCCGGATAGTCGAGAGATTCCAGATTCGAATCCTGACTGAGGTAATATTTTTAAAAATAAATTATAGTAATTATGCATATTAACTGCTTCCTCGTCGATTGCGATGACCTTGACTGACATTCCACCTATCTGTATATAGCATATAAATATAGCAGCTATTTTGAAAGGCTAACGACTATGTATTATATGTGAAACGCATATGTAACAGAACAATTACAAACCTTGTTTTGGACCGAAGCAGGGGAGAGGGGGATCTAGCTTTCTAATTATGTGTGTGTGTGTGTATAAGACTCATTTACCTAAATTTTAATCTGAGCAATGATGGGTATGGTCATCAAATCTCTGAAAATAGCTGCTATATTTTTCAAACTTTTTAATAAATAATGAGCGGGCTAAAACCTTCCGAAGGTCACTCGGGAGGATGACCTTGACAATATATGTCAAGGTCATCGCAATCGGCGAGGGAGCAGTTAATGTGTATAATTACCTAAATTATTTATAGTTTATTTCTAAAATTATAGTTTATTTCTAAAATTATAGTTTATTTCCTAATTATAATATATATTTTGTATTTTAAAAAAGATATAGAAGATTTCACAAAATTTATAAATTCTTAGCATGCAATTTGTAATTGTTTTTTGTTTGTCTTTAAAAAACGACTTCTAAATTTTGTTATTTTTTTAATACAATCCTGTACTTTCTTTTAAAATGTAATCCACGCCTGCTTTAAAGTGACGAAGATTTATTTCTTCTTTTACTTTTAACGTCACAAATCTCATGAATCTGTTGTCGTTGTAACGTCTTTGAATTTTCCAAAACGTATTTAAAAATACGTAATAGTTTTTCTTTATGTAGATAGAGTTTCTATTTATTCAGAGTTTCAGAAAAACCGGACGTCCTTTCATTGACGGATTCTGTAAAACATTTTAAGACGGAAACTCTAATTTAAAAATGTCAAGGCTATAATAGTTTGTAAATAAGAAACACCAGTTAACTGAAGATTGAATTAGTTTGCGTGAATTTCATGCGCTCAAGCATAGTACGTCGCGCGAGTGATTGATTAATTAATTGATTGATTGATCTTTATTAGCTTTCTCAGCTATTTGTAATACAGAAACTTAAATTTAAATTACATTATAATATATATGCTCTTTTAACCTACGCTTAAATAATTCAATTCTTTCACATGTTTTTACTTCATTTGGTAAGGCATTATACATTTTCGCTCCTTCGTAAAACATACTCTTTTGCGCGCTTCTTGTTTTCCGAAATTGTATTGCAATATCCCCGGCTTGTCGCGTTTGTTTTTCACTCTCATTTCCTACTATTACTATTCTACTCCTTAATTGATTTGGTAACATATTTTTCAAAATCTTAAAAACAAATATGCACACACTATAACACAGCCTCTGTTTTATGGACATGAATTGTAAGTTTTGCAGCATATGTTTCACTTTGGTATACCTATTACATTGCAAAATAACTCTTATGACTCGATTTTGCGCTATCTGCAATTTATATAACTGTGTTTCCCCCATATCTTTATTCTCTCATATCATTAACAACGTTGCGCAATATTCAAAATGAGGTGCTATAATTGATTTATATACAGTACATCTGGTATACATCGATATAAAGTTACCTATTCTATTTAAAAAACTTGTTTTCTTTCCTATTTTTTTCAACATACGAGGGCTGTTTGATAAGTACCCGTGTTTCACGACTGAGGGTGCCACCGACTAAAAGTCTGTATACCATCGTGTAACGCCATGTTTTGAACGACGCTAGTAAAAATTTCACACAGCTCTACCGATTAGTTTAGTTTTTATAGCAATTAAAAGTTGACGAGTTTGTGCTTGTTTGCAATCATGGAAAAAGAGCAATATCGGTCTGTGATTCGATTTCTGTTTTTGGATGGGAAAACGTGTGGAGAAATTAAAGAAAAGTTGCATGCCGTATATAAGGACAATGCACCTTCGATGACTACCATAAGATATTGGTACAACGAATTTAAGCGTGGCCGAACATCCATTTTTGATGAAGAGCGCCCAGGTCGTCCGATTGAGGTGACTACGGAGGATATGATCGACAAAATCCATGATATTGTGTTAGCAGACCGCCGGGTGAAGATCAGAGAGATTGCTAACATTGTAAAGATCTCAACTGAACGCATACAAAATGTCCTACATGAAACATTGGGCATGAGAAAGTTATCGGCGAAATGGGTGCCGTGATTGCTCACAGTGGAACAAAAACGGAATCGCATGACAACTTCAAAGCATTGTTTGGACATGTTTAAGCGCAATCCGAAAGAGTTTCTGCGGCGTTTCGTCACTGTTGACGAAACATGGATCCACCATTACACACCAGAGACGAAAGAACAGTCTAAACAGTGGACTAAACGAGACGAACCTGCTCCAAAGAAGGCAAAAACGGTTCCATCGGCCGGAAAGGTCATGGCCACCGTTTTTTGGGATTCGCGAGACATCATTTTCATCGACTATATGAAAAAGGTAAGAACAATCACAGGACAGTACTATGCTGAATTATTGGACCAATTCGACATTGAATTGAAAAAAAAACGGCCTCATTTAGCAAAGAAAAAAGTGCTCTTCCATCATGATAACGCACCAGCTCATTCGTCCGCAATCGCCACAGCAAAACTGGTCGAATTACGCTACGAATTGTTGCCTCATCCACCCTATTCTCCAGATTTGGCCCCCTGCGATTTCTATTTATTTCCAAACATGAAAAATGCCTTGGCGGAAAGCGCTTTGCATCAAATGAGGAAGTCATCGCCGAAACAGAGGCCTATTTTAAGGAGTTCGACCAATCATATTTTTTAAACGGTATAAAAATGTTGGAGTATCGCTGGGCTAAATGTATCGAGCTGAAAGGAGATTATGTAGAGAAATAAATAAGAAAAAAATTTTTTTTTAAGTGTTTTCTTCCCTAACACGGGTATTTATCAAACAGCCCTCGTATAATCACAGTGATCTTTAAATCGGAGTCTATCATCAATAATTATACCTAAGTATTTCATTACTTCTACTCGCTCTATCTCAGTTCCATCCAAACATTTCAATATAATATCTCTTTTCAATTCTTTCCTAATACTTCTAGCAATCATGTATTTCGTTTTTCCAACATTCATTTTCAACTTATTTACATTCATTCATTTTTCTGCTGTCTTAAGCGCCATATTCATTTTATTCTCTATCTCTGCACTACTTTCTCCAGTTACATATATTAATGTATCGTCTGCAAACATTTTTATGCTACATCCTGTCTGTCTATATATAAACGATATAATTAAGGTCTGTCCCGATTGATGTTCCGTTATGATGTTATTAGATTCAAAGTACATTTCAATTTGTTTTTTACTATTATTTCTAATACTTTTTCAAAATTGGTAACACATTAATAGGCCTATATTTACTTGCTTATTTGCTTTTTTTATTTTTGGTATCGGTATTATTGTCAATGTTTTCCAACTTTCTGAAAAACAACCTTCTCTCAAAGAATTGTTTATTATTAGGTGTACAACTTTGCTTCCGTCGTTTTTTTTCGAAATTCGAGGCTTTATTGTAAAAAACTGGTTATACATTTATGATTCAAAGTATTGTCCATTGCTGGCCACTACTTTCTCCCATCTTTCGGGCAGCGTACGAATCCCGCGTCGAAAAAACTGGTCATCTTTTGAGGGGATCCACGAATCGATCCAATTTTTTACTTCTTCATAAGACCGGAAGTGCTGGTGAGCCAGGCCATGTGTCATTGATCGAAACAAGTGATAGTCAGAAGGAGCAACGTCTGGAGAATACGGCGGGTGGGGTAGGATTTCCCATTTCAACGTTTCCAAGTATGTCTTGACCACTTTCGCAATATGGGGTCGAGCATTGTCATGCTGCAGAATCACTTTATCGTGTCTCTCATTGTATTGCGGCCGTTTGTCTTTCAATGCTCGGCTCAAACGGATCAATTGCGTTCGATACTGATTGCCTGTGACTGTTTCAGTCAGTTTTAACAGCTCATAATACACTATGCCGAGCTGGTCCCACCAAATACAGAGCATGACCTTGGAGCCGTGAATATTCGGTTTGGTCGTCGACGTGGAAGCATGGCCGAGAACTCCCCATGATTTTCTGCGCTTGGGGTTATCGTAATAAACCCATTTTTTATCCCTAGTCACAATGTGATGCAGAAATCCCTTCCGTCTTTGTCTTTCAAGCAGTTGTTCACAAGCAAACAAACGCCGTTCAACATTTCTCGGCTTCAACTCGTACGGCACCCGGTTTCCTTGCTTCTAAATCATTCCCATGGCTTTGAGGCGTTTTGAAATGGCTTGTTGAGTCACTCCCAATGATCGTGCCAATTCTTTTTGATTTTGACACGAATCTTGATCAAGTAATGCCTCCAATTCTGCATCTTCGAAAACCTTCTCTCTTCCACCGCTATGCCGGTCTTCGAAACTGTCAAAATCACCATTCTTGAAGCGTTGAAACCACTCACGACACGTTCTTTCACTAATAGCGGCCTCACCATAAGTATTTGAGAGCATTCGATGAGCCTCAGCCGCAGATTTCTTCATATTGAAGCAGAAAATTAAAACCTCCCGCAAATGACGAGAATTTGGCTCGTAAACTGACATTTTCAATCGAGAATAACTTTATGATGCAGACACAAATCGACTAATGTCTTTATGGGGTTATGTTGACAGATGTCCAAGTTTATTGTATGACGTCTATGATCTATTTATTTCGACCACCACTTATCGCTAAAGCCATCTATAGGAAAATGGCGGAAGTAAAGTTGTACACCTAATATATCAACAAATTCCTTCTTTACTGTGCAAGATGCTATTTTAAGTATGTCACTAGTTATTCCCTCTTCCGTTCTTTTTTTATTTGGCAATCCCGTGATAATTTCCTCTAAGTCTTCTATTTTAATCATATCAAAATTTTCTATATTGCTATTATTTTCGATAACACAAATATTTTTTCTACTCCCCGGATTTACGCTCGGACCTACACTTCTAGACTTTTCGCTATCTATAGATTTTACAATATTATTAATACTTTGTATATGATAAATGCTAAATTTATCAGCTATATTGCACTCACTCACGACTCCTAATATTTCAAAATCTATATTCTCTATTTTTCTCGTATGCATTGATTTACCTCTAATTATTTCTTTTAAAGTTTTCATTTTTGTCGGGTCATTCTTATTACAATCTATCATATTTTCATAATATTCTTTCTTCTTCTCTTTAATTAATTTGATTACTGTATTCCTTTCACTTTTGAATTGTATCCAATTTTGCTGCGTGTCATCAAACAAAGCGTTGTTATATGCTTCATCTCTCCTAGCTGCTGCTACTCTTATATTATCTAAAAACCACTTTATCCCTTCCCATGTTTTTGGAATTCTAAATTTTTTCTTAGGTGCTGTACTATCCAGCGCCTTTACTATATTGTCAACAAATTTCTTCGCCCTCTCACTAACTTTTATACTAAACCTTGACCTTGTTCTATACTATCTTCTATTACCCTATTAAACTCATCAACATTAAATTCATTATAGTTCCTGCCGCTAAATTCTCTATATTTATCTATAACTTTACTTGCACTTAATATAATTCTTAGCCACGCATGATTCGTTATTTTAGGCTCGTGGATTACTTGTACATTTACCTTATTATTAGCAAAGCATAAATATATAATAGTTTGGCTGTCTTCTGTAACTCTCGTCGGTTTTTTTACATACTGTTTCATACCTAGGTTTGCCACTATCGTTTGTAATTTATTTGTATAAAACGAATTAACCATAAAATCTATATTAAAGTTTCCTATTATCATACAGTCTCCTTTTATTACTAATTCTTCAACTATATCCTCTTGTTATGCCGTTGGTTTACACTGGGTGCTTGTACCATCGACTAAATGGTTGTATACCTGTAGTTGACTGTGGACTGTATAAAATACTATCAGGAATTCTTATAATTCTCAATTCGCTTTATTCGCTCATTACATCGACTACACACGACGACTGTCTAGTGAACACTGAAAACGCGCCAGATGCGCAACCAAAAAACAATCGACGGCGCCGCCTATATAGTGATATACAGAGAAAACTAAAAATTAAGCGCATATCGCATTGGGCTCGCTAATATACCGCGCGCCTTGATAACCCATGGTTAGCAAAACATAAAACTAACAGTCATATAACGAAAAACTTAAGAGTATGCTTATAACTGTTAATGTATTACAATTTGTCATCCTCAAGAGGCAACACACATAATTTGGCAGCGGGACGTTTATATTCTCCCGTACATGTCTTTATGATCGCGGCTCGGACCACCTTGTCATGTCCTGGCATAACTTCTGACACTCGACCTAACACCCATTTTAACGGAGGGACGCCATCCTCTCGGCTCAGTACCAATTGACCGACTTGAATCTGAGGACCAGAGTTGTTTTGCCATTTATTGCGTTGTTGCAAATTAAGTAAGTATTCCAAAGATTATCTTTTCCAGAAGTGTTGGCGTATTTGCTCCAATAATTGCCATCTGGATAGCCGATTGACCTTTGTTTTCGTCAAATCCTCTTCATGATACGCCGTTAATGAATTACCTAAGAAAGTGACCTGGAGATAACTAACCTAAATCATTAGGATCATTAGCTAAAGCCGTCAAAGGACCCGAATTTAAGATGGTCTTAATTTGACATATAAGTGTGGAGGCTTCCTCGAAGGTAATGTGCGCTTCTGCAGTGGTTTTATAAAAATGAGTCTTAAATGATTTCACCGCTCTTTCCCATAAACCTCCGAAATGAGGTGCTCGAGCAGGGATGAAATGCCATCTCCTTCAGAGGTCGTGAAATCTATGATCTTGTGCTTCTGTTGGTCCTGATCAAATAACTGTCGGCACCTTTCTAACTCCTTGTTCGCCCCAACAAAATTTGTGCCGTTGTCCGAATATACATTAGTCGGCTTGCCTCGGCGACTTATGAAACGTTTGAACGCATTAAGAAACGCAGTGGTCATGTCTGAAACAATTTCCAAGTGTATTGCCTTGATCGACATGCACACAAATATAGCAATATAAGCCTTAACTCTTTTCATTCCTCTCCTTTTTCCTTCACGTACGTAAATAGGACCACAAAAATCAATTCCTACGTTAGTAAATGGTCTTGATACGTTTACTCTATGGAACGGTAAATCTCCCATTATTTGTTTTGAGTCACGAGACTTAAACCTGAAACATCTAATACATTTATGAATTAATCGTTTAACGGTACCGCGCGCCCTGAGAGACCAGTATAACTGTCGAACTGCAGCTAATGTGGCGTCCGCGCCTGCATGACAATGCCTTTTATGTTCATGTAGAATTACACCGGCACACAAAAAAAAAAAGTGGTCTGTACATTTGACTAGACCCACCTAAGCTTATGTATTTCGATGCGCGGATTCCAAATCTGTAGTCTGTTTTACCCGTACACCCTCAAAATTTTGAGTAAATTGCAAAAAACCGCAAAAAATGGCAAAAAATCGCGAAAAATCGCAGTTGTGCGAATGGAAAAATTTTTCTCGAACTATATCAAGTATATTTTTTAGTAGGGGAGAGGTGCGTGTTCTAGACCAGGTCCTCTGAGGGGGGAGCGGGGCGCGGGGGTACTCTGCGGGTGCGGGGGTATGACGTCACGCGGGGAGGGGGTACTCTGTGGGCGCGGGGCACGGCGTCACGGGGGAGGGGGGCGAGCGCAGGTGTTACGTTTTGGCGTACCCCCCGCTGTGAACCCTCTGGAAGAATCATGATAGACATCTCATTTTCCAATTTTCTGGCATGTTTACACACGTTTTATGATCGTCCTCCTTAAGATCACATCTCGAGTCTCACGGGAGGTAACATTTTGCGTCGCAGAAAATGCTATAAATGTCAAAATCAATATAAATAAATAGCACCACAGAAACAGCCGTCACCTTCTTTTCTAAAGTAAATCGTAATAAAAAAGTCGTATTTTTTGGTACGCGAATACCATCCACGTTTCAAATAATAGTTCATCAAGGCTGATGCTCGTCTAAAGAAATTAAGGACGTCCCAAAACCATAATATGCGAAAAGTCTACGCATTGGCCGTTTATATGTTCCAAAAATTATGCATTGAAAATGCATAAATGTCAAATATTTCAATGGGAATCGGAACCTCGAGCGCTGATACTCGGCTGCTTGGAAAACTAGAACGCTCCAAGACCGTAGTACGAAAACCGAATTCGAGCAGTTTACGTGTCTCTACGAAATTTCGGCAAAGTTTTCAAGAAAAGTGAAATGGCTCTGCAAGAACATATAATAATCGATTACCCCGCCAATGGTGTAAGTATAGTGATTCGTATGTGTGCGTGCGTGCATGCGTGCGTGTGTGTGCTCTCGTATAGCATGGTATTTTATATCAAAATTGTATTTTGGTGTACCATGTTATAAGAGAGTTGATTATAATTTATATTTTTTAACTGTGGTGTATGATTTTTTGCAGTGGGTGTGGGTAGATGAAGTACCAGTAGTAGAAGTCCCGCTTAGGCGTGAAGTGCGACTGAGAATCCCCCGCATTCAAGTACGACATATGGTCACACTTTTATTGTAATTAAATTTTTTTCAGAAATTTAAACTTTTCTTTTTCAGGGGTACATTTTTAGAAGTCATATTAGGATCCGTGGCTTCGTAAATATCGAGGCAAGGCGATTCATCCGCGCGATACGGCGGCACGAGCGGGACCTATTAAACCAATTGTGGTATGATACGCCAGAGGACCGGGAGTTAGAACTAATATATGCGTCGCCTTACGACATATTCGACTTGACGTGGTTGTTCGGGCTGCAACCGTATGAAGAGGATCAGCCTGAGGAAAATTGGGCGTAAATAATACATAATAATTTAAAAATTTTTTTTATTGATAAACATTTATAAATTTCTTATTTTTATAAATAAAATTTAAAAAAATTTAATTAAAAAAAAATTTAAATTCTTTCCTTCCATCCATTTACCTATCCAATCCTTGATCCGTGGGGAAAGGGGATACGCGTTCGGTGATGCGGGGTCCGTGGGGAAAGGGGATACGCGTTCGGTGATGCTGAGCTTGAGGGAAAGGGGATACGCGTTCGGTGATGCTGAGCTCGTGGGGGAAAGGGGATACGCGTTCGATGATGCGAAGTCTATGGGAAAAGAGGATACGCGTTCGAATATCTTATAGAAACGTGAGGATACTCGTAAGGATGGGAAAAATAATATAATAATAATATACTTGAAATTATTCATTTATTATATATGTATATGTATATATTTTTACATATTACTAAAAACTAAAGCTAACAGTTCACAATCAATGAGATGACGCGCATCAAAGGCATCGCTAGTGCGTATTACATTCGATACATTTTTCTCCATTACAGTAGATGCAATATTTGAAAATTGTATAAACTTTGCGTCGACTCCTTTGAGTAATTTAGTCAACCGATCAAACATTACATCGATGCATTGATCCAGATTAAACAATGAAAACAATGTAGATTCGGTCATTATCATATATATGTTGGATGATTCGAGGCGTACAAGTTTATTGCCATTAATTACACAGAATCGCACTGTCAACGGGCCAACGCTGATAGAATTTGAAATATCCGTGCAATTCCAAAGATAGTTTCGAATATTCCATTGTTGTTCGTAGAGTCCCTTCCACGTTTCGAGAGACATTATTAATTCGTTTCCACGTTGATCTCCTATGGCAATCTCGATGTGACTCGGTGGTCCAACATTGATGCCAATTTCCAAATATTTATATCCCGTAACAGTCAATAGGTATTTTCTGCCCAGTATACGAACCGTACGACGTGCAGGTAAAACGCTGTGGAAAAGATCATTTAAAAAATATTTTAAATAGTTAAATTTCAAGAATTTTATAAGATAAACATTTTTTTAACAAAACTTACTCGACACGTTTCTTTTTCAATGGTTGAGTTTCACCATCCTCGAGTGGCACGTAATAATTCATACGTGTGTTGCTGCTGCTTCCCTGAGCGGAGTACATTGCTGATGCTGCTACTGCTACTGGTTACAAGAGTCAAACTTCTCACACGAGCAGTTGATGCAACACTGAACGATCATGTATGGTTTTTTAACGCCAAGAAATTACAAGGAGAGGGGATTATTCCCCTCCTAAATTCTTCAATCCCTTCCTAAATTTTCAAGCGCCAATAATAGCGCAGTTTACAAGAAAACGAATGTAGAACGCTATATGATTTTAACCATATAAAAAGGAAAAAAAGGAAATGAGTGGATAAAGTAAAAAATAATTGACAACATATTTATAAATACCATAAGTTTATTCTTTTTTATGGTTACACCACCAATTGAATACTTTAAATACATTTTGTAAAGCGCAGTTTGATACATGTTTCTGACAGCGCAGCGTATGCGTAACGTTTAACTTATTCAGAGATTCAATGTCTTCATAGTGCGCATCAATATTTTCAACATAGACTTCCTCTCTCGCGTCGTCCAGGAGTAGGTCCAGCAACCATTCACGTTTCTCGAGCCCCTTGACGTACACGATGGGTGATACATCGTTCTCCGTCGCACCCATCACCGCCGTAGTAATCAAACTTCTAGCCTTGCTGTACGGAATCATTCCATCCTCCCATTGTAATCCGTGATGATTCGCTGTCAACCAGGATGCTTGCTGTTTTTCTGCTTTGGTGAGAAGCCACCATGGTTCGATGCTTTCAAAAATATAGTGAGAGAGAACGGATCCTTCTCTGAGAGCAGCAAACTCCTTCACGACAAAGTTTCTACCGGCGATAAAGCCTTGCAGATCCACGAAAGTTGGTACGGACATGACGATGCTGTTTATTGTTATTGTTGAAAAAGACTGCAGTCGATCTCGATGCATCATAGGTTTTATATTGTCTCATGTTCCACTGAATTATATCGGGGAGAGAGACAGTTTTCAATGTTGCAACACTTAGGTGATTTTGCGCACAACATTTGTCAACGGGTTATACTGAACCACGCGATCGTGTATGATGAGACAATACGCGGTGGTATTTGCTGGTACATTCTCCTTACAATCAAATTCCAATCTCACATCCACGGTGGCACTCTTGACGGACTCGTTTTGTCGTGAGCAATCGATGACCACAAAAGGTCCTTTCTCTAGAAACGTAAGCACCGTACAAAACGTTTCATAGCAGTCATATCCGTAATAGGCTTTACGAAAACGTGCATACATATCATAAAGCGTGGCGCATCTTTTTTTATCGAAATCTAAGTTCAGGTCATCGTATGGATAAAATTCAGAGTTCAGATAGAGTTTCACGTTGGTCAGCTTACAATCATCGAATACACAAATGTCTCGAGACATGATATTCTTTCGATCAGTTTGCAGCGCAAAAATAACATATCGCGGTTTTTCTAGCTGAGTTGCAGTTTTTACAGCCCACGAATGTTTGGTCGTGCTCTGCAGCAGAGGGTACTCGTACAGATCCCACGAGCGGAAACTCATACTAAGATATCGCCCGCTTTCTAAAGTCCGTAGCAAGGATAGTTTATTGATTTCATTCAGCATAACGTGAGGCATTCGCCATTGTATCTTGAATATGTTAATCACGGGCTCGAGCGCAGGATTACCCACAACGCAATTATTGTCGTTGCGTGCTCGTATCAGAATCAATTCGTGACGAGCGTTAATAACCACAGATTTGTAATCCTCGCAAAATCCCAATAGTGTATTCAATGGTACGCAAAAGTTGAAGTATCCATCCAATATGGCTGATGAAATATTCCACCCAGCATTTTGCATGATCATTCCTTTGTCGTACGATAGCGATACATAATTTTTGAGCGTGCTGGTAATTCCCACATTTCTGTTGCGATCAATTTCCACACCGTCAAGTTCGTATCGAATCTCATCGAACATGAATGCGACACAATTATTTCCCAATGCCACATTAGACTCCTGAGCAGGTTTGTTTATCGTTAATTTTCCCTCGATGTATAGAAAACTTTCACATGGCAACGTATACAGATCCTGTTGCTGTATGGGTATTCTTATCTCGTCGCTGTGTCCGAACGTCGTATTGGCGAATGGGTTGTACGTGTGAGTCTCGATCTTGATGATGCGATCATCGAAGATTGGCTCATCCCCGATGTTAAGCATGTCGGTCATTGTTCACGTTAGATATTTCGCACCGCGAATCCCAAAGATTTTAAAAATTCAACGTTTGACGCGTTGAGCTTCTTTTTCTTGATACAGCCGAATGATCGGATATTACCGAATGTTGATGCCACTGGTCTCGTAAAGTTAGTCACCTTATTTTTCACGTGCTCCGATCCGTTCAATATAAGCATCTCATACGTCATACACACGTTATCGCCGTCGTCGCCGTACGTGTAATCTGATGGTGATCTCTTCTCCTCGAAAGTCGAGCAATCGTCCACGTTGGTCGACAACACGTATCGTTAAGTCCGTAATGCTTCGTGCGATGATCGGCAGGTAAATGATCTGCGCCGGCGTTTCCGATATCTTATATCCTGGTGGCACTCTCGGTGAAAATTCATGTATCGTATGCACAGGTTTGCTGTTGCAGTATGCGCCCCCAGTCACGTTACACTCAATGCGGATAATGTTCACGTTCATAATGTTAATTGGCATGTCCGATTCATGCCACTGTTGTGGCTTCAGCACACGATACGATGAAAATCCCAGCAGAGACCCAATGTTGTTGGGCTTGTTAAAATTTATTCTGTAGGCGCATTTAATCTCACTCTTCATCGTACTATGATTAGCGCGGAGTACTATCGGATATTCTCCGTTTTCATTGTCACTGCGGTTTTTTTCATCGTTGGAACGAATTACGGGTCGCGGGTATTTCCGTAAAATTGCGCGTTTCAAAGACTCATTTATAGCTTGCAGTTCGTACGATCCCTCGGGAATCGTAATTTCCACATCGTCTTTGCCAAAATAAAATTTATTATTCGAAGCATTCACGTTCGGTATCGTGTAATAAGTTTCAAAGTCCATTAGACCGAGCTCGTAATCATCATCGTTCAATTCTATGGCTGGAGAGTAGTTTACCGTGAGGATGGTGCTCTTCCCGGTTAGCGTAAGTGTTAGCGACATGATGAAAGAAGCCGTCCAACGAATACTGAGTCTTCACGACACCTCGTCAGGCTTTAAATTCGCGCGCGTCAACCGTTTGAAGAAACTGTAAACACATCTGTCCACAGATGCTTTGGTTGTAACGTTGATAAGATATACGATTGTATTCTATCATTACACCGTCTCCGAAATACCACACCAGTTCTTTAGGCGGCCGAAGATTACCAAAGCTGTCGAAATATACCACACGGTTTTCCCTCTTTGCGTACGCTACCCAATGAGTACCGGGACCCGTTGCATCATCTAGATTTACAATACCGCTCTCGTTTCGACGTACACCGCTTATCGGTAATGCGTTACGCATAAAAACACCTCTAAAGTATGGTACACGCATGCGTCTTGCCAGTTGATCCAATTGTATGTTCGTTGTCACACCTGCAGGCATTTTTAGCGTTTTTTTTTTAATGACGTTTTTTTTTTCTTTTTTGTTGTTACACCCTGTCCGCGTTTGTATGGGGTGAGATACACTCCTTGTCCACGTTTGTACGGAGCGAGATACAGTCCATGACCTTCCATCGCGCGATTGTGGCGCTGCAGCTCCTCGAGCTGACGTCGCGCAGCTTTGCTATCATTCACCACTTTTGCCACGCCTGCTGCTCCGCCGATCAAGGATCCGAGCGCACCCAACATCGGCAAAATCGGCAATACACCACCGCGTTTCGCTATCGAAAGTATCCGTTTTTTCATCGTCTTTGTCTTCGTCTTCGTCTTTGTCTTCATACCTATGCCGATCTTCGTCTTGGCTTTCATCGCTGCCCAGACAGCTGTAGCGGCGGCTCTCTCACCGAAAGTGGAATCTCTCGCGACGATGCGTGTTCGTGCTTTCTCAGCGAGTATCCTGTCCGCCGCGTGTCTCTCGGTGAGATCGTTACTCTGAGAATATGCTATGTCGTGTTCGCGGCACGCCGCGTCCAATGGATTTATACCTTGATCACCTCTTGCCAATCGCTTTTCCAAATGAGTTCCCGGACCGCAAAACTGATAGCCGGGGATATGTAACTCGAAAGGAAGTGCGTTTATCGCGCGATTCAGCAGACTGTTGCCGTTTTTTACGAATTTGTTCGACACCGTTGACATTCACTGCAATTCTTTATCAACGGCGCGGGACCGTCGACGTGCGTTTGATGACACGGTAAATTATAATGTTCCAGGCACCGATGATATTGTTGAATTTCTGGATCCGCTCTAATATCTTCGGGAAGTTTATCCCACACATAATCTATGTAACCAGAAAACTGTTGTAGTAGAATGATCTTCGGTATATACTTTAATTGTTCGGCGGTTAAATTATAAATATCACTGACATCTGACAGAAGCAAAAGCATTTTGAATACTGAGTGACTCGCGGTTTTACGCACCTATAAATAGGCACGCTCTCTCGATACAGTTTTCAATTTTGTTGTGAACATGCGGTTCGTGCAGCAATCGCCAACGATCAAAGTGACTAATTTCGACGACAGGTTACAGTCAATGGACAACGCGGAGAAACGCAAGCATGGTACGATGCTACCGAGTACTATACGCGCGATTATTTGCGGGCCTTCGAATTGCGGCAAAACCAACGTTTTGATAAGCTTACTGGAAAGTCCGCACGGTGTACGTTTTGAGAACGTGTATGTGTACTCAAAGTCGTTGCAACAGCCGAAATATCGGTACTTGGAAAATCTGTTGACGTCGATCGATGAAATCGGTTATTTTACGTTTCCAAATAACAGTGACGTAATTCCACCGAGCGAAGCGCATCCAAATTCGATCTTCGTTTTCGATGACGTAGCATGCGATAAGCAAGACGTGGTGAGAGAATACTTTTCGATGGGTCGGCATTCGAACGTCGACTGTTTCTATCTCTGCCAATCGTACGCGAGAATACCAAAACATCTTATACGCGACAACGCAAACTTGTTGATCCTGTTTAAACAGGATGGTACCAACTTGAAACACGTGTACAACGATCACGTGAATACCGACATGTCATACGAAGAATTTTGTGCGTTGTGTCGCGATTGTTGGCAACGCGAGTACGAATTCATAGTGATAGACAAAGACAGCTCGCTTACTAATGGCCGATACAGAAAAGGATTTAACATGTTCGCGATACCGCGAAGCGATTAGTCGTTGTCGATACCCAGTCAGGTTGAAACGCTAACGATTTTCTCCAACATGGTTGGAAGCAGCGATATTCGCGAGCGTGAAAAGATTGTGAGGGAGATTGAGAAAACGAGTGAATCAATCCGCAAGAAATATTGCGCTTTGAAGACTGGTAAGATCGAAGACGATATAACGGCGAAGAGACACCTTGGGCCAATCATCGAGCCGCTGCAAAAGATCGTCGACAACTCTGGCATGTATACGATAAAAGACGAACCGCGTGATGATGATGTAAAGATTGAAACATCATCCCCCCAGAAGCATGAGAAGAATGCGATATGGAGTAAGACAGAGAGGAAACGAATTTCATCGGATCGCTCGTTAATCAAATCACCCGAATCCTCGAAGCGATATAGGTTAAACGATGTTGCACCGTTGATAACTTCTACACCGCATGTGATGATTGGAGACGTACAACCGACGCTAAACAATATTCCCGCGACCGAAGATGTTTTCGAAACCACGGACGATTCGTTCGCGACGGTCGTTCAAGATCGGATGCAAACGACTGATGGCCAAGAAGCGTTGCGCAATCACCTTGGTCCGCTTAGTCAAAAGTACATCGGGAATGTCCTACGCGGTGACAGCGGTATAGATACCGCGTATGGCGTTTATCTCGACAAGGATAATATGATGATGCTCGGTAGCAAACGGTTCAACGTGGACAACAACGATAACATACTCGTCGACGATATGCGATACATTGGTACACCCGGTCTTTATGAACTGATTTTCATGAAAATTCCCGACGAAGACGAGTATACCGAAGACGATATGCGAAAGTACAAAAATATACTGCTAACGACTAATGTGCACAGACGTAATTACAACGCTGACGGTCAAATACGGAGCAATAGGGGACACAAGTACAGATACATAATCTCACCGTTACTATCGTTCGAATCTGGAAAGAAGAAATCCGGACGAGGATTATATCATGCAATGACGCTAAACGACAACGCGATCGATTACGTGCATTGGGACGATCCCAACGAGCTGGTGGATCGCTTGAGATTGCTCGAAGCTTCACACCAAGCTGGTCACAACGCTCACGACAACGAGATATTGTCGATCATCGAGGAACTTCGCGAAGCTGGCATCATTATAAATTAACTGACGTATCACCAAAACGATTCAGTTGATCGGTGGTTACCCGCATCAAAAATATGCCAATCAACAAATTTGGGCTATTTGAACGGAGAAATGATGTCAACAATTCATATCATTGGAATGGATTAATGAGAAATTACGTGCGCGATAACGCGTTGTGCCGCGTCGCTATGGGCTATGATGCAAAGTTGCGCAAGATTCACCATGTAGCACAACCTGAGGCTGACACTGATGTCGCCAACAAACTGTATGTGGAGCAATGCCTTAAAATTGTGAAAAAGCAACAGATAGAATCAGACGAGAAGCTGGCTGCGATCGAGAAGGACGTGCGAACATTACAGGCTGCGATAAACGAGCTTCGAGGTGTGAATATCGTTGAGTCAGGAACGGCTATAAACGGGTCAGAAACGGGTACGAACGGGTTAGGAACGGGTTAGGAACGGGTTAGGAACGGATCAGAAACGGGTACGAACGGGTTAGAAACGGGTCAGTAACGGGTACGAACGGGTTAGGAACGGGTCAGTAACGGGTACGAACGGGTTAGGAACGGATCAGTAAATTTTTTTCGAAATCATTTGTCGCGAGAGTTCTAAATTTCGTATTCAGTTCGATGTAATCGCGAAGCCATGGAGATTGTGAAAATTCTAACACGCGGTGTATCTTTGTGACGCGAAGGCCATGACGCGTACACTGCTGCAGGTTACGGTAATGAATGACGTAACGCTTCTTATCATATACAGTTGCTAAAAGTTTTTCCTGTCGTTTACCGGGAGGTTTATCGCGCGTCGGACAAAACGGTAAGTCGGCGTGCGCATCGTGTATAGTTTGCGGATACTCGAGATCGACTTCGAGAATGTAACCTGTGGGTGAATCCGAAGCGATCGAGTTAACGTCAAAATTCGAGATATCTTCGACCCATTGAAAATTCGCGTAAGGCAACGGTTGACACATTGCCCAACCGTACAGATTATTGACGTCAAAGTACATCAAGTACGAAGAAGGTTTCAACGCGTCGTACGACCGCATGTACTTGTTATTGGCTCGCGCGTATCTGCCGGAACATTGACTGAGGCCGCCGCGTATACCGCGTTCGATAAACATAACCATGTCAATGTCTGTGAACAGTTCAAAATTTACACGCGTATGTTTTAACATAGCATCCCATGTGAAACCGGGTAAAGTGTAATAATAAGCAGGATCTAATCCATAACTCGCGATACTACTGTCGCGAAAATTTTCAAAAATATCGGCCAATAACAAAACATCTGTTTTTAAATATAAATCGCTGTATTCACCCAAGGTTCGGATAGAGAATCGCTGCCACACGTTCGCGGCGTGCGCGTAATCACTCTCGGATACGGTGTCGCCGGTTAAAGAACTATAAAATGATTTGCGCGGTGGTAAACAGAGATCCTCCAATTTATTGATGCAGTCAATGTATTCGTATGGGAACACACCTTTTCTCGTCAAAAGATCAAAATCCTCGATTGATAAATTTGAAAATTCAGAGCGTAAAATTTTTAACTTATCTTTACTGAGAAAAGATGCTAGTTTATCGAGGCTACTATTTAGAAATTTGTATGAATCGATAAATCGTAATTTTATGCAATTTTGCGATTTTGATCTTTTGGTGGTATCCTTAACATTTTTTGTGAATGAAATATATTTTTCTTTCGTTATCGGTAACAGATCGACCGTGCCTTCAAACGCGGTAGCTATTTCTTTAATGATGAAGTGTGAATCGTAACCGGATAAATTGTGAAAAACTATCGGAATAATATATGAGTCTTTATAATTTAAATTACAATTCGAATGCGCGGGACCTCTGTATCGCCCGGTCAAATGGCAATGATCGCGTACTCGATCTTCGTCTTTCGTAAACGATTTCTCGCATATATGACAATGTGTCGCGCTACGGTACGCCTCCCGTTGTTCGTTCGAAAGAGTTTCCATGGGGACATTGGCGGATAAGATATGTTTCACGCGATGAGCTAAGTTTTTAAGTTCGACGACAAACCACGTGACGCAATCTTTATCGCGACGAAACCGATACGACGATAACGAGTCGTCGTACGAACACCGCACGTAGTATCCTACGCTGAATACCTGGTGATGTTGATACGTGTACGTAGGCGTAGTCGAATCCTTATCAGTCTTTTTCAGGGTACACTCGAGGTCGGCGTACACGACGAATGGAACTCGTTCCTTGTTGCTCCAATTGCTGAAGCTGAGCCACTTGTCGTCGTCGCTCGGTAATCTGATGGCGCAGTCGTTCATCTTTCCGCAATCGACGCTGTGGGCTTCCAATTTCTCCTTTTTGTGGAAATAGTGCAGACATCTAAAAATAATATATATTTATATATTTTTCGAGTATAAAAATTATTTTAATAAATTTTATTAAGTTGTGTACTTACCGATCACAAAAATATTTCTTATGATTTTTTGAGAGTTGCGAGCTCACGAGGCGAGATAGATTTTTGATACACGCAAAATGTCCCACGTTGCAGTCTCGCGGATCTTCCATGTACAACAAATTGATATGTCTCTCTTTTTTATCGCTGGTAAGCCGGATCGGAAGAACGTTTAGCATCTTCTTCTGTTCCTCGATACCGTACACGTTGATCGATACGTTATTGAGACGCTCGAATTTATTAATGTCTTTTAGAGTTATTGGAAACTTAATCCCATCAAGATTCAACTTCGTCGAATAGTGGGGATACGAGACACATCTATCCACATGTTTCTGACTGGGATACAAAGCGGCGACTACCGACCACGCAAAGCATGCATTGTCTGTCGATTGCACGTTGATCACCGCTTTCTTCAATTTTATTTCTCGCGGTATTTCCACCCAACATCCCGCGTGCATAGGATTGTACTTGTTCACGTTAACGGTTAAATTGAGTATACGTGACAACGCCCATCCGCTATCACGTTCCTGAAATTCCTCAAGGAATGCCAAGGTGGGTTCGATGACGTGTCGCTCGTACCACTCTTGCAAATTTGATGTTTGATAGAGTTCACAGTTTCTCGTATTGATGCTTTTATTAGCACGTTTATCGCCAGTCACGAACTCCCCGTTAAACACGGTATTCACTTTCACACTATTGTATTTTTTAATAACGTCTTTTATTTGCTCGAGCACAATGTTACCTGCGTCTTCCAGAAATGTTCGCGGTTCAATATGATCTGTGTTGATCACCGCACCTGTCAGTACACGATTTTCGAACGCGGCCTCGATCTTTCGCCAAACGAGTCTTTCCACGTTATCACTGCTAGTGCTCGCGTAATCACCGCCGAAGTGTATAAAGCGTCTTTCTAATCGTTTCTTCGCTCCCTCGATTCGCGCGATTCGAGCCACCAAAGATTGTTTATTTCCAATCGAGAGCCGCGGACGCTTGGCACGATTGCGTTCTTCGAGCTGTTCTATAAACTTGTCGCATCGTTGTATCCATGCTAAACACTCTTCCAAGGTAATGACTCTGTCGGCTTGCTCCAACAGGTTGCGTTCAGTTTCCTCAAGATGTTCCATATTGCTCGCGTACACTGTTCCATTCACAATGTTTTTTACTGTGTGCAAATTGGGCACATATTACATGGAAATATCAGAAACAATGGTTTTTCACAGTAGCCACAATATCGACCATTTATCGCGCCGTGAAACTTAGTTTTGTGCTTTCGTACAGCATACACTAGTCGGTCTTCTGTATGATAAGTGACCATGCACTCAGCACAAGATTTTTTTTGACTAAAGTCGAGATAATAAAAGTATATAGCGCACTGTTTTGTACGTAAATTTAATGCATTGATTTCCGAACGAGACACTACCTTGTCGATAATTTCAGTAAAGTTCTCGCTGCAATCACTGACACAGTCACTGTCATCCGATAACACGTGATCTTCGTCGGATTCTTCATCCAATATTGCCTCGAAATTATTGTCTATCTCCATGAATTCATCATCTCCAATATCATCAGGCAACTCTTCATCCAATATTGCCTCAAAATTATTGTCTTCCATAATGTTGAAAACTTTATTGATATTCACTTTTTCGCGATACTCTTATTCGAACTCACTTTCAGTGCATCTACTGAGGTTTTGGTTGCGTTCGCTCCTTATTATATATCTATTGCCTCTCTTTTCAAACATTATTTTGTCACCGATCTTTGACAGCAGTCGGACATCGGCGCTCGTTTCTTTATTTATAGCACTTATAAATTTGAGCATCTGCGGCGTTAGATGCTACCCTGATAAATGTAATTCAAGATACGACTTAAAACGTGGGTGATGCATGTTAGACAAAATACGACTGGAGCTCTATTGTGATTTTTTCTTACAAACGGGTCATCGTGGGAAATACGCTCGAACGCTATTTATTTATTGCATCGCGAGATGCAATCCTCGATAAGTGTTTAGCACTTGAGATATCCCACGACTTGAAACGTGTCGCGACACGCACAATTCTTTCTAGAGGGGAAAGGAGTGTCCAAGACGGCTGTTTCTGCGGTGCTATTTATTTATATTGATTTTGACATTTATAGCATTTTCTGCGACGCAAAATGTTACCTCCCGTGAGACTCGAGGTGTGATCTTAAGGAGGACGATCATAAAACGTGTGTAAACATGCCAGAAAATTGGAAAATGAGATGTCTATCATGATTCTTCCAGAGGGTTCACAGCGGGGGGTACGCCAAAACGTAACACCTGCGCTCGCCCCCCTCCCCCGTGACGCCGTGCCCCGCGCCCACAGAGTACCCCCTCCCCGCGTGACGTCATACCCCGCACCCGCAGAGTACCCCCGCGCCCCGCTCCCCCCTCAGAGGACCTGGTCTAGAACACGCACCTCTCCCCTACTTTTTTTATGTATTTTGATGCGCTGAATCCAAATCTGAAGTTGATTCATCTCGTTGACCCTTCAAATTTAGAGTAAATTGCGGAAAACCGCTAAAAATATTTAAAAAATAAAAAAAATAGTCATGAAGTAGTAGATAATATCAAAAAATAGTATTGTTCTTACTCACAGTAATGAACTAAATATGATTCCTTTCAAATTATGCTATAAAATTTATAGATTGTAATTAAATTAAAAAAAAAAACGATCTTCATTAAGTTTACACTGTTCTTCGCTTATATCGAACTCTTTTCTCTTCGAATGTTCTATGCAATGGGTTTCTCTTCTCCAAGTTGAAAAAGGGGATTTTCGATGGTCCACAAATTCGGAGTTTATTTGAAGACGGAAATTTTATCGGACAAATGGATGACACTGAGGAAGCAGCTTGGAAAAGTTTTAAAAATGTTTCACAGAATTTTTTGGGAAATAATAAGAGTGAGAATTACGAGGAATTGGTTGAAGAGTTATTGGAAAATTACAAAAATTTGGGTTGCTTGATGAATCTCAAATTGCACTTTCTTCATTCTCATCTAGACTACTTTCCACAAAACCTTGGAGACTACAGTGAAGAACAAGGAGAACGATTTCACCAAGACATAAGTGAAATGGAGAATAGGTATCAAGGAAGGTGGAACGTCAACATGATGGCAGATTTTTGCTGGACTTTGAAGAGAGAAGTAACCACAAATAATAAAAAACGAAAGAGAAACCCATTGCATAGAACATTCGAAGAGAAAAGAGTTCGATATAAGCGAAGAACAGTGTAAACTTAATGAAGATCGTTTTTTTTTTAATTTAATTACAATCTATAAATTTTATAGCATAATTTGAAAGGAATCATATTTAGTTCATTACTGTGAGTAAGAACAATACTATTTTTTGATATTATCTACTACTTCATGACTATTTTTTTTATTTTTTAAATATTTTTAGCGGTTTTCCGCAATTTACTCTAAATTTGAAGGGTCAACGAGATGAATCAACTTCAGATTTGGATTCAGCGCATCAAAATACATAAAAAATATACTTGATATAGTTCGAGAAAAATTTTTCCATTCGCACAACTGCGATTTTTCGCGATTTTTTGCCATTTTTTGCGGTTTTTTGCAATTTACTCAAAATTTTGAGGGTGTACGGGTAAAACAGACTACAGATTTGGAATCCGCGCATCGAAATACATAAGCTTAGGTGGGTCTAGTCAAATGTACAGACCACTTTTTTTTTTGTGTGCCGGTGTTATTAATTCCGTGAGCTTGGAATGATGGGGTAATACTAACGGATGCTTGGTGTGATATTGCAGGTCCGCATACCGTAGCCCCCAACACGCAGTAAGCCATCCTTGTCTAGTAACGGATTAAGATTCCTTGCAATTGCTCTGCCCCTTTGCAACGCATCTATTTCTAACCAAAAGGCTGAACGTTGCACCATTCCGATTATACGTTCCTTAGCGTATTCCAACTCCTCCACTGTTAATGAACTGAGCGGATCTATTTTATTTTTTCTACAAAGATTCGCAAATCTCAGGCATGTAACAATTACTCGAATGAGCCTTTGAAAATTTGAAAATCTATCCATAAAACTGGCACCCAATTGCTCTACAGTCGCTGCCATGACAACACGCTCCTCTTGACCCATAGCTTGTCCTTCTTTGATATATTCCATTTGCAAATTACGATCAATTTGTATTGGATCCTTTAGCCATGTAGGACCGCTCCACCATATTTGCGAATTGCATAGCTCCTTGGGAGAGGAGCCTCTTGAAACTAGGTCTGCAGGGTTGTCCTTCGTACCGACATGATTCCAATCGTTCGTCGCAGTTGACTCTTGAATTTCTCCTACCCTATGGGCTACGAAAATTGGAAGTTTCTTATTTGTTGATTTGATCCAATGCAGGACAATAGACGAATCTGTCCAATAATATATTTTGGAAATTTTAACGACCAATGCAGCTTTAACCTTATTAACTAACTGAGCCATTAGCTGAGCTCCGCATAATTCCAGTCTTGGAATAGATATCGTCTTGATTGGAGCCACTCTAGATTTAGCGCACAATAATCGTGCTTGTGCTGAATTATTTCGATCAAAGCTTCTTATGTAAACACAAGCTCCGTATGCCCGCTCGCTAGCATCACAGAATCCATGTAGTTGGATTTCAGTATTGGAGATATCGCCAAGGACTTGACGATGCACGCAGAACTCATTCAAGCATCGCATTTCCTCAACGTAATTTGACCATTTAGTGGATATCTCTATCGGTACGGGTTCATCCCAACTTATTTGAAGCCTCCATAATTCTTGAATCAGCATTTTAGCTGTCACTATCACAGGAACTAATAACCCAAGAGGATCAAATAATTGGGATATATTTGATAGTATCATTCTTTTCGTGCAGAATACTGAGCACGATAGTCCAATAGAATATTGAAATAAATCCTTGGTAGGATTCCATTGGACTCCCAGAGTTTTGGTAGCAACGTCTTTATTCAATTCCAGAATGGACTTGTCGATAATTTCCGAATCTTGTAGCAACTCTTCAGAGTTAGAGGCCCACTTTCTTAGAACAAGCCCTCCCTTTAGGAGTAAGGTTGCCACTTGATTACGGATCGTCTTTGTCTCTTCCAAGGAATTTGCCCCAGTCAATAGATCGTCCATATAAAAATCTCTTCTTGCTATTGTTGCTCCTACTGGAAATAGCTCTTCTTCTAGATCAGCCAATTGATGAATTACTTTTGTGGTTAGGAAAGATGCTGGTGCCGTTCCATAGGTTAAAGTTAATAACTCATAAGTTTTGATATCTTCAGTTGGATCGTCCCTCCAGACTATGCGCTGCAGTTGCGTTTAACTTTCATCCAAAAGTACTTGTCTGTACATTTTAGCTATATTGGCCGTCATTACATACTTGAAGGTTCTAAATCTCAGCAATATTAAAAACAAATCCTGCTGTAAAACAGAGCCTACCATTAAGGCATTTAGTGAGACTTCGGTGGTGGACTTGCTTGATGCGTCAAATACCACTCTTAATTTGGAGGTTACACTAGTTTTCTTTAAGACACAATGATACGGCAAATAATATTGGGGCTGAACATTCCATCTTGTTGTGTTCCGTTGAACCTCACGCATATGATTCAATTCTAAATATTCGTGCATGAACAGAGTAGAGTATTTCCCTTTTCACGTGCGGCTGCTGACGAAATTTCTTTTCCAACTTATCGAATCGTTGGATGGCCAACTCACGCGTATTTCCTACCTTCCGCAATTGCTCTTCCTTTATCGGCAAGAATACAATAAAGCGTCCTTCAGCATTACGCTTGTACGTCCGTGCAAAATGCTCTTCGCATACATGCTCCTCAAGAGAGCGAGTGCTCTTTCTCTCGTTGTGCTCTATTTGCCAAAACCGAGTGAGATCTGTATTCAACTGCTCGATGGCCAAATGGCAAATAGTATTTTGCTGTTTATGCTGCCCAGCAGATTGCCTGATACTATCCAACCGAAGAAAGTATTCTGCCATGTTGGTTGCGTCTTCGAAGGTTTGATTCTGCCATTACACAGGATGTCGAAGAATATTTCAGCTCCCAAGAGTAAATCTACACTTGAGGACTCGTAGAAACCTGGTTCCGCTAATAATATGCCGTATCTGCAGTTGATCCGCGTTGATGTGGCTAATAGGTATAGCTTGCGTAATATTATCCATAATCAAGCAATCAAGGTTCGTTGTGAACTTGTTAATTCTAGATTGTACTATCTTGACTCTCTTGATAGCCCGCGTTGACATTCCTCCTAAGCCACAAACTGGTATGCTTGTTGTACATTGCTTCAGTTCTAGTCTTTTCGCGAAACTGCTCGTAATAAAACAAGACTGTGAACCGCTATCCAATAACGCTCTGCATAATACATCTTTGCCTATCCCATTCGTTACCTTGACCAGTGCGGTAGCTAAGAGAACCTGCTTGTTTTGTTTAAATGTTGCATGATTCACACTCGTCGCCACCTTTCCCTGATCAGTGGTGTTATACTTTTCCGCTCTTTCTTCTGAATCCGTTGTGGCTGCTTGTTTCAAATGGAGGAGCGTGTTATGTCGCTTGCGACAATCGTGGCATGTTCCAGAACCACATTGTTTCGTCTGGTACGTCGTCGTTTTTAAACAGTTTAGGCATAAACCTCGCGATCTAGCCTCTTTAATTCTTTCGTTAACTCCCAGCTGCAAATAATTCTTGCATTGATATATAACGTGGTCCTCCTTTCCGCAATATGCACATTTCCTGCTTGTCGTAGCTATATTAGCTGCTATACTTTTTACTTGACCACTCCTTTCTTGATTAAATCCTAAGACTCCTGGGCGTGCAGTACGACTCGATGCTTCCAAAGCCTTGCAATGCTGCGAGGAAGTCGATCAACTGCTTGAGCGTAGGAATCTCTCCTCTTTTGATTGTAATCTCCCACGCTCTATTCGTCCTTTGATCCAAACGGATCGTTATCAAATAAACCATCAAATCGTCCCATTGGTCGGTGAGTCTTTTTAACGCCTTTAGCGCACGCAAATGTTTTAAGACGTTATCCAACAAATGCCAAAGCAGTAAATGATTCTCTTTTATTATCACAGGTATTTCGAATATAGCCTTGATGTGCTTCTGAATTATTACACCTGTGTCGTCATATCTTTCTCGTAGCATCTCCCAGGCCTCGATATAATTTTCATCGGACATCTCTAGCGAGCCGACGACATCACGTGCTTCGCCTTTCAACAATGCAATCAAATATTGCATTTTCTGAGTATTTGGAAGCGTCGTATTTTGGCCTATCATACTTTGAAACATATTGCGAAATGTCCATTTTTCAAACAAACCTGAAAAGGTAGGCAAATTAACACGGGGTAATTTTAAATGATCGCTTATAGATAGCTGGAGTTTCTTCCCTTGGTTGGCGTGGAATCTGGTTCCAACTGGGTGCCTGATTTACGCCCAACTATTACTACTTGCTCTCGATTAATGATTCGAATTCAGATGTGATAGCGAAAAATCTGTCTTCGAATGTAAATCGTTCTTGTTCATGCTTCGAAGCATCCTCTGGGTCGACTTCTAACGCTTCAATCTCTGCTTGAACTTCGTTAAAACTATTCCAAATTTTGTTAAATTTGTGCAACCTCTGACGGAGCTCGATCAGCGAAACGTTTTCTATTTCTAGCTTTTGCAAATATGTAGCGACTCTCGTATATTGGCCCTTGATTTGCGATCTCTTCATTCTTAATGATTTTAATAAAGTGCTACCTTCGGTCATGATGAGTAGTTAATCTAAACCGTTCGCTGATAAGAAAGGTTATGATACGTGTCGCGATGCGTTGCTAGCAGCGATCTCTTCATCGATTGCGGACTATCGATATGTGACGTCACGAACGTCTTCCTACTTCGCGAGCTACTACCCGTAACAAGATGGCCGGTTTTCTTACCTATACGGCTTGATAGCCTCACGAATGACCGTACGAATGTGCGTAAATGACTGCGTTTGACGGACACCGAATTTGATTACCCGACCGCGGCCTGAATACGACACCAAACTTACAGCCCATGCAGATGTAATAGCTTAACGATCCGTTTTCTGATGAATTCCCTGCTGCGATTTCGAGTCTCGGATTCGGCTCGAGGGACCAAAATGTTATGCCGTTGGTTTACACTCGGTGCTTGTACCATCGACTAAATGGTTGTATGCCTGTAGTTGACTGTGGACTGTATAAAATACTATCAGGAATTCTTATAATTCTCAATTCGCTTTATTTGCTCATTACATCGACTACACACGACGATTGTCTAGTGAACACTGAAAACGCGCCAGATGCGCAACCAAAAAACAATCGACGGCGCCGCCTATATAGTGATATACAGAGAAAACTAAAAATTAAGCGCATATCGCATTGGACTCGCTAACACCTCTAGAAACCTTACAAAATCACCATGCGATGCACTCGGTGAATGATATAATGCCATTATTACACCTTTATACAATTTCTCTTTTATTGCAATACACCAACAGTTGGATACTATTTTTTTCACCAATATAATTTCATATACAATATCGTTTTTTACATATAAAATAGTCCCTTCTGTATATCTATTTTCCGCATTACATCTAATTATAGTATAGCCTGGCACGTTTACTTCATTATCTTCAATTTCAGTCAGCCTAGACTCTGACAATGCAATGCATGATTGCAGGATTCATTTTCTTCATAATCTGTTGTATCTCATCTTTGTGTGCTATCAAACTTTGCGCATTTGTATATAATATTAGCTCCTCTTCTTTCTGTGACTGCTATTTGTTGTCCTCCCAGCCAGTCCTCTTCCTCTCTTCCTGTATCGCTCTTTTATATGTTGGACATTCTGGATCAAGTGCATCATGTTCGTCATTTATCTTCAAGTTGTATGTTTGAATTTTAAACATACAATTTACCTCTACCTCAATTTACATCTTTTCTTAGACACTTTGCATTCAACTGCTTTATGCTTTCCGTCATATTTGTGGCATGTCTCCTCTTGTATACAATTTTTGGCAATATGGTAATAACCCCAGCATTTAAAAGCCAGCGGCACACGATGCTATTTTATCTGCTGGATTGCTTGCGTGCGTCTGTACTGGCAATATTTCTTTTCGTTAAACTGGAAATTATGTAATTTGTTGATCACGCTGTTGACTGATCTGCTGAATTTCTGTGAAAATCCAGAATTAAATTTCACGCCCAAGGGGTGGTTTTTGAAAATTTTTAATAAATGTTAAATTGACCCCATAAGAAACCTAAATTAACGGCACATGTCTCATATTTTTGCAATGCACTGTTTCCCAGATATTAAATTTTACTCCCAAAGGGTGGTTTTTGAAAATTTTTATTGAACAGTAAATTAACCCCATAAGAAATGTTAATTAACGACACAGGTCCCGTACTTTTGCGATGTACCGTTTTTAAGATATTAAATTTTACCCCTAAGGGGTGGTTTTTGAAAATTTTTAATAAGTGGTGGAAAATTTTTATTGAATAGTAAATTAACTTCATAAGAAATCTTAATTAACGACACAGGTACAGATATTTAGTAACCAAAAATTTATTCTATTATTGAAATCATGTAAATGATTAATCCGCACATTGTAATTGAAACAAATGCACTTTGCAGACAGAGTTTGATTGTGTTAGTTTTCTTGATTTAAAAAGTGCTATAATTAAATCATTTAATTATAGCAAATATTTTTTTCGTTCCAGTTTGATGTAAAAAATTGCATATATTTATTTAGGGAAATAAAATATATCATTGAATTTAAAAAAATATTTGACTCTACTGCATTATTTAAAACAAATACGTTGTTCTTTGATTGAATTTCTCATATAATAGTATTAAGAGCGTTGTTACAAAAAATTTGTTATCGCATTGAATATTGTGATTGAAAAACTGGCACTAAACTTACTTGAACGAAAAAAATAATTAAATGATTTAATGATAGTATTCTTGTATCTTTTATATGATTTTAATATCAGATTAATATTTTTGCTTAGATATTTAATGGGCGAAATTGCATATGCATTTCAAGAAACGAAATATATCACTGGGTCAAAAAATATTTCAAATATTAATTTTCACATTATTCATTGCGATAACAAAATAAACTTTTGATGGGTAACGATAACTTTGATCAACAACACTTTTAATACCATTATATAGAAAGCTTAATCCAAAAACAACGTATTTTTTTAAATAACGCAATAGTATCAGAAAAATTTTTTGATTTAATGACATATTTTGTTTTCTGAAATACATACAGGGTGATTCAAAATAACCATATGTCCTTAAAGAGACATATTCCTAAGCGTATTCTAAGACAACTTTTCCTTTGCCAAAAATTTTTCCGGAGCTTAGTTTTCAAAATACAAAGGAAAATAGGTAGCGTATCGTGAGTCGAGTACAAGAGACAAGCAGGGGCGGACCACTCACCGTTACGCGGGTGTTTACGCGAGGCGCCTGCTACAATCAGCTGACGATACATAAATATGCATACACACACACACACCACGCACACACGCAGCAGCTAGACGGACGGACAGACACACACACACACACACACACACACACCGCACGCAGCTGACAGACGGACGGACAGACAGACAGACACACGTACGTACGCATGTACATTTATTCATGCACTCAAGAATGCGTCAGAGAGAGAGAGAGAGAGAGAGAGAGAGAGAGGAGGGAGAGGAATGTATCGAAGAAGCTTCAACATGTTTACTTACGTATCATTTTGTCTAAACAATTGATTGCTTCCGCGATGAGACAAATTCGTATGGAGTGATTTTATCCTTTTTCTTATTGTTCACGTTTCGAAGCACACAACACATTCACATCTCTGTCACTCACTTCATCGATAAAACGAGGAAATATTTAATGATAACTATTCAGCGCGAAAATTACTCGAAAAAGAAAAACACGTTTTCGACGAACACACGACATACGACGTGTTTACTCGACGCGGCAAGCAGTCGACTGACTTGATAGGTTATCATCGTACGTTCACGTTTCACATTGGCTGCGTTCAGCAAACAGAACAGACCAGTGAGCGCTTAGTGATTCTTTAATATGATTGGTTCTTGCATTTAGATCTTCGTTGGATCTAAGTGCAGAAACCAATTAAATAAAAGAATCACTAAGCGCTCACTGATCTGCTCTGTTGCTGAACGCAGCCACTTTCAATTGGTTACGGGATTGTCGTGATAACAATAACCTATCAAGTCAGTCGACTGCTTGCCGCGTCGAGTAAACACGTCGTGTGTCGTGTGTTCGTCGAAAACGTGTTTTTCTTTTTCGAGTAATTTTCGCGCTGAATAGTTATCATTAAATATTTCCTCGTTTTATCGATGAAGTGAGTGACAGAGATGTGAATGTGTTGTGTGCTTCGAAACGTGAACAATAAGAAAAAGGATAAAATCACTCCATACGAATTTGTCTCATCGCGGAAGCAATCAATTGTTTAGACAAAATGATACGTAAGTAAACATGTTGAAGCTTCTTCGATACATTCCTCTCCCTCCTCTCTCTCTCTCTCTCTCTCTCTCTCTGACGCATTCTTGAGTGCATGAATAAATGTACATGCGTACGTACGTGTGTCTGTCTGTCTGTCCGTCCGTCTGTCAGCTGCGTGCGGTGTGTGTGTGTGTGTGTGTGTGTCTGTCCGTCCGTCTAGCTGCTGCGTGTGTGCGTGGTGTGTGTGTGTGTGTATGCATATTTATGTATCGTCAGCTGATTGTAGCAGGCGCCTCGCGTAAACACCCGCGTAACGGTGAGTGGTCCGCCCCTGCTTGTCTCTTGTACTCGACTCACGATACGCTACCTATTTTCCTTTGTATTTTGAAAACTAAGCTCCGGAAAAATTTTTGGCAAAGGAAAAGTTGTCTTAGAATACGCTTAGGAATATGTCTCTTTAAGGACATATGGTTATTTTGAATCACCCTGTATATGCAATTTTGTCAATTAGGTATTGAGTAACAATAACTTGAATAACAATATATATATATTATAATCAGGAGACGCGGTAGCGTCTCTGGCCATGTTCAAAAATAGAAACTACAAGTAGACGCTACAAGTCTCTTATCCCGCACCCTTAAAGTCGACTTTTTGGGGGTACAGAACTATTAAAATATAAAAAATTTTGAAATGCATGTAGCATATTCTGAAAGGTGGCATCGCCACGAGTAAGTTAAGCCAAAAAAAAAAAAAAATCGGTCAAGCCGTTCTGGATATACAAACGGTCAAAAATTGATGTTTTTCATGAAAAATTTTCTTCTCTGTCCGCAGTCATATGTACTTCTCTTCTCTCTTACCTTTCACTCACACCTCCCCCAACTTCCACTCACCCTTTCCTTCTCTCATTTCCCTTTCTCACCACGCCTCCCTTCCTCCCCTCCCCTCCCGCTTTCTATTTTTTCATTTTTTTCGCTCTATCTCACACTTTTTCATCATTTTTCACCCCCTCTCACTCTCTCACACCTTCTCTGGTGTATTTATCATTTATTAAAAATTTTCAAAAACCACTCCTTGGGGGTGAAATTTAATATCTCAAAAACGGTACATTGAAAAAATACGGGACTTGTGCCGTTAATTAAGGTTTCTTATGGAGTTAATTTACCATTTATTAAAAATTTTCAAAAACCACCTCTTGAGGGTGAAATTTAATATCTCAAAAACGGTACATCGCAAAAATACAGGACCTGTGTCGTTAATTAACATTATGGGGTTAATTTACTGTTCAATAAAAATTTTCAAAAACCACCCCTTGGGGGTAAAATTTAATATCTGGGAAACGGTACATTGTAAAAATATGAAACATGTGCCGTTAATTGAGGTTTCTTATGGGGTCAATTTACTATTTATTAGAAATTTTCAAAAACCACTCCTTAAGGGTGAAATTTAATATTTTGGAAACGGTGCATCGCAAAAATACGAGACCTGTGTTATTAATTAAGGTTTCTTATGGAGTTAATTTACCATTTATTAAAAATTTTCAAAAACCACTCTTTGAGGGTGAAATTTAATATCTCGGAAACGGTGCATCGCAAAAATACGGGACCTGTGTCGTTAATTAAGGTTTCTTATGGGGTAGATTTATAGTTATCCTTAAAGAAAAATACGCAATTGCATATTGCAAATAGCATAACTTTTTTTAAACTTTGCGTTTTTTTTGCACCAATTGATTCATATATCTGTACTCTAAAAAGTAGGTGATATCCCAAAAAATCATAAATGAAAAGGTCAAGCCATGTTCAAAAATAGACCCTCAAGAATTTGAATTTTTACAAATTTAAATGATTATCTAATAATATATTACCATGAAAAGTAAGTGATATATTATATTAAATGATTATCTAATATTATAATATATCACCATGAAAAGTAACTGATATATTATACAAGGTGCCAGTTCAAAGTGAACATACATAAAGTTTATATTATCTAAATAAATTAATAAAATAAATAATATAATAAATTTAATAATATATTACCACGAAAAATAACTGATATGTTATTCAAGGTGCAAATTCAAAATGAACATACATACATAAGGTGTATATAAGTAAAATTGATTAAAATTTGATTCTAACAATAAGTGAAAGTACATAAGTGATATGTTATTCTTAGTGCACAAAATATAAAAGTCGTTTATTGAAGTTTGATTTGAAATGTATACAAGCCTGGACAATGAAAAATAGTTGCTTGTAATTCCAGAGTACTAATTTGTTAATGACTCAGAAAAAGAACATGGCGGCCTGCTCTCAAAAAACTTCAATGCGTTTCTCAGTATCCACTTAGGAATAATAATACTTACATTCCGATTCATCCGACACAACTTGCCTCTGACTATTCAATAAGTTAGTAGTACTGTTAAATATCAATCACATATGTCACCCTGTCCAGAGAGAGTGAGAAAGATAATGCAAATATTTAAATTAATCATTATCAAAACATGTTACATTTTATACATGCACTTTAAGAAGCATGTCACTTACTTTTCAGAGTCAAATTGTGATAAATTTTGTATCTATATTTTAACGATATTTATTTCGCACTTACATCTTAACCCTTTCAGGGGCACATTATTCTTCTAAACCGTTTATTTTGATATCAGTCATTCTTATAGTTTTCGAGGTCGCTGATTACGAATCTGAACTCGAAATTTGAAAATTCAAAATGGCGGATCCAATATGGCGGACAAAATTTTGCAGAATTGTTTGAGCCGTATGAAATTCATTACTCGGGGGTTTTCGAGGTCGCCGATTACGAATCTGAACTCGAAATTTGAAAATTCAAAATGGCGGATCCAACAAGGGGAACAAAATTTTTCAGAATTATAAAAACCGTAGAAAATTCCTTACTCGGGGGTTGTTGTGGTCGTTTATTGCAAATTTGAATTCAGAATTATCACAATTTGAAAGAAATGAGGTTTCAATATGATGAATACGAAAATGTAAAAATGTACCCTCATCTCTTCCTCACTCTTACTCACTCTCTCTCTCTCTCTCTCTCTCTCTCTCTGTTCTCTTTCTTAGCATGACCCAGAACTAACGACGTGGACGTGAAGAGAAAATAGTTCCATTTTTTCTGTTTTATTATTTTTTTTTATTTTTCTGTTTTATTATTTTTTTTATTTTTCTGTTTTATTATTTTTTTTTTCTGTTTTATTATTTTTTTGTATTTTCTGTTTTATTACTTTTTTTCTGGTTTATTATTTTTTTTTTTTGTTTTTTTTTTTTTTAATTTTTACAGTTTTACTATCCTTTTGTATTTTAAATGTTCTATTATTTGTTTGCTTAGTTATCTATTACTTATTCGTATATAATCGTATAATAATCAAAGATAATTGAGAGAGGCTGGGACATACCTTCCGCTAAATCGTCTTTTTATTAATTATAATTTTTAAATGAAATTATATAAATAATAAAATATAAAAATTTCTATTATTAATATATTTTATATGCAATATATAATGCATGCTTTTATAAGTTATAATATTTTAAACAATCTAAAATAATTACAATTAATAGTTTTCCACATTGCTGTGCTTGATACAAATGCATACTTATTGCGTATATTTACAGATCACTTTGACATTACCCTTTCAGGCCACACAATCGGTGAGATACGATTGCGAGCCTTGGATAACATTATTTCCAAGTACGATTTAGGTTTTGTATGTGACTGCGATGCTGTCAAGAAAGAGATAATCCAAAGATTATTTAACTGAATATAGTATATTTTTATATTAAAACAATAGATATATAATTACATAATTTTTTGCCACAGAGTATGTACAAAAAGTGGATTTTTAACAAAGTTCAGAATTTTTTTCTCGAATTTGAACCTGCGAAAAATTCTGAACAAATTACATATGATTCAGGACGGATTATTCATTAGGAGTGAATTTTTTCAACAACCAGATCCATCACATATTAGCACAGCCGAATTAATAGTGGAAAAACGGCTATTTTTCAACATATATTGTTTAACAACTACCACAAATAAATAAATAAATATTGTTTTAGTCTCGGAATACATTCACTGTACCCTTACGAACCATAAAATATCATATACATGCCCACTTGTGACTAAAAACATCAAAATAATTTAAAAAAACAAATTTATTTTAGGTGTAACACGGGTGTTACACCGCCCCTGAAAGGGTTAAATAATTAATATCTGATTTTTTATAGTTGTATGTTACGTCAGATAATCACTAACCATTTTAAGCGTGTAGCTTCTTTGTACTTGACATGAGAACTTTTTTACTTATGAATTTTGGGTTTATTTAATATTTACCCGTTTCAAGCAATACAACACTTTTTGATCAATAAATTACTCGCTGAAAATACGGTATAACAAATTCAAAATCGGAAATTGATACGAAAATTCGAAATTTTACTACAGAAAGGTTGGAGATTTTTAATCTAAACCATTTCCATAACTCTTTCATTTTAATTATTTATTCCATCCATCGAAAGTTTTTTGAGAGCAGGCCGTTATGTTTTTTTTCCGAGTCATTAACAAATTAGTACTCTGGAATTACAAGCAACTATTTTTCATTGTCCAGGCTTGTATACATTTCAAATCAAACTTCAATAAACGACTTTAATATTTTGTGCACTAAGAATAACATATCACTTATGTACTTTCACTTATTGCTAGAATCAAATTTTAATCAATTTTACTTATACAGGATGATTCAGAACGACCCCTGCAGATTGAAATGTAGTATTCCTGAGTAAATTCTGAGATGATTTTTCCTTTACCAAAATTTTCTCCAAAGCTTAGTTTTTGAATTATAAAGAGAAATAGTTAACAAATTACGGGAAGAGTACGGAAGGTAGGCAGGGGCGACGCAACTCACCGTCCGACGCAGGTGATTACGTGGGGCGCCTCAGCCTTAGCCCATCGCTTTACGTATCGATACACACGCACATGACACATTCTCGCTCTCTCTCACTCACTCACTCTCACTCTGACTTATTCTCACTCTTGCTCACTCACTACCATTTATTTTTGTAATTAAGAAACTAAGCTTAAGAGATAATTTTGCAAAGAAATGTAAGTGTCAGAATTGAGTCAGGAATACGACATTTTTCTCAATCACTTACCTGTAGAGATGCGATGACTTCGTGTTATTGTAGTTCCTTGAGAGAGATGGATGGATTGTATTTCTTGTGACTTCTACAACTTTTTGTAGATATTAAATCGCGTTCCCACTGATAATCCACAGCTGAGTAATCACACGCAAAATATTCTTCTTTTATAAATTTACGTTTCACACATTTTCACTCACGTTTCACTCACTCGATCACTAATCACTGTCGATCACCGAGTAATTATTTGACTGAAAAGAAATCACTCAAAGAAATACACACGATACACAACACGCGACACGTGTTTACTTCGCGACAGCAAGCAGTCGACTGATTTTTGGTTATGGTTGTACTAGCGCTGCCAACCGTAAATTGCCGCATTCTGAATATTGAAGATATTTGATCAATCGCACGCTTGCATTTACGGTTGGCAGCGCTAGTACAACCATAACCAAAAATCAGTCGACTGCTTGCTGTCGCGAAGTAAACACGTGTCGCGTGTTGTGTATCGTGTGTATTTCTTTGAGTGATTTCTTTTCAGTCAAATAATTACTCGGTGATCGACAGTGATTAGTGATCGAGTGAGTGAAACGTGAGTGAAAATGTGTGAAACGTAAATTTATAAAAGAAGAATATTTTGCGTGTGATTACTCAGCTGTGGATTATCAGTGGGAACGCGATTTAATATCTACAAAAAGTTGTGGAAGTCACAAGAAATACGATCCATCCATCTCTCTCAAGGAACTACAATAACACGAAGTCATCGCATCTCTACAGGTAAGTGATTGAGAAAAATGTCGTATTCCTGACTCAATTCTGACACTTACATTTCTTTGCAAAATTATCTCTTAAACTTAGTTTCTTAATTACAAAAATAAGTGGTAGTGAGTGAACAAGAGTGAGAATAAGTCAGAGTGAGAGTGAGTGAGTGAGAGAGAGCGAGAATGTGTCATGTGCGTGTGTATCGATACGTAAAGCGATGGGCTAAGGCTGAGGCGCCCCACGTAATCACCTGCGACGGTGAGTTGCGTCGCCCCTGCCTACCTTCCGTACTCTTTCCGTAATTCGTTAACTATTTCTTTTTATAATTCAAAAACTAAGCTTCGGAGAAAATTTTGGTAAAGGAAAAATCATCTCAAAATTTACTCAGGTATACGACATTTCAATCTGCAGGAGTTGTTCTGAATCACCCTGTATACACCTTATGTATGTATGTTCATTTTGAATTTGCACCTTGAATAACATATCAGTTATTTTTCGTGGTAATATATTATTAAATTTATTATATTATTTATTTTATTAATTTATTTAGATAATATAAACTTTATGTATGTTCACTTTGAACTGGCACCTTGTATAATATATCAGTTACTTTTCATGGTGATATATTATAATATTAGATAATCATTTAATATAATATATCACTTACTTTTCATGGTAATATATTATTAGATAATCATTTAAATTTGTAAAAATTCAAATTCTTGAGGGTCTATTTTTGAACATGGCTTGACCTTTTCATTTATGATTTTTTGGTATATATATAATAAAAACGTTCTATGTGTATAAAATATTTTCATGCTTTCACAATATTGTGGGTGAAAATTCGTATAGAAACATTGAAAACATAAATTTTTTTCGCACCATGAACATTTTATAAATGACTTGGTTTGTCCACACACGCATTTGATATTGTAAATGTTTGGAGGAAAGCATAATTGATTTACATTTAAAAAGATATCTCTTTTATCAGATAATTTGGACGCATACCATGCATATTCAAGAATACATTTAAATTTCGATGCTGATAATAAATAATGAACTAATGATTGTATGCGAATTGCATCAAATCGAGTATTTAATTGTATGCTTTTGTCATCTGAAAGTAAGTCCGGACAGTTTTGTATTTTTTTTATTATTATTTTTACCTGCCTATAAAAATAAACATCACAAAGTTGACATATCGGCATATATTTTGGTGGTATGATTTGTAAATTACAAGTCGGTTTGTTATTCTCATCAAGAAATATTTCGTTATGGAGTTCGGTTCAAACCTTCGTAGCGAGCGGTCGTGTTTCTTTATGTAGCGCGTAGTGCGTAGACGAGTGTATACTCTGACTTTCTGGGTATTCTAACCTACTGTTATTGAGCTGTTATCTGGCTATTTTTGTGATTTGGTTTAGTGCCTTGGAAATTTTTGTGCAGGCAATCTGCGGTTGCAGCTTGCAATGCCACATAACCCTTCCGCAATGACCTCGACTTCCGATGGTCTTGCAACTTCCACAGTTCCTGTGCCTCAAGCTACTCAAGTATTGTCATACGCCTCCGCAACAGCTTCATCTTCTTGTCCAAAGAAAGAGCAGGCAGTTATTATTGAATCTATTGAGGGTTGCTCCAATGATGACTACATCAATGGTCTTGAAAGCTTAATTAATCTCCAGGAAATCAGATACGTATCTAAAATCTCGGCTAATCGTGTTTGTGTCTACCTAAGTAGTGATCGGGCCGCTGCTTCCTTGGTAAACAAGAAAGTCAAAGTCAAGGACTATCTGCTCAACATTAGACCGCTTATTGAGAAAAATAAGAGGGTCGTGATTTCCAATGTCAGCCCTACGATTCCTAACGAAGATATTCTCAGGGTTCTTACGAATAAAGGCATTACTCCGGTGTCCGGCATAACCAGTATCCGCGTTAGCCTAACGAAACCAGGCAGATCTCATATTCTTTCATTTCGTAGACAAACTTACATCAAGGAGGACGATGTGCATTTGCTTCCTGATTCAGCCCAGATACATCACGACAATACTAATTACTGGATTTACTTCAGCACCGATTCCACAAACTGTTTCGTATGTAAGATGAATGGACATATTGCCAAAATGTGCCCAAATTCTACTAACACTGACGGCTCTAATTTTCCGTCCCTAGACCAAAGCCGTTCTGCACGTCGTCCCAGTTCCTCCGAATTAAACTTTACCTGTTTAAACAACTTAACCTCGCAGCCTCCGAAAAAAAGATTACTGGTTTCTCCTTCCACATCTAGCTGTCAATCGGAGGAAACTGCAACTAAGGACACACTGTTAGCTCCGCAGCCCAGCCCACATTCTGATAAGCCAAAAAAGGAAAAAACTATTAAGTTGCAACCCGAGGCTAAAAGAAGAAAGAGCGAGGTCATTGCTGCGGAAGCAGTCGATTCTTTTTCTCTTCTCGCCGCCAAGAACCTACTTGAAAATCCCGATCATCCAAACGCTCTTAGTTTTGAGCTGTTTCAAGAGTTCCTTTCCAGAGCTCGAGGCTGCTCGGATGTTAACGCGCTACTTTCTGGCTACACTTCTGATACCGAAAGTGTGATTAATATGATCGAAACAGCCTACAGTGCCGTTAACAAATCCACCAAATCAAGGCTTACAAGAGTTAAAAAAAAACTACTGCGGCAGCAGCAGTTGTCTTGTGGTGACAGTGGATCGGACTCTGCCGGATCTTAAACGGCATAATGTATATAAAGTGGTGTCTTTGTGTTTCTTAACACCCTACTATTTTCTTACATCTCTCCAACTTTATTAGTACGCATAATGAGTAACTACATTAATAAAAAACTAAAAATTTTATTTTGGAACGCTCGCAGTATCTATCCTAAACGAAATGAACTCGTTAAACATCTTCGTGTGTGTTGAAAGTTGGTTAAGTGACAAACACGAGCAGTTTCATTTTTCTGGATTCAAAACTTTTAGGAAAGACAGGCTGCTTGGACGGGGAGGAGGAATTCTACTTCTGATACGCAATTACATTGCGTACAAGGAAATTGATGACCTTTGTAGCCCCCTTCCTTCGATCGAACTTGGGGGTGTTACTATCACCAATTTAAAAGATAATCTTGATATTACAGTTTGTTATCGGGCTCCGGGTATCACTCTCACTCAACCCCAGTGGGACGCAGTCTTTCAAAATTCAATTAGGAAGAATCACACTCTTTTTGTCGGCGACTTTAACGCCAATCACACTAGTTGGAACTGCTCCACTTCTGACACTAATGGGGACAGATTACTTACTTCCTTAAATAATTTGCAGCTCATTCTCCACAACTTTAATACTCTGACGCATTTAAATCCTACAAACGGAGTGTTTTCTAATTTGGACCTAGTTTTTACAAATCCTGGAATCTCAGGCTCGGCAAATGTTGTAATTGAAAGTGATACCTGGGGCTCGGATCATTTTCCGGTGCGAATTGACCTTGATGTCGAAAAAACTATCTTTAGAAAGCAGAGCTTCAATCTCAAGTTAGAACTGACTGGTATTCAGAGCTTTTGGAAAGGGGATTCCCTGAATTTTTCACGGTGGAATATGAGTCCATGGCTGCAAATAAGAAGTATCGCGTTTTTATTGATATCCTCTCGAATGCGTTGCTTAACAACACCCCCAGAAGAAAGCTTGTTGACGACAGAAATCACAAAAACCCGGTTCCTTGGTGGGATTCAGAGTGTGACAGAGTCGTTAGGCTAAGGAAAGCTTCGCTTAAAAAATGGCAGTTTTCCAAAAAAGAAATAGATTACATAGATTTCAAAAAGCAGCGAGCCACTGCTACAAAATTATTTAAAAACAAGCGCGTGATGTTTTACAGGTCTTTCATTGAAAAGGTAAAAATCAGCACTGATCAAAAGTATATTTGGAACACCTGTAAAATTCTTAAAAATAAATGGGTTAAAATAAGGTCCTGTCACTCTTCTGAAAACCTTCAGTGTGATTGTAAGCTTCTTACTGCTCTCAACAAAATCAGCCCGCCATGGGGTGTCCCACTAACCCGGACTGCTTCCCTACTTGCAAGGAAAACGATTTTCTTGATTCTCCGTTTAGCTTCTCCGAATTTTTATATGCTCTGAAAAACAAAAAAGTTAAATCCAGCCCTGGTATGGACGGGATAGATTACGAAGCTCTGCAAAAGTTACCGACAAAGTTCATGCTGATTCTTTTAGACATTTTCAATGAAATGTATTCTATCAGTAGTTTTCCTTTGCAATGGAAAGAATCCTTTGTACATTTCATAGATAAAGGGGATGGGTCTAGCGTTCGTCCCATCGCCTTGGCATCCTGTTTGTGTAAACTCTTTGAAACTCTCGTCAAAAACAAATTGCAGTGGTATGTAGAGTTTAAAAATATTCTGCCTAAAGCTCAGACCGGTTTTCGCAAGGGGCAAAGCACCGTAGACAATCTAGCTAACTTAACGTTGCATATTGAGGACTCCTTCCTGCGGAAAAAGGACCTGCTATTTGTGTTTCTTGACGTTAGTGGTGCCTTTGACAATGTTAACGTCGACTTATTAACACAGATACTTGCCGAAATCGGCTACCCTTTGAAAACTCTTAAATTCATTAAATTTTTAACGTCAGAACGATTAATTTTCACTGAATCCACGGGTACCATGACTAGATTGTCACACAAAGGCGTTCCTCAGGGGGGAGTGCTCAGTCCTCTCCTTTTTTGTATTTATACTGCTCGAATAACCGACAATCTGCCAAAAAGTGTCTTCGTTTCTCAATTTGCTGATGACATTGCGCTTTGGTGCAACCGTGCTTCTCCTCCATCCGCCAAAAATTTACTAGAGAAAGCTATCGATATCATGTATGACAGCTTGTTTTCTCTTGGTCTGGAGATTAATCCTGCGAAAACTGTCTTTGTGCAATTTAGCAGACTGAATATTGAGCCTAGAGCTAACGAAATTAAAATTAAAAATGCTACTATTAAGAGCAGCAACAGAGTTCGCTTTCTTGGTATTGAGTTTGACTCGAAATTATCCTTCAAACATCACATTGAGCTTGTTTATAAAAAATGTTTAAAATCAATGAACATTATTAAATTTTCTAGAGGTACCTGGTAGGGACTCTGCCCCAAAACATTACTTATTATGTACAAAAGCTTCGTTCGCTCCATTATTGATTATGGTTGTTTTGTGTATTTCCCCAAACAGAAACTGCAGATCCTAAAGCTTGAAAGAATTCAGTACTGTGCGATTAGACTGTGTTTGGGTTATAGAATTTCTACCCCAAGTAACATTCTTCTCACTGAAGCAAAGTTATTAACAATTCAAGATCGTTCAAAATTTTTATGCAACTGTTTCCTTTACAAAATTCTTTCTAACAAAAGTTTGTTCGGTTATAACACAATTTCTAGCTGGTACAGTACGCGCCGTACGATAATTGCCAGAGGCTCCTTATTCAATGCATCAATAGCGTTTCCAAAGACAGGAATCTTCTATACACGAAAACTAACTATACACCCTATACTTTGTGCTTTAACACGCTAGTTCAGAAAATAGACGTTAACACCGAGTTCTTCAAATCACAGCATAGTAGTAACAGACTCAATGAGGTCTTGCGTGACTTAATAATCACTGAAAGCGCTATAGATATTTACACGGATGGTAGCAAATCTCCTGACTCCCGCTCAGTCGGTTACGCCTGTATCTGCCCGTCTCTCGAACATATAGTAATTCACAGTCTCAACAAAAACACATCTATATTTACCGCTGAAGCTATTGCTCTACTAAATGCTGTCAAAATAGCCCTCACGTATCCCAACAATAACTATATTGTTTTCAGTGATTCTCTTAGTGTGCTGACTTCCTTGAAAAGTGTGAATACTGATGTAAGATGCAACCCGTACATCTCTGAAATTAAAGTAAAAGAATTCTCTGTCAAAAGTGTCAATGACAGTAAAGTCATGTTTTACTGGGTTCCTGCTCACTGTGGCATTAGGGGCAATGAATCAGCTGATGCGCTTGCCAAGGAAGCTGCTACGCTACAGCCTTCATCGATATATAAAACTCCTTTCTCTGATTTCATACAGTCTGCTAGAGAAATGGCTATTGACTGTACAAATAACTTCATCACCCAAGTTCCAACCAGAAGGGCTCGGCCTACTTTGCGTCCTTCTTTAAAAGGTCAGCTAAGACGTAGTTCGCGAATTACAACCTCCCTAGAGACATTATCGCTACAATAAACAGAGGTCGGGCCAACCATTACAACCTCAATGCCTCCCTGGCTCGAGTGGGTCTGATATCTAGTCCGACGTGCGAGTGTGGATTTGAGCTCCAAGATCTGAACCATGTATTCTGGCAATGTCCTTTGTTTGAAAATCAGCGTGTTGGTTTATTAGCAGACCTCCGCCGAGTAAAAGTTCTTCCTCCTTTTCATATAAACTCTCTGCTATTTGAACCAAGCCCTTTTGTTTGTAAAACTCTACATAAGTTCCTAAAAAATTGTAATCTCAATGTATGATGCGTTTCTAAATCATGTAATGTATTCACTGTGTAAGCAAAATAACCTCCCCTGAGGTTAAAATTGCTCTAATAAAAAAAAAAAAAAAAATATTTCGTTATAAGTTTGAATATTCTTTTGTCCTCCCCAAGAATCAACAATAAATAAAAATTTATTATTACCGACGTATGGCTTAATAACAGTTTTTAAATATTGTTCGTACAATGATGATGTTAATTTACCGGACTTGGAACATACGACAACGACATTTTTACATAATTTACATAATTCATCTACTTCTTTTTGTACGCGCACTCCAAATTTATCATCATATTCTTGTAAACAAATAAAAACTTTATTTAATAATTTCCCGGATTTTGTAAACAAATATTGGGCTGTATACAAATGCGAAACTTTATTTAAATCGCCGATATATAATTTAATTAATTTTTCTCCAGTATGTGCAAGTTCGCGATACGTTGACTCTGTATTCACAGCCCGTTTGATCTGTGTTAATTATGAAATCAGGTTCATAATCTGGTGAAATTGCTTTAATTAATCTTTGAAATTGTTCAGCTGATTTTACCACATCTTCTGGAGAAATTACCTCTTTTTTCGATATACATCTGACAACACGACGATTCGAAATTCTATATTCGCGTAGAAAAATGCTCAACCACGTACTTGAAGCTACGAAATGGAAAATATTATGTTTTTCGTGTTCCTGTTTTTCATATTGCGCGGCTGCAGCTATGGCCCACTGTCGCAGCAAACATCTTGTGACTAATTGGTTATTATTTCTCGCTTCTACGAAACGATCGTACACATTAGTTTTTATTAAAGTTAATTTATCTCTATAAGTGTCACCTGACAATACAGCCTTTTTAAAACGTGCCACATCAGCAGGACGCTTTAAATATTTTCTAAATCGTCTCTGTAACGTACGGAAGCTCCAATTTGGATGTTCTTGAGTAGTTATTACAATTTTTAATTTTATATTATATGGTACTGTTTCCAGTACAGAAACTTTTTGTGGAGGTTCGTATTCTTCATCAAGTGTACTGTGACTTGTACTCGGCACAAGTCACTTTCATAAGAAACTAAGACTTTCATAAGAAACATTTTCTTCATTTTTAAAATATTCATTTTCTTCCAAAATTTCGTGCTGTCCCAACAGTTTAACAAATTTTTCAAATAATTTACCACCAATTAATTTGGCTTGGTCAGAAAATTTCCGTGGCGCGTCAGCATTTATTAAATTAAACTGTATAATAATATCTACAAATAAACATTTCAATTATTTCAAATGTTTATAATTACACATTTTCTTCAATTATTCATTAATAATATTATATTTACCACGAAAATATTTAATCGCATCCGTCAAATCTTTCTTGGAGATATCGCATTTTGCAAGAAGTTGTATATATTCAATTGTTGAGCTAGTAATGTCTATTGTCTCCATTTTTACTGCACAATATTCCTACTCACTTTATAAATGTTGCTACGCAACTGGCAGGACACAAAGAACGAGTCCTTGCCAAAATCATTAGAATAGAACGAACAATATTTAAAAACTGTTATTAAGCCATACGTCGGTAATAATAAGTTTTTATTTATTGTTGATTCTTGGGGAAGACAAAAGAATATTCAAACTTACAACGAAATATTCCCTGATGAGAATAACAAACCGACTTGTAATTCACAAATATCATACCACCAAAATGTACGCCGATATGTCAACCTTGTGATGTATTTATTTTTATAGGCAGGTAAAAATAATAATAAAAAAAATACAAAACTGTCCGGACTTACTTTTAGGTGACAAAAGCATACAATTAAATACTCGATTTGATGCAATTCACATACAATCACTGGTTCGTTATTTATTATCAGCATCGAAATTTAAATGTATGCTTGAATATGCATGGTATGCGTCTAAATTATCTGATAAAAGAGATATCTTTTTAAATGTAAATCAATTATGCTTTCCTCCAAACATTTACAATATCAAATGCGTGTGTGGACAAACCAAGTCATTTATAAAATGTTCATGGTGCGAAAAAATTTTATGTTTTCAATGTTTCTATACGAATTTTCATCCACAATATTGTGAAAGCATGAAAATATTTTATACCACATAGAAGAACGTTTTTATATATATATATATTTTGTGGACAAACATTTATATATTGTGTGAAAAATATAAGTATTATATGATTGCAAAACTGATTTTGTTTAATATTTAAACAGCCTTAAAATTTCCTTAATTAAAAAAAACGGAATTCATGTAAAAAAATAAATAATGAGTAAAAAAGTTTTATTATATACCTTACATAAAAAAAAATCCAAGCAGCGGGACTCGAACGCTCGCCATCGACGCAAAAAACATTGGGACAGGAGAGCCTCAGTTCCCTCGGCTACGCCGCGTTCTTGCTAAACAGTCTAACCTTACCGCTTATATGGGGCCGAGTTCCGTGAATCTAACTTTGTTTTGCAATTTCTCATAAACTAAGACCCATAAGCACAAATCCCTTTAGGATTTTTATCCCCTACCTTTAACCTATCGAACGCGCTAAGACTCATTAGAAAAGCGATTTTCAAGTTGGCGTCATCTCCTTGTTAGTCGTGAGGATCCTAATCAAGATCTTGGTTATGTAATTATGTAGTATATGTAATGTAGTACAAAATACAAAAAGACGAAAAAATAAATAAATATAGAAATTTTATTATAAATAATTCAAAAATATTTTAATGTTAAAGCCGATAAGTTGTGTAAGCGTGCGTGTCGATAAGTTGTATGAGCGTGGGTGCGTGTACGTGCATGCGTGCATGCGTGCGTGCGTGCGTGTGTGTGCGCGTGCGCGTGCACGTGCGCGTTTGTGTGTGTGAATACAGAAAAATGTTCAGACAAAAGTTATAGGATATCTGGAGGACATAACGTAGTAACATTTATTTAATCTTGGGTGTAATAGTTAAGACTATGTAAAAGTTAGTTTTATTATTTTTAATAAAAATTATTTTTTACTCATGAAAATATTTTTTATATACACACAAACGTACGTGTGGAGAAAATAATAAAATTTAATAAAATTATAAAGTTCAAATAATAAAAAAATAAAGTTTAATGTAATTAATTTTATAGTAATTGTAACTTGTTTTTTAAACGTTTACATATATAATTGATGCAAGAATAGAATTTTAATGCGATACGTTTTTGCGAAGCTGCGCAATCTTTATTATTGCACAGCACCGACAGTAGCGACATTCGTTCAACATTAAACAAAAGGAAATATTCCAACAAAAGAAAAAGAAGGAACAAGAAACAAGATTTTTCAAATCTTTCTCTTCGCCAGTGAATTAATAAACAAATATAAATTGTTCGTTGATCCGGCCAATTATCTGCATATCGCCGACTAAATTTGTCACACATTGAAATGCAGAAAAATCGCCAATTTTTAAATCGATATCGATTTTAATTTAAAAAAAAAGAAGGAACAAGAAACAAGATTATTTATGATTTTGGGGAAGTCAACGTTTTTCGTGAAAAAAAGTCCATAAGACGCAGAAAGTTGAATATGAGCAGGAGGCTTCAAGTTGTATGATGATAGCATCTATCTGAAATAACCATCTTCCAATATTAAATCTATTCTATTAGTAAATCTAACTCTTAATATAATGTCGTTATATTGTGCTTTTTTATCGTAAATTATATCTGTGCAACGACAATATAAAGATATATATTGTGTGTGTGTGTGTGTGTGTGTGTGTGTGTGTATGTGTGTATATACAGGGTTGGGCAAAAGTCCGGAAACGGTCAAATATCTCGAAAAGGATCAACTATAGCGAAAAATTGTAAATAGCAAAGTTGTAGGGCTTAAAAAAATGTACCTAATGATGACTAAAAATTTTACTTTGAGTGGAGGACGAAGATCATATAAAAGTCAAATTGAATTTTTTAAATGGAACTGCCTACTTTTTATTGCATATTCTTGTAGCTTATACAGGACCTGTCACCTAATAAATCGCGCCCACCATTTACACAGTGATATTCCTCATGAAAAACTGAGTCGAAAAGTCCCGAGCCATTTTTTCGAATTATGCTTCATAAAGTAGTCATTATTAACTAAAGATTAGCCAATCAGTATCGCTTTTTAAACGGACACACGTTCGTGAGCCGCACATCTACTAGTGTGTGTGAGTGAGCCATCGTATCCTGCTTCATATCACCGACTCATATACATATGTATATAACGATAATGAAACTGTTGTTAAGAATTACAATTAATAGGCCTACAGGAGAGAAAAGTAAATTTTCGCATTCTCAGATGCAAAGGGATGATAAAAATTCCTAGTTTTAAAAATCAACTTTATATGACCATTTATATTTGCAGAACGAAAATAGAGGGTATGTCTGCTAAAAGGAAAATCAGAGAGTTAATGTTGTCTACACAATTTTTTTACCTAACATCTATTTACTTTTTCAGCATAATTAGATACTGTCACATCGCAACTAGAATTGTAAATGTAATATATTTGATCATAAAATTGAATAGATGTACATAATAGTTTTTTACAATTTATACACTGAAAAAAAAAGTGTTCAATCCAAAAAAAAAAAATTTGTTTTGAGTAAATAATTCAGTCATATAGTACCAATGACCAATTATTTGGAATCAAATGAAAATGTTGTTTAGAATGAGATACTGTTTGCTGAAAAGTAATAAATTATTTATTATATACCAGATATGTACAGTAAAATGTAGAAAATATTTATTTATATAAATATTCTATGTACTGGTTTATAATGTTGCGCTACTAAAATTGAGTAACTCTTAACCACATTTGAATAAACAGTTATTTAATTTGAACTATTCACAAATTAAACCTTCAGAAACGCTTGTTTTAGTAACAAAATATTGACTTCAATTCAATAAATCGTTTCATGAAAAACGCTGGCATAGACTTTAAATGGACTTAATATTTACTTAGAACTGAACATCCGAAATCTAAAAATGAAGAAGCGTTATCTCCTTTCAAATTAATGTTTGATTTACTACATAAAATAGTAAGATGGTTTTCGATAAATATTTCATAAACTTAATAAATATTTATTAAAATATAATATATTATTATCTAAAATAAATAAAATTGATTTCAAATAAATTTTATATTGATTTATCATAATTTATCATTATTTTATATTGATTTATCATGATTTAAATTGATTTATATTGATTTCATATATGTTTATATTAAGGCTGCGTTCCGATATTCACTTTTAGTACTGAAAATCTATAGTTTACGTCACGTACACTATAAATTTTCAGTACTGGCAGTTAATATCGAAACGCAGCCTTAATAAACATATATGAGATCAATATAAATCAATTTAAATCATGATAAATCAATATAAAAATAATTTTAAGTAAATTTTAATTATTACAGAACTTTCTACATGTCGTAATTAATATATGTATTATATATCAATTATATAAAACAATAATATACAAAACTTAACATAATATAGACAATTAATCAATCACTATCAATATTAGTCATTATAGTACGAAAAAGGTAGTTTAAAACAAATAAGTTACAGCGTTTATTTTCTATAATTATTACACTATTTATTAATATTCTTTAGATACAAACTTATATGTAAACGTTTATACATAATCATATTTTTATTTTGAACTCAAAATAAACTTCTTTCACTTATAGCTTATACTAAGAAAAAAATGTGCATGGAATATAATTTTTGTTATTAGATAAGAAATGTTTTGTATAAACCTTATAGTCTACGAGTATGTTTTGCTGTATTATGGCCCAATTGTTACTTTGTTTTACTTCAAACGATTGAAAATGATTACAGTAACACACATTTAAGTATGTTTGGCATAGAAAATAAACTTCTTTTAAAGAATTTATTAATATATACTTAATACTTGCAAATAAGAAATTAAAGTTATTACTCATATTTATAATATTATTGATTGTGTACAGTGTACCATTGACCCTAACCCATGAAATTGAATCATAATCATAAAACAATTCGGAAGGTAGAATGTGTTTAATGTTATCGAAATCTTCAACTAAAAATAATTTTGATTGTATCGCTCCTTTAATCACTTGTAATGAAAAACCTTCGTCATTAATAAATCTATTACAAAGATACAATTGATGCCTAAGAGCAAAAGTATAGGATGGATCCTTGCGCGATGTAACTACTTTACTATTATCCTTAAATATTTTATGTTTGCCTTCAAAACGAATAGAAGACATATGCTTTAATGGACCAAATTTACGCATAAGTTGACCATAATGAAGTAAATTATGATGTTTTAATCTGAGTGTACTACCCTCAAAAAGCTTCAAGTATAATTTCAAATATTCAGAAACGGTAGATGCAAAAAATTCTATTATTTCGTCAGAAATAATGTCGAATAAAACAATATTAGTGATTTGGCGCAACATAAGATACAGTTTCCATATCGGATTTTCTATAGGGACTAAATCACCGACAAAAATCACCAAATTATCAACAAGATAATGCATTTCCGAAGCAGAAAGAATAATTTTTTGATTTTTTATTGCTTCATATTTTAAAATGGGAGTAACGTTTTTATCACAATTAGAACTGACAGTACAAATTCTTTCATTTAATATTTGTATAGTGAAAAACTTATATTTATCAATAAGGTTGCTCAAAACTTTAGCCATATCGTAGCGGCAAACGCCTTCGACTATATCGTGCATAGGATCGACTGACGCGTTGCTTATCACATGATATCCAGGGATATCATTGAAAATGCATTGTTCTGTTACACCAAAAGAATGATTAGAAGCATGTTCTGAATAATTATCAACTGTCCTTAAAATTTCGGAATTTTCTACTGTCATATGTTGTATCTGTTTTTTAGTAGCTACACATATTCTACAACAATACGACTGATTAAAATTTTTACTGAACCCAAGAATGGTATTTAAACCTAGGTTATCCCCTACTATATAACATAATTTGAAAAAAATCTTTGTTTCTTTATTATTTTTATTTATGACAATCCCGTGACTCACAAGCTCTCGAATTTTATTAACAACGTTAATAAAAATTTTTTTATTACCCATCAATTTATGGTCCTCATATTTATGT